>JASCZW010000940.1:0-376867 GCA_034211315.2 Aedes japonicus
CGACAAAAAAACACCTTTAGGTGTTCGAAAGGGTACCAGAGTACCCACCAAATTCAAATGATTATAACTCTGGCAATTATTGACCGATTTCAATTTTTAAGCACTGTTGGATGCAGAATCTCATTCGCTTTATGAAAATTACATGCAGAATCCATTTGAGTGCATCTGGTCTCCGGGAATCCGGGTTACCGCGGCTGTGGTTCTGTAAGAATACACTATTTGGGAACATCAATTGAATTTCTTGGAATGGATGTCACAATCTTTCGAATAACGCCATTAAATGGTTTCAGTTGACTCTAAATAATCACAGTCTTCAGCAGTAAAATTTTGGCGCAATTTTGGTCAAATTTTTAAAAAGTTATTAGGAATCTTAAAAAACATTAAAAAAATGTCCAAGGTTCTCAAACTAAACATATATGTTCTATTATTTTTTATCTCGCTTCGCAATCTGAAGCAAATTTCACCATAATAATGCTCTGCATAAAGACGAATCGTTATGGGTAATCGACTATACATTATCTGTTCTAGATTTACAAAAACGCGGGAAAAAAATCTCGACAGGGATCAAGTCTACCTAGTTTCCCAGTTAAATAATTGTAGGTATTTACTATAAATTAACCACGAGTTTTTTTAGTTTTTTTTTTTCTAAGAGCAAGGAATTACAGATGAGTTCTAATTTGCATGCCAAAAAATGAGTGGCGAGAAAATTGAAATTCAACTAGCATTTTTCAACGCATTCAATGCAAATATTGATAAATGCTCCATAAATTATTTTCCTTGAATCAAATTCTGTGGAAGTAAGCTATAAAATTTTGAAAAAAATATTAGGTAGTCTAAGGTGAGCTTAAACGATTTTTTTTTTAAGTTGAGCCTTATAAGTTTCCAGAAATATCAATGCATAATATATTTATGACATTTTACTTAAAAAATTCTAATATATGTATGCTTACACAACCTGTCATGAACTATGTATGCAAATTTCTGATGAGTATAAAAATCTTTTGAAGTGCTGTTTCAATATCTTGTCACCTTAATTTCGTTAAATTTTGTAAGAAGTTGATATCTAAATTTTTAAACAACATGTTTGTTCATTTAAATCCTAAAAATAGGAGGATTCATCAAAGAAAAATTAAGTTTTAATTATTATAATGCCTATCTCTTCGATTGAAGTGTGTCTTTTAGATAAATCTTGGGAAAATAAAGTAACCAACCGAACTACTGACACTGTCATGGGGGTTGATGATCAGTTAAATTCATCATTTTCTACACGTATTGATTCATACGAAATGACTGCACCGAATCCATATTGTGAAATTTTGAAAAACTGCGAAATTGATAGCAGGAATCAAAATCACACTCTGTTTCCTGAAAGCTCTGGCAACCAGTGCAATGGTGACCAGTGCAATGCATGAAGTAATTTTTAATGAATCGTACTTTAAAACCAAAATTGCAAAAAAGTACAATTGTTTTTTGAAACATACGTGCTGAAAAAAGTGGCACATGATGAAATTTTTATTAAAACATATAGTAAATACTTTAGTAAAGTATTTAGGACTTTAACTTACCAAAGCTCCACATTGAAATAAAGTTAAGCAAATCAAATCTATTCATTTTTTTTAACATCACAAAATACAATGATATCTCTTTGTGTTTGTGGTACGTACCCAAGTAACGTCAAAGTGTTTCCAAATAAGAGATCATTATTATGAGTAAACAACATTCAACTAGATTCGTGTGAAAAACTTAATAACAATGGGGCAATCGAATTATGTTGTATAACATGAGCTGGCGTTGGTTGTCAGAGTTCAGTATGACGTGAAAAGGTCGCTGGAATCGGTTTTCAAACTGCAAAAATCCCATTTATTATCTCAGATGCATAATTTCAAACGTTTTTAATACATTGTATGTTTCTACTCAAACACTCATTAACGGTCGAATGATTGATTATAAGAACTGGATATTAACATTTAAAATTCACCAATTTTTGTATTGAAGTGGATGGCTTAGTATTTAGCTGCTAATTATTCCCCAGACTACCTTAACCTTTAAAAAGGATTCTTATTTTGAGGCTTTATGCTTTTCTTAAAATGTGAATCCTACAATATTCAACCGAATAATTGAATGGATGAAATGTAATCCACAAAGAAAAATTAAAATTACTGGCAATCATGACCGTTTTCTTCATGATGCACCAATATTATCATATGAGAGCTAAAAAGTGTTTGCACTACTACATGCATGTTGAATACTAAGGATTCAAGGGAGTTTCCCCTTAAGAACTTCCTAAGTCGAGTTATTAGTACGAGACACTGAAGAAGTCTGCACATTGTAGACGAAATACGCGTATCTGTCAAGATAAGCGAAGAAAGTTGGAATTAAATGGGAAATACTAATTTTTCCTCAGTTCAGTTTTTTTCCTCAGTTCACTGCAGTAACCTTATCGGAATTCAATTTTCCTTTATTTATCAAAGCAAAAACTTCCTTCCTGCCGAAATGAAGTTCTCTTGTTCGCGAAGCGGGTCAAACAATAAAGCCCCTCCTCCAAGATCCTTGATTGCCAAGGAGATAAAATGACCCACGAGCATATTCGAACTCGGTGGCTTTCTTCCGGAAAACTGTACACGTCAATTGCCTGCAAAAGAAATTCTATACATTAATGTATTCATAATCAGTGACACAGCACGAATCTAAATTGTGCAATCAAGAGTCTATACTTTTTCCTTCCTCCGCAATATCAGACAGATGCCACTTTATCAACTTGCTGTCATCGTCGCATAACAATGGAATTCTTCTTAGCCTACTTGTTCGGATGACAAACACCGATCTGCGAATCCCCAACCTTTGCTTCCGTATAAGGCACGGTAAACTAGCAGCAAGTGTAACCAACAAACTCAGCTCAACAACAACTCGTTCGCTCCATTGTCCTACAATATGTAGGTAAAATCGAATTTGCTACTACACGATGGTTGTTTACCTACCGATACTGGCTTACACGCAGGAATAAGGTTGTGTCGTTGAACCACCCATCGTGTCGTAGGAGACTCGGCTGTATAAAGCATATGTACCTGTAATTTATATATAGTTGTATATTGGTTAAGGTTTGCTTTAATAAGAATGAAAATAGAGTACATGTCCCTTGACATAACCTAATATTCAACAGTCGATTACAATTTTAATTATAACTCATGAAGTGTTACAATCCAATATTAAACTAGTTGTACCTTTGCCTAGACATGATTTAAAAGATGTTTGCTGTTCTGAACCATGGAAAATTATCCAACTAACTTTATTAGGTCGATAACTTCTGACGACTATGAGTGTAATGTAGGTCTATGAGCACAAAATTGGGTCAAATCGTGGATGCAACTTCGTCTAATCATTAAGGATTCTTGTTGCAAAGAATCGTCGTAAAGTTTAATTTTATTATTTATTTAGGCATTCCTTTTAAAGAAACTTTCGTGATACTAAACACAAAACTTCACAAAACAAATTAAAATTAAACTACTGTAACAAACCCACATGATTTTCACATATGATTAATCGGCTGTTCTATTTCAAACATTAAAATTCCTAGGAAATACATTTTGTTACGTAGGTTTAAGTTTGGATCAGCACGGAGAATAAACCATGGTAAACTTTATGATATTTTCGTTCAAAACAACTATATTTTTCTATTGATTTGGAGATGACTCAAAAAATAGTCCATCTTAAATATATTATGGTTACAATAACTATACCGAGTGGTTGAATAAATGATACATGTATAGATCAATTGAATAATTAATATTGTTGACTCAACTATATTATTGTTCAAAACACTTAAACATTGGTTGATGATTTTGACAGTTCAGCAATTCAACCAACTATATTTACTTTTCACCCAAAATAATGTACAATAGTTATTTTTATCATACAGTTTATTACATTGAAACTTTTTTCTGTCAATATGTTTTCTTTCTGTTTTTAAAATTGCAGACTCTAGAAAAATATTTTTATTTTATTTGTCCGATTTACAGTTTCTTAACCGTATTCTCTTTTATAGTGTTGATGTTTACAAAGTTACAAATTCTTAAGTACATATGATCATTAATATGGTGAATGTTCCTGGCAGCACTGGTGACGGTAAATTGAGTGATGCCACTGTCGATTCCCTCGCGAAAGGAAATGAAGGCTGAGCGGAATGACAGATAGACGAAAACAATACCATAGTATTTGTAGAAAAGTTGGCAGTGATTGAATGAAAAAGGGATTAAATTTATTGTTGCTATTAATATTTAATTAGTTCACATAATAGTCTTAAGTATACGCCGTGCATTTGTAGTGCGTTCTAATTTGTTCCATTGTGAGGAGAAACCGATCCAGTAAGGTACGTTCGATCTGTAATGAATTGAAATTATGTTAAGATAGCTTCTAACCTGAAATTATAAAACTTACCTGTAGATTGCACACACCCACGCCTTTTTGCTGAAGTCTGAACCTGAAAAGAAAGAAGAAATACTGAAAATGTAAGTTTAGATTAGTTTAATAACGATTATTTACACTTAGAATAATTGAATAAATTTCAGTTTTGTAGCTGCTAATTCGGCGACTAAGAAAACGGTGTTTGTTCTGACATTCGGGAACATCCTACAAAAATTTTCATCCATAGTTGGATGATCGTTTCCTTCGAAAGTTCCAGCCGAAGAGTCCCACAGGAGATTGAGCGTAATTCGACGACCCACAAAGATTATCATCCTCCTGCAAAGTCAGCATCCGTCTTGGCATCAGTATCGTTTTCCATTATCGGTGATAGGTTCCGGCTACAACGCTTGCAGTTTGTTTAAGCAGGTATCTAGAGTTAGTACTGGAATAAGTTGAAAAATATGCCGCCGAAAGGGAAGAATGTCACCAGCTCAGAAGCGGTGGATAAGCCATGCAAGAAATGTAATAAAAGGGAGGGTGATGAATTTTGGGTTTGTTGTGATGTGTGCGAACAGTGGGAGCATTTTCAATGCGCGGGTGTAAACCAATCGGTGGCCAATAAAAGCTGGAAATGTAGTACGTGTCTCGCTGACTGGGACGGAAACGACCACGGGTCAAAATCGGTAATATCCTTCAATGAATCATCAGTAAGCAAGAGCAGTAGCCGAGTGTCGCAGAGATTACAGCTCAGTCTGCAACATCTGGAAGAACAACAAAAGCTGAGAAGATTGCGTGCAGAAGAAGAGCTGAAGATGAAAAAGCTGGAAGAAGAGGCTAAACTTAAACAGTTGGATGAAGAGCAGGAGTTCCTTAAGCAACGGTACAACCTGTTGATGCAGTTGGACGATGAAAGAAATGCCTCTAGTAGACGGAGTGGTGTAAGTTCGAGAAGTAAACGGAGTGGAGTAAGTGTGAAAGCTAAGCAGGATCAGTTGGAGAAATGGTGGGTAGGAGCTCAGGCGACCGAGAGTGGACAGTCAAAGCCACTATCATCGGTGCATCAAGCTGCCGTGCCGGTTCATGAAGTCCGTGAACCATCCCAATCATCCATAGTTGCTAACGAGTTGCATCTACCTGTTGTGTCGTCGCAAGCCAGCTCCTCTGGTGTACCCGCTTCTTCGAAGGCGCAATCTGAACGCACTCCTTCATCCGAGGCTATTGGAAATGTTCCAACGCTGGCAAAATCCTACGAGCAGCTACTATCTGGACAAGGGATTACCACAACGACAGGAAGTGCAACGAGTAGTGCGCTAATGGTTTCAATGGTTCCTATACCAGCAGCCGGAATAGTAAAAGCAAACGTTTTGGGTAGGCCAGTAGTGTCTACGGTTCCACAATGGGTTCCCCCAGAAATTCAAAATCTTCCGGTGGAGAGTTCGGATTTGTTAGCAGTGTCGCTTCACACTAGTACATTCTCAACGGGTTGTGACACAGCAGCTGGTTTAGTACAGCAAGTCTCGAACAAATCAATCGGTCTAGCGACAACGGTATGCGGAAGTCATCCTCACTACACGGCCCCTCCTATTACCCATCCGACACCGATATATACCGTACGTGCGGGGGGTTCCTCTCAAGTATATCCGCCGTATAACGTTTCGCCGCTGGGAGCAACAGTTGATTCAACACTTTTTCATGGAAACTCGAACCCCGTACATTCTGTATTTGCACATACAAGCGGACTACCGTCGATCGGGACTGGGATGGTAGGATCGGGTTTAGGTGGAATGCAAAACAACTCAGTAGTTGGACCAACAAGTGCACAGTTGGCGGCCCGACAGGTAATGCCACGTGAGCTACCAAAATTCAACGGAGATCCGCAGGAATGGCCCATCTTCTACAGTTCCTTCAAAAATACGACCGAAGTTTGTGGATACAGTGATCCGGAAAATTTGGCCTTCAGAGCGGCTAAAAGATGTTGTGGTCACAGATGCGGCGAGTGAAGAAATTCGCGTAGTTGCTGTACACCGAATAGTTGAGGAAGTAATAGACGTGCAGCGCTTCTCGGCCTGGGGCAGGCTGCTGCGTACTACGGCATACGTTCATCGAGCCATTGCGGTAAGGAAGCATTTACCGAAAGAAGGGAGGTCTGTCAAAATCCTTGATCAGAGTGAATTTGCGAAGGCACAAGAAACACTTTGGCGGCAGGCTCAGTCACAAGCGTACTTGGAGGAAATCCATCAGTTAGACGAAGGACACAGTGTTGCAAAAGGAAGCTCACTTCGGGCAATGTCTCCATTTCTGGACGGAAAGGGAGTTTTACGGGTGGGTGGAAGAATAAAAAATGCGCCAACTATTTCTTACGAAGCGAAGCACCCAGTTGTGTTGCCAAGAAATCATCGAATCACGTACCTGACTGTGCTCAGTTTCCATCAGCGGCTTTTACATGCCAACAGTGAAACCGTATGCAACGAATTGAGACAGCAGTTTTATATTCCGAGGATGAGAATAGTAGTACGAAGCGTCGGTCGCAACTGTCAGTACTGCAAGATCAAAAGGGCAACTCCAGTGCCACCGATCATGGGGCCGCTCCCGAGCGATTCGTTTGACGCCATTCATCCGACCGTTTACGTACGTCGGTGTGGACTATATGGGCCACTTCGAGGTGAAAGTCGGGCGCAGTATTGTGAAACGGTGGATATGCTTATTCACCTGCCTAACAGTACGGGCTGTCCATTTAGAGCTTGTACACAGCTTGTCAACAAAATCTTGTGTAATGGCGTTCAGGCGGTTCGTTAATCGTCGAGGTGCTCCGCTTGAAGTGTTCTCAGACAACGGGACAAATTTCGTGGGAGCTAGTCGTCAGCTGACGGAAGAAATACAACGGATTAAGGAAATCAACGAAGAATGCGCTGTAACATTTACTAATGCCCGAACGCAATGGCATTTTAACGTTCATTACCGTGGGAGGACCGTGGGAGCGGATGGCGAAGTCCGTCAAAGTGGCGATGAGAGCAATATCGAATAGTCCACATCATCCTAGTGACGAGGTAATGGAAACCATAATGTTAGAAGCAGAAGGGATTGTCAACTGTCGTCCATTGACATATGTTCCGTTAGAAGGCGCCGATCAAGAAGCGCTTACTCCAAACCATTTTTTGTTATACGGTTCAAGGGGAATCAAACAGCCAACTGTTGATCCGACAAATAGCGGAAGAATCCTTCGAGAGAGCTGGTCAATCGCGGGGAACATTATGGATGAGTTCTGGCGCAGGTGGATTTTGGAATACTTGCCAATGCTGAATAGAAGGGCGAAGTGGTTCGAAAACGTGAAGCCGTTGGAGCCGGGGAATCTAGTCGTCATCGTTGACGAGAAGGCACGGAACAGTTGGGAAAGAGGACGTATCCTGGAGGTGTTTCCCGATAAATCTGGCCAGGTTCGACGGGAGACGGTGCAGACAGCACGGGGAGTTTTCACCAAACCTGCAGTCAAGCTGGCAGCTCTGGACGTTGATGGAGGAGACAAGGACTTGGAGGGGATTGCTCCGGAAACGGAAGTGGCTCACGGGTCGGGGGATGTTCCTGGCAGCACTGGTGACGGTAAATTGAGTGATGCCACTGTCGATTCCCTCGCGAAAGGAAATGAAGGCTGAGCGGAATGACAGATAGACGAAAACAATACCATAGCATATTGAAGAAAAGTTGGAAGTGATTGAATGAAAAAGGGATTAAATTTATAGTTGCTATTAAAGTTTAATTAGTTCACATAATAGTCTTAAGTATACGCCGAGCATTTGTAGTGCGTTCTAATTTGTTCCATTGTGAGGAGAAAACCGATCTAGTAAGATTGCACACACCCACGCCTTTTTGCTGAAGTCGGAACCTGAAAAGAAAGAAGAAATACTGAAAATTTTTGTAGCTGCTAATTCGGCGACTAAGAAAACGGTGTTTGTTCTAACATTCGGGAACAGTGAATATTGATTGGCTTAGAATCAAACTTTTTTATGTTTATAACAATCTTTATCCTGTGAACTCGTTCGATCAAGAATGACTGCAAATGTTCATCAAAGGTAGTTGATTTAAAATAATAACATAACAAAATGATTTCATGATCATCGAGCAAAATCATCTCTTTGATTTCGTAAATGTTCCTGATCAATTTCTGTCTAATACAAAATATTGTTCCATTCTTATATAAAGAACCTTGCTTAGTGAATTTTGATATGAATTTAATGGATTTTGTTCCTGCACATGTTATAACACTTTCTAGTGGTTTAAAAATGTCTGAAAGCTCGCTGGAATAGATGTTCTCTTTCTTAACATCAATGAATAACGTGAAAAATCGATTATTGAACACATCGAAAGCAAATTTGAGACTAAATTTTGAAATGAGAGATGCGCAGATATTGCGCTTATTATAGTTTACCCTGCAATATTGTTTAGCTTCCTTGTGCTTTGCCTCACATCTCATACCCCACTGTCTTTGAAGACTACCTGACATTGTTAAAGCAGTTGCATAATGTAGTATATTGTGATGCTTTGGTTTAAGTGTATCTTGGAATAAATCAACATAACTAGAATGATGCAATTCAACTAATCTCCTCAACTCTTCTATAAGCTCAAATGGAATATCATAAAGCATGACTATATCAAATATTTTCAGAAGGCTGCATAAATATTGCCATACCGGATCATCATGTGGGACCAAGCTTCCAATTATTAAAGGTAAAAAACGTGTCAATGTAGCTATTTCATTTGCAGTCATTTTAATCTTTTGCTTAACAAGATTTGTGTCTTTGATGTCGTTTGGAATGTTTGCTGAGTTCAAATGACCGTAAATAAACAAATTTTTACGGCAGTTTAGATCATCCAAAGTCAAGTAATGTTTCATGTATATAAAATAATTTAGACAATGTGATAATCCATACATACATATACCCTCAGAGACATCATGCATTATGTCAAAATAGATGTTACTTGAAAAGTGAAACGATGGTACATCATTGAGTATACAATTCATTTTTATGCCTGTTCTTGACACGTCCCCCAATCGAACATCTTCATCGTATCCCTCTCTTGACCTCTGATATCTAATGTACTCTTTAAAATCTTTTTCTCGATCACATTTTGCCTCTTGCAAACGCGGCAGTAGAAATTTGCCGAAGGTGATTCCACAAAACCAAGAATTTCACTAAGTCCTAGATTATCACCTGTGATGAAACCAATCATAAAATAAACACAAATTTCTTGTCCTTCATATGTAATGTTCAAGCCATTTGTTTCCAAATCCGTTAAAACTTCTACTAATTTGTAAAACGTTCGATTGTTTCCAAATCGTTTTCGGTCTTCAGACATAAAAAATCCAGCTATAAGTATATTATGAAGCTTTGAAAGTACGTACGGTGGCAAGCAAGGAATGTAATAATAAACACCACACATTTTTGAACTACTAGCATGTGGAGATACTGAGTCACTAATGGTAAAATCATCTATGAATATATTGATTGGAATGATCAACTTTTCATTGGAGCCTACTTTGTCTTGCCATACTTTACCATCTACCAATGATCTGATTACACCATCTTTTGAAGGTTTTAAACAATCAATTATTGCACTCATCATTCCTGCCGATTCTAAGTATTTTTTCAATTGACAATTGATGGGCATCAGAACACCTTTAACATCATCATGGATCATATCGATTTGGTTATGGGCTACTCCTGGCCTTAATTCATTACTTATAGTGAAGTATATGGGATTTTTATATAGCTGCATGGATTTTAATTGACATATAAATTGATATTCTGATTGCACATTGGAAAACATCGAAAACATTGAACTTAAAGCGTTTTTGGCTGTAGTTGAAATGAGATCCGAGCCAGATATAACATCTAAAACATCTTGAAATGGTTTTAAAATATTGTCACGAACATCTTCTTGGAATTCAAAAACTAAATTACGAGGGACAGAACTTTTGTTTAACCATTTTAGGTTCAACCCTACGCCTAAACGTGCAAAATCTTGCGATAATTTTTCGAAGTGGATCAGGTCTGATTCTTGTTCATCTTTGTTTCGTTCAACCATTTCTTCAGTTGCAGTTTTACGAACGCTGGAATTTATGGAAGTTATCTGTATTTTACTAGGTACCAAACACAGCTCATCTGCTCTTGTATTTTGTTCTCTATCTATTCTACTTTCAACTTCATCTGAATTATATCTTACATGTTTCTTAAGGCGGGCAATTAAAGAACATCTCACATTAAATCTCCTTCCACAGTTCGGCTCCGAGCAAATATAAACATCAATCGGCTCATGCAGTCGTCGTAGATGCAGACAAAGAAGTGCTGGGTTCGTTGTCTTCCACCTGCAGCCGGGAATGAAACAAGTAATCATGCTGAAGTTATATGATTACGGAGAGTGGACATAAGCGTTAGGATTCTAGCTTTATAGCGATCGTCTGGAAGTTCAAAATCATACAAATAACTCGCAATGAACAGCCAAGGTCCCGATGCTTCCACTGGAAAGGCTATCCCATAAGCCTTGTATATTTTGAAAGTAATGTCCACAGCTTTCAAGAATGTTTCAACTTTGTAGGAGGTATCTTTGAAACAGACGATGAATTGGTTGACTACAGTGATGCCTATGCTGACTACAACAATAACGGGATAATCTGGAAGACCTCTTTTTCTATTTTGTTGACTTAGCCGTGTGAGCTCCGTCTCATAGTCGGTTAACGAATTTAGAAAGATTATGCTGCTATCACAGACTTCCCGAATCGATGGTTTCCACTTTGTTCCATTTGGAAGACGCGTAAAAGTGCTCGGCCAAATATAGAAGAGGAGCAGTGTTGTGATGCAATCCCTTGAATCTATCAGAAAAAAACGGGAAACGAGTAACCTTATTAGAAAAAAAACCTTAAAAAGCAAAAGCAAAAGTCAATAGATAATATTCATTTTTGAGTAAACTTGAAACGGGCGAGTAGGTTTTGAGGTATTTATAATATCTTACTATCGGTCAAGTCCTCAACCAGCAGGAAATTGTAAAGAGCTTTGCTTTGTGGGGATACTTCACTGCAGAAAACAACTTTAGCACGGTTACGGAAGTCCAGAAACCGATTAAAGATCAAATCATCTTTTTCAGGATATTTCTGGTGGAAGTCCAGTTTCACAAGCTGGTAGCCTTCGCTAGTTCGGAGCACAGGATACTCTTCAAGCATGCACTGAAACGATGTCGGCTTCTGTTTGCCTATTTCGTACAAACGAATTACGCTGGTCGCTGCCCAGCGCCTCTTAACTTCTTCCTATTCATCGTGGTGATGTTTAAACCATCTCTTAGACTCTTCGTATGCAGTCACTAGAATAACAATACATTAAATAGCGGCTGATAAGGACCATCAAAAACAATCTATTTACCTGCTTCTTTGGTGATGTTTATATCCAGCGGGAGGGATGAATTCTCTTGTTGAACGGATTTCAGTGAATGTGTTTCTGTCACTTGGCTTCCTCCTGTCCGATGATTGTTATTTCGATCGTATAAGCACCCTTTTGCAACACGTCCTAATTTAACTTTCTTGCCACTAGCATCACGGTAAAACGAAGGTTGATACCAGATGTGCTGTCAAAGTAAACAAAAAGAATGTTTATGTTACTGATCGGCTCAAATACTTCCAGCGTAACATGATAAAAGGTCCTATTATCACTCTTCTTTGGCAATAACAAAAAGGCAAAAATAATATTAACGAACGCGCATCTATCGCATGATTCATTAATTTTAATTAGGTACACATTTCAAAAAGTTCCTATCTGCATTGATCGATTCTCTTCATCGACTTTCTCTTTCCTTAAAATGGCAAGTGCAACAACATTCTTTGCAATGTTCAATAAGTTGAGAAATAGATAAAGGCTAGAGCCGATTGGACGTTTTGAAATGTTTATCGAGAAGCTATACGTTTGTTTATCAGATTCAGTTTGCATCCTTGGAAAAATCGTTAAATAAAGTTTTTGTTTACAAAATTAACTACGCAGCAGTTTTGAAACCATTAGGAATAAAATCAGTGCAAAGAACCGATAGTTGACTAGCCTTTTTACAAATTGCATGAGACAGTGTTAAAAAGGAACCAATAACAACTGCAAAGTATGCCATTGTGGGGGGGGGGGGGGGTTCCTCATTCATTTATGAGTATTACGACTTTTACGGCAAACAGAGTAAATGTTTTGTTTTTGTGGCAGCAAATATTCAAAAATAAATAAAGCTTTGCCATTTTTTTTAGATATGCCCAATTTCTCTCAAATGAGCGTATTCTATAGTCGTAATCAAATATTTTGAGATTCAGTGAAGCTGTTTTTGTAAATTTTTAGTAAGTGTAACATAAATTTCAACAACATTACCTGATTGATTGTTGGAAATAGAACTGAGAGCTCTGCTGATCTTTTAACTAGTTCATCTCGGGTTAACTTTTCGAATTCGTCAGCAAATTCGTCGACAATGAGATGCGTTATGAAAATCCGGTCTCTTTTACACAAAAGATTAGTGGTTTTATATTGCGCCAAAATGAGATTTCCTCTTTTGGATCGGCAGATCAAATTTTGAGACGTCCATTCATCCCTCAAGCGCGCACCAAGGGGAGCTTTTGATGATGTTGTTCGAGGTGAGGCATTAAATCCGTTTTTTCTCTGAGAGGCTGTGAGACTGGTTGTAGCCCCTTTAAGTTATAAGAGAAAGATAATAGTAAACAAAAGCACTAATTTCCTGGTTATATGGAATTACCTGAAACATTCGCCTATCATTCAATCCATTAATTGATTTTGTTCGGTCCGATAAAAATGGCGGCGGAAGCAACGCTTCCACTTCCTCCCGCTCAATAATTTTCAGCGAGGCAATATCGTAGCCGTTAGCTAAAATTCATAATCGAAGTTCAAAAACAATACTACACTCAGCCAAATAATCTTAAGAATTTCATAAGGTTCAACTTATGAACGATGCTTTTGAATTTCATATGGTTGCCTTATGAACGGATTTTGTTTCACACGACGTTGTTCTTGTACGCCTTTAAGCATTCATGTTTTCAAGTGTAGAAATATACTAGTGGGCAAGTCACTGGACTCATAACCCCCACGTTCAAGGTTCGAATCCCGGTTGCTGATTACTTTTATTTTTGCAACATCATTATATTTCATAAGGTAAAGTTATGAAATTCATACTGATTTCTTATAGCAAATAATCATAATGCAATCTTATGAATATCGAAAGTTTATTTCGCTTAGTGTAGGAGCAGATATTCATTTTATACTCACTAACAAACTTTTCAATGGCCAGATTAGACAGTTCAAAGGATTTTAGCAAGTTTATAACATCATGATCCAACAAAATTTCAACTTCAATTAGCTCTTCGACAATATTTTCACCGTCAGACGCCATGTTGAAAAAAACACAATATACCCGCTCGGCATATTTATTGGCGCTCACATAGTCTATTCAACTATGCGTAGTAGTTGCTTTTATGATTTTATGTTTGTTTTGATTATGGTTTCTTGAATTTACTGAATTTATAATTATTTTTACTTTCGAATAGTTCTTTAGGTTATATAGTTGTTTCAAAAATAAAATATTGTTCGTTGAACTTTAAAAAGATTTTTATGATAACAAATAATAACGTTTGAAATAACTATGAGCTTAACAGCAAAAATAACTATCCAAAATATTATATCAACATGTCAAAAAATGTCGCCGTGAGCTCTTTGAAAAAAAATCAACTCGAACGATTGGTAACGCGCGCGTCACATTTTTACCGAAAATAACGTAAAAAAAATACAGTTGCCCATCAAAATTTACAGATTCGTTGGTAAAAGTTTTTTCTGTTGATTTTCTTTCTTGCTTTCACCATTTAAGATAATTAAGATAAATTAATATATTTTTTGGCATTTATTTGCGAATCATTGGTCATTATTAAGATTATTCTTTAAAAACTTACACTTCATTCAATGATAGTTGGTCAATTAAGGCTTGTCAAAAAAAAATCCCCCGTAGTTGTAAGGTTTCCCACACCTCGACAAACCGCGGAAATAAATGAGAAAATCTGGTTTCTGTCCGGGAACTGCCCACTAATTTCTCAGGCGAAATACGTAGGTGCACCCACAGTCCATGTCAGTTCAGGCTCTGACTTTAAAGGATGCTTTTCCAAATGCAATTAACATAGCGCCCGAGCCCCTCCACATATCCCGGGATCGGCTGACCGCAAAAAAACATACGATGGGTTCTTCTGGCTCCATCTATATTCAATGAAATATAAAATACGTTTTATTTTTACTTACGGAAAAGATTTTTTGCTTTTTCATCAAGGACTCCAGTTTTGTCCAATATTTGTTCCATTTATAGCACTTACTCTTGGCTGCACCGTAAAACAACAGAACTGGCGAACATTCGACCTTTAAAATGGCGGCAAAGGTCGAGTTTGACAGCATGGAATAAATTTACAATTTATTCGGTACTTGTTTTACAGTTCATTTTGCAAAAGAATAAATTTACAGTACATTTGTAATTTTTTTTACAGTGTTGAGAAACTGCAATGATTTACAGTTTTGATCGGTATTTATTTTTACAATTTTCGGTAGTTTTCTATAAATTACAGAAATTCAGTATTTTTGATTGCTGGAATTTTGTAAAATGTCATATTTTACAAAATTTTCGGTGAAATTACTGTTTTACAGACCGAGTTCAGCAAAAAAAAGTACCGAACATAATTTTGGAAATTTGGTGTGTGGTCCTCACAAGTTCCTACCTCACGCCTCCACGAGTCATATGATCACAAAAGACTGCCAGCTGAAACATGGAGACGCTGGTTGGCGTAGCCTGGGCAATGTTGTCAATCTGACAATAGCAAAGTGAGGGGGTGCGACCGGTAAATCATATCATTATTTTCCGTTCTCATATCTTTCAGGTCTTCCAGGTCATCATTGTAAAAAACATTTAAAATTAATTTTTTTCTCATGACTGCCATATATTGTTTAAGTTTTCTGGTTCATAATGGATGCGCAAGTTTGTCTTCAATCGCAACAAAACAGTAGTCAACACACATGTAATTTTCAGTTCATATTATAATACCCCTTCACTATATATATTATCTATCATTGTTTATTCATTACCATTACCATTCATCTTTATCATCATCACCACCATTTTTATGGTTACTTGTGTTTTCGTGATTGACATATTAACATTAAACTAATTTTATAATTTTTAGCTAATAGTTTATATATACTTTTAATTATTATGTCGTATCTGTCCAATTATTTTTTTGATGCTTTCTTCTCCTCTTATGATTTAGAAGTATCTAGTGCCTTGCATACAAGAAGCTGCAAAGGAATCTGTGGCAGGCTTTTGCACTTATTACTGAGAGTATTTTTCATTTCCGGTTTGCGAATGGACACCCAAGTAACCATGAGGCTGTAATAGCATGCATATATAGGGCATATGTATTACGTCTAGTGCATCATTGAAGTTGGATTAAAGCTGAAAAGGGCCCCACTAAGATCGAACTAATGCTATATCTTTTGTAATGCCACAAGACATTGCTAAAGTAGCATTATTGCATTGGTAATGCATCACTACATTCTTAAGCTAATCTAACGCTTCATTACTTGACAACTGTTGAATTGATGCGATCCTGCATTACCGATGTTGATTTTGGGTTAAATAAGTGCAATGATATAATGCTTGTGGTTACTTGGGCATTTACCCAAATCTGAGCTAATCTGACTCGTGCAGCGCTGTGTGTCATTTGAATAGTTTCTGATTTAACAGTTCAATTTTCGTCAACTGTGTCATAACTCACAATATCATTATATTTGGTGAAATTGTTTTACTGATTTTACTCCAGATAATTTGAACATTACTTATTGTTTTTGTATGTCCATTTGTCTTTAACTTACTTTCAATCAATTCCCTGTTTCAGGAGCAACTCCTAACTCATGAACAATAACTATTGGGTCAGCAAAAATAAAAATCGATTGCTGTTATAAAATCAATATCAACAAGCAAATAGTGAATATGGCAAGAGTAAATTAAAATGTATAAATGTTAGTTCTGTGAAATTTCAATAGACTTAACAAACTTTTTCAGGATATTTCAAATCAAGATGTTGGTTAATAGCTGCTATCACTGAAAACGAACGAAAACGTGCAACAATTTACAACATTTCTAGCATTTCAGGATCCATCGATGAATGAAGATCATTTATAATAGATACGAATGCTTGTAGAATTTTTCATTTACATAAATATATACACTATTATATGAATATTTCATGGGGTTGGCAGGGATCATCACCCGATTGAAGCACTCTGCATGGGGAGAGTGGGAATGCCAACTCCCCATTGCTAACAGTTTGTGAATAAAGTGCGGGCTCTTCTGCGCGCCCATTGGGGCATCCTCATGTTAGATAGCTTGCTCTTTTGACCAATTGTTCAATCTTGTGTTGAAAGGAGATTCTTTATATCCCTGTGGATACGTATAAGTGATGTTGCCTATAAGTGATCGATCCACCCAACCCCTTTTTGGCCCTTCATACAATGGCATGATTAGGATAATCAGTGGTTATTAAAGCTTGATCAAGTCTAACAGCGAGGAGAGCTCACTGCTGTCGGACTTAGTTTCCGTGCTACAATGGGTGGTAGTACATATCATACATCACATCATCATACAATAGTTAATTTAGAACGTGATAATTTTCTGTATATCTACGCATCAATCATATCGGTTAAATTTAGTCAAATTAAGGTCATTTGAAGATCATGAATATTTCTTCAGCTTTCACACGAAGCAATAACTTGCATGAAATAGTTCTTACAGTCAAGGCTGGTCACTTTTTAGTGACTTGGTCACTATTTCCAAGACAGTCACTAATAAGTCTTTATTTACACCCAAAAGTTACTATTTTACAAAAATTGGTCACTAAAGTCTCTTTTTTACAGTAATCGTTTTAACTAGAGCCCCTATAAAGAGTCATGCCAAGAGGAACATGCAACACTTATTTCGATTAGTTCTCATTTTGCGTGGATGTATGATTCAGATGGGCTGCTCGATAGGTACACTTAAAAAAATCGTCACGTTGTTTCCACGTGAAACGCACGTAATTTCCGTCCACTGCTAATACCAGTAATAAACACGTGTAATTCACGTAAGTTCTACGTGTTTTCCAGGTAAATCCACATTCTACGTGAAAATCATATAATTGTTACGTGATTTTTCACGTACAATTCACTGGCACGTATTGTTCACCTGATTTTAATGAAGAAAATTTGGTTACGTGTTCAGGTGAAAGTTACGTGAAATTTCACGTGGAAATAACGTGATGAGTGTAACCCTGTTAGGTAGATTAGGCTTCACTCTGGGCGTGAATCTTTATAATACATTCCACGAGACAGCTGCGATCAGCTGATACTTTTGTTTACACAGAGAAACCAAACTATCCAAAATTAAGTCATGTTCACTCATCTTGACAGCTAAGTAAAACCAGTCATAATTGAGTTATTTGCAAAGTATCCAATTTCGAAGAGACTCAATGCCGAGTGAAATTAACTGTTTAATTAGAGGTGAATCAAATGTAAAAATAATCCAAAATTGAGTTTTCTTTTTTGAAAATATTACTTGAATATGTGCTTTAGTGAACTTTTTTTCATTTAATTCAATAAAAGAAAATATAAATTCGAATAAAACAAAATGTACTTGATAACATTCTCGAGTACATTAGAATATTCTTTGTATGTTATTTACACTTGTGACATTTCAGCGATATGGTTGTTTTTTTTTTGCATGTGGTAATTTTGTGTTCCGAGCGAATGTTGCTTCAACACCTTGAAGTTGCCATTGATAGTTTGTTCACACTTATCAATGCAGCGATGTCTAAAATTTCAAAGTGACCAGAATAAAAATATGCACTCGAAGAAGTAAAATAATTACACTTACCGGTTAATTTTTTGTAGTTTTCCGAGTCCATAATTTTCTCTAATTGCTCCATACCACGTATAGGCACCTCGGACGCGTTAAATTTTAAACTGGATACTAGGATTTAAACCTAGACACTTGAAACGGTACGCCAAAACCAAATTCTCTTCCACCTTTGTTCATAAAATGGCGATCAAAAAATTTCAGCCAAAACAAAGAGACAGCCCAACACTCCGATTTGGATAGTTTCACAAAGGTGCCTCTCGCGTACATTGAAAACTTACTTCTCTTAAAATACCTTGCTGTGGGTAAAATCGACTTTTTAAATTATACTTGAGGGTTGAGTAAAAACTACCAACCAGTAAGAACAAAATAATATCCAAAATAGTAGTCCTATCAGAGTACTTAGTTTGAAGTACTGTCACACTTGATTTTGGATAGTTTGGTTTCTCCATGACCATGATTTTTTGACAGTTCTCAGTTGACCTGACAAATGTTTCCTTTGTATTTCGACACAAATTTTTCATTAGGGCCTAACTGACAAACGTGAACAATGGCTTCTTCCTTAAATTTCTCGTTATTGAAAACTCGCCTAACCAATGCACCACGATCATTTCGAAGAGGAAGTGTTCACCTCTCCGATAGAATTGGAGGCTTACATGGGTAGCTTTTGTGCCACGAGAAATTTACGAAAGAAGCCATTGTTTACGTTTGTCAGTTAGGCCCTAATGAAAATTTTGTGTCGATTTATTTTATTTACATTCAGCAAGCGTTAGCCGACCCACACATTTTTTGCTGTCAGGTCTACTGAAAAACTTCTCATGGAAAGCCTAAAACCCCGTTCACATTACAACCTATATTACGTGATATAGAGTATCTTGATATCAAATGCCATGCACATTATTTCCAGTGAAAACTAGATGTATAGATGCTGGTATCAAAATAGCCTATGAGGCTTATTACGGTTTTCACTTCACGGTGATAACGAAGTGAAAACATAAAACCTTATTACGAATGTCACTCAAGTGAGAAAATATGAGAGAGTTCATCCGAAGTGACGATTCGAATGAACTCGGTGTTATTATGGTTGCCACGGCACCATCACGCCACTGAAATAAGTGACACAAGCCGCAGAATGGAGTAAGTTGTTTATGAAGATTTTTATTTGTTCGACTATTTCATTTCTTTTATTTAATACTTCCAGTAAGAAAAAAACCAACAAACGCCAGTTCGCTTGCCTTGTGGCATTGATGGAGGCAAATCCGGAAGTTGCTCGGGGCAGCAAATTCGTAAATCGCGAATCTGCTACGCAGTTGTGGTGGTCGATCACGGACCAACTCAATAGTTTGGGCCCTCCATTGCGATCGGTGGCAGCATGGCAGAAGGTAATTAATAGTTGTTGATTTTTAATCACTTGACTTGTGACTGTATTTCACTTGAAAACCCGACTTTGGATCCATATTCGTATTTTTCACTTGTTGTTTTCAGGTTTGGACCGACAAACGGCGAGCAATAAAACATAAATTGCAGCACAACAAAAACGAAATGAGAACCACAGGCGGGGGCCGAATACATTGAATTCCTTTACTGATATGGAGGAAGCAGTCATTCGACTTCTATCTTTAGAAAGGACAGTGAGCCATAACGGTACATATTGAACCAGTAGAATGTTTTCTAACATAAATCACACTCCTTTTTATGACTAGGTGCTGTTTTCGGACTAGAATCAACGCAACCTACCGAATGTGCTGAGGATCCTTAAACGACAGGTGTACACGATGAGCTAACACCTGAGCAGTCAGCAATCGTTGAAGACGTATTGATGGATGCTGTCCCCAAGAACTTCACCGGAAGAGCACAATCAACTCCACGCGGCCTTGGACGAATTGCTCAACGGAATTACCGAAAAGTGCTGCTCGAAAAACAGACGGAGGACATTGCTTCGATAAAACGTCATGTTTCGGATTGCGCGCAGTATGCCCGTAAGTTGTTTATTGTCCACGAAAAAAGGTATACCCTGGAGAAAAAGCGTTTCGAATTGGAGAAAGAGAAATTCTCCTTCAAAAAGGAAATGGTGATAGCGAAACATCGACAGAGAAGTGATCAGCTTCAGTATCAGTTGCAGCTGCTTCAATTCAAAAAGCAAAAGCTAGATTTCGAGATGAGACGTACAGCACATGAAGAAGATAGAGAAAACATCGACGAGGATGCAAATAACGACAAAAGTGATGAATAGTGTGCAATGTTTTCGTACTTCTTTTTGGCAAAATGTTATCGTACTTGTTAATAGAAGCTTGAGTAAATCGTTTCTATTATTCTAACGCCTTGATTTTGAAGTTGATTCAGGTGCATACAGGTTGATTATATACATATAACAGAAAAAGATAACATAAGTCGTAAAAAATAGTGAGAGTGATGCCACTCTATATAACTTTATGATATATCAGTTTGGGACCGCGGATAGCTCGTTTGATAAGTCAAAGTCTGGCATGGGTTGATTCACATAGATTTTTATTACGATGAATGCAAAATTTTGGAATTTACAACATGCTGTTCATGATTTCTTATCTTATTCTAACTGCATTCTCTTCATTTCCCTCAACAACAGGCAACGTTATATCCTCGTCTGCATCTGGTAAATCCGGTTCGTCGAAATCCAATTTATGCATTATGCGGAGATTATGTAATGCGAAACCAACGTTAGTAATCTGCGTAGCTTTTTCAGGCATATAATGAAGCTGTCTTGCTCCTAACAAACATCGAAATATATTCTTGGCTACTCCTATAGACCTCTCCACGGTGATTCGAGTGCTGGAGTGGATTTTGTTGAACCTTCTTTGCCGCTCACAGGTATTTGCACCCGTTATTCTGCGTCTACAGGCGAGAAGCTTGACCACATTTCAATAGATTCAATAGCTAAAATTCTTACCCAGCAGCCAGGAGTGTCTCTCTCCTGTTTCATATCTTTGTGCCAACAAATGATTTAGTCCACTTCCGTTCCACACGAAAGAGTCGTGGGAGGAACCAGGATGATTGGCATCAAGGTAACGTATCATCAAATCGTGATCGCACACCTGAAATATTGGGAAATACATATAAGTAAATAAAAAACCCTTTCAAATCTTCAAGCCTTACCAGCATAACATTTAAGGTACAAATGCGGTTTAGGTACAAATGCATATCTTTGGCCGGAGGAAAGATTTTGAAGTGGGATCTATCTACACATCCGATGACTCCGGGGAACTTCGTCTTCTCGTAGAAGCCCAGCTTAATTGCATTAATATCTCGTTCCTCGGTTGGAAATTTGATTACGGCTGGGCATATTACGGCTTCAATAATGTTCAAAACTATTTGTAACGCTTTGGACATTGTTGGTTGCGCCAATCCGATGTATCTGTCGTTTCCGACATCCTTTTGATAGCTACCTTCAGCGTAGAACCGTAACGTAGCTGCCAACATTATTATTGGTGGAACAGACGTAGACGATTGGAACGGGCTGAATTTCGGGTCAATTATTTTCAGCATACATTTGAATATTTCCTTCGACACCCTGAAGAATTGTTAGAACCTAAAAATGGGTATGAGACGTTTTAATTTTGTTACTTAAATCGCTGATTTGGTCAGGCAATTACTTACGTTTTTTCAGGTTGCTCCAGCGGATTTGAAGTATCCCTTATTCTTCGCCGTTCCATCGCCAGGATGGTAAAATAGTCCTCGTCCTCACTATCTCGGTATCAAACCACAATTCTAAACTCATTTTAAATAATAATAATTCGTCGATTTCCTCCCGGTATTATCTAAACAAACTGCTAACTGATGATAAGCGATAAGTGACAGTTGTTGTCTGCCTATAATTACCGACACGGAAAATGAACAGGGCTACTACGATTTCCACTTCACTATCACTTTCACCTTTCGCAGAACGAATTGGGATCTGTATAGCTCAATCCTAAAGGGCCACTATGATCCTTCACGAAACAATATTGATACCATTCCAAAGTTAGAGGATGGTGCTAACTGTTTAATAGATAAAATTAATCAAGCTTACCACGCCAGCTGTCCATCAAAGGAGCGCTCCACCAACAGAGATGTTTCCTGGTGGAATGATAGGCTAGGCAAATTACGAAAAAAAGCTCGAAAACTATTTAATCGAGCAAAAATAACATCAAACTGGGCTCAATATAAAGAGGCTTTAAGTGATTATAATAGAGAAATAAGAAGATCCAAGAGGAAAGATTGGAGGCACATGTGTGAAAACATAGAAAGTGTTCCTGAAACTGCAAGGCTTCAAAAAGTTCTCTCAAAAGACCACTCAAATGGTCTCGGTATGCTTAAAAAAATGGATGGGAACTTTACTAAAAATGCTAATGAAACTCTGGTACTAATGATGCATACTCACTTCCCAGGGTCTCTTCCTACTACTGATCAACAACAAGATCTAAACTGCACACAAAGTGGCGCAACTACAGCATATGCGGTACAAAATAAACATGGCAATGACTCTGAAATCCTTAACGAGGTGCCTGCAAATTTAGTAAATAAGATTTTTACTAACTCAAAAATTGAATGGGCCATTGACTCATTTAGTCCCTTCAAATCTTCTGGTCCAGACGGAATTATTCCGGCACATGTCCAAAAATGTAAATCTGTAATAATTCCTGACTTAAACAGACTATTCAAAGCCAGCTTCTTACTGGGATATATCCCAAAAAAGTGGAGGCAAGTAAGAGTAGTATTTATACCGAAGGCAAATAAAAAAGACAAATCTTCACCAAAGTCATTTAGGCCTATAAGTTTATCATCAATATTGTTGAAATTAATGGAAAAACTTATTGATGAATATGTTAAATCTGACATACTAACCAATAATCCATTATCAAAAGCACAATTCGCTTATCAGACAGGTAAATCAACTGTAACAGCCCTTCACATTCTAGTTAACAAAATAGAAAAGTCCTTCACTGCAAAGGAAATTCTACTGGCAGCGTTTCTTGACATCGAAGGTGCTTTTGATAATGCCTCCTTTCACTCGATGATAATAGCCATGAGAAATCGTGGCTTCAACAATAAAATAATTAATTGGATTGTTGAAATGCTATCCAAAAGAGAAATATCAGCAAATCTTGGAGGCTCAGAGGTGAAAGTAACTGCTGTAAAAGGCTGTCCACAGGGGGGCGTCTTGTCCCCCCTCCTATGGTCTCTTGTTGTTGATGATCTCCTTGGAAAACTAAAGTTTAAGGGATTTGAAATAATTGGCTTTGCGGACGACATTGTCATTATAGTCCGTGGTAAATACGACACTACCATGTTTGAGAGAATGCAAATAGCATTATCATACACACTATTGTGGTGCAAAACCGAGGGATTAAATATCAATCCCAAAAAAATGACAATCGTACCTTTTACTTAAAAACGGAAAATCTCCTTCACTGACCTTAAACTAGGAGGCGTTAAACTGTCTTTATCTTCAGAGAATGGTGTTTGGGTCATCGGACTTCGGATTAACTGACAAGATGATGTCACGTTGGGTACATGGATACGAGTCCACTGTTTATTTCGAGGGTTCGCCTATTTAAACGGTTACACTAGTTTTTCTGTTTACCTGCGGTGACCCAGAGCCAGGCAGACGAGACCAGCGTAAGCAGAATGTATCATCAACATGTGCCGTGCAGCTGTGTCGTCGCTTTAGCGTACGCATCAGCAAGACGGTTAAGGTCATGTTTTGTTTTATAGTCAGCAAGAATGGACAGTAGAAAGGTTAGGACTTGGTGGTGCAATTATGTAATTGGATAGAAAGGTTTGGAATGTGTTTGGGTTGCAAGGGTAAATCTTTGTTTGGAGATATTTTACGAGTGTCGGGTTTTAGGATGATGGACACATGTTGGGAGTGTGGAAAGTGTGGGAAAGTATGCAGGCATGCTACACCTCCCCCCTAAGGAAAGAATGGTGTAGCCATTCGCAAGGATTTACAAGGGTTTGGCTGGCTTTAGGTCTCGCAATATTGTATTATTTTATGGATTGATAATTATAATTGTTGTTTATCCTTAAAATTTAATAATTCTATTTTTATGAACTTTGTGCGTGATATTAGTCTTTTCATCCTGTATAATTACGTTTGGGTGTTCTATTTTAACTACTTTAAATGGTCCCTTATATACTTTGTCCAGTTTACTTCTGTTTTGATTTTCCAGCATTACCTTATCATCTATCTTAATTCCTATCGGGTTTGAGCTTGATTGTTGTTTTGTGTTTCTTTTGTTTTTGACCCTGTCTATGATTTCTCGTGTTTTAATTTCAGTATTCTGTAATTTGAATTTGAGATCCGAATAATACTGGTCATAATTATAAAGTGGTTCAATTTGTGTTGGATTTTTTAGGTTATTAGGTATCGTAGCTGTTTTCCCAAAAACTAATTCGTAAGGGGTGTATGGGATGTCTGTGCATGGAGTCGTGTTGTAGCAAAACGCATAGTAAGGCAGCCAATCCCAGTCTGTATGGCTTTCGTTGATAAACTGCCTTATGTATTCGTTTAGACAACGGTGATTCCGTTCTAAGTTTCCTATGGTTTGGGGGTGATAAGGCGTCGAGAAGTGATGTGTAAATTTCAACAGTTCAGAAATTTTATTAAATGTTTCGTTCTTGTATTCGGTTCCTTGATCTGTTCTTATGATCGAAGGTGTACCATATACAAGAATACAGCTTTCAATGAATGCTTTGGCGATTGATGATGCCTGTTTATCTTTTATTGGTTTAACAATGACATACTTTGATAGGTCGCACTGGATTGTCAGGGCATATCTATTGTCTGAATCTGATTTTTGAAAAGGACCGATTGTATCCATTGCTATTGAGTCAAATGATTTTGAAGGAGTGGGTGTGTGTATAAATTTCATTTGTTTTTACGGTATGCTTGTTCTGCTTACATGTAATACATTTCTTTATATAGTTATGTATGGTGCTTTTCATATTTGGCCACCTATATATTGTTTTTAATTTTCGATATAGTCTATTTATTCCGACATGTCCACCAATTGCAGAATCATGATTTTCGGCGATAATTTTAGTTATAACCTCCTTATCTTCTATAGCTTGCCGTGGTTTGTATAGGATTATTTCCAGCTTTCTGAGTGCTTGATTTCCTTGTTTTTTAAAGTCATGCGTGTTTATGAGTTTGAATATTGTGTTTGATAGCGCTAGAGCTATCTTACTGATGTTTAGTTTTTCTGACCATTGCTCAATTTGTATTAACATTTTCTTTATATAGTTTTCCTCATTAGTGTGGATTCTTGACCCTTGTGTCAAGTCCTTTTTATGATTTTTATTTGATATTCTGTATATTAATTCATTTTTGCTATTTGTCGTTTCAATCAATAGTTTAGGCAAGTAATAGATTTCATTAATATTTACCGCTTCAATGACCTTGGGTTGGTCTTTCTCGTCAGCGTCTGTGGTCATTGTGTCGTTGTTTGTGGCTTGATTTGTTATCCTTTTGTTTGCCATTGCCCTAGTGGTGACCTGGAGAATTTTCATAGTTTTTAAAATGTCAGAGTCTATTTGTATCCTGGAGAGGGCATCTGCTCCCACGTTTGTTTTACCCTGAACGTATTGTACGTTGAAGTCGAATTCCTCTAGTTCGAGCCTCATTCGGGTTAGTTTTGACGTTGGGTTTTTTAATGAAAACAGGTAAACCAAGGGTCTGTGATCTGTTTTTATTGTAAACTTTCTCCCGTACAGATAGGGACGAAAATGCGTCACTGCCCAATGAATGGCTGTGAGTTCCTGTTCTATAGTAGACTTGTTGGCTTCGCCCCTTGTAAATGCTTTACTGGCGTATGCAACTGGCAAGTCGACATTGTCATAATTTTGTGTGAGTATGGCTCCACATGCCACCTTTGAGGCATCTGTAATTAGTGTAAATTCTTTTTTTGAAATCGGGGAATTTCAGTATTGGGGAGAGATTAATTTGTTCTTCAAAGTTTTGAATGCTAATTTGCACTCATTTGTCCAGTCGAATTGTATATTTTTCGAAGTAATTTATTTAGAGGGTGTGAGATTCCCGCAAAATTTGGGATGAATCGCCTGTAGTAATTACAGAAAGCGACAAATCTTCTTACTTCGTCGGCGTTTTTAGGTTCTGGGAAATTCTCTACTGTTTTATATTTTGATGGATCCGGTAAGATACCGTTCTCTGAGATATGGTGTCCTAAATAAGTAACATCATGTCTAAAAAAATTACATTTTGTTGGGTTAAGTTTCAAGTTATATTGTCTTAACCTGCTAAACACAGTTTCCAGATTGCTAAGGTGGTGATTGACGGAACATCCAACTACCAGGATGTCGTCAATGTATAAAAAATGCACACTCGGGGGTAGACCAGCTGAGTGCTATCGTCATCATTCTTTGGAAGCTGTTAGGAGATATATTCAGCCCAAAGGGGAGACGATTAAATTCATAGTGGCCTGAGGTACTAGAAAAAGCCGTAAATTGTTTTGAAATTTTATTTAATTCAATTTGATGGAAACCCGAGGTGAGATCGAGTGTTGAAAAAATTTTGCTCTTCCGAGGTTATCCAACATTTCCTCTATACGGGGTAGTGGAAACTTGTCCCCGACAATTTTTTTATTAAGCTGGCGGAAATCCACCACCAGGCGCCACTTTTTCTCCTCTGTGTTAGATTTCTTGGGTACTAACAAGATAGGCGAGTTAAATGGAGAATTTGATGGTCTGATTATTTTTCCGTCAACCATCTTTTGAACTTGATTATTAATTTCTTCCTTATGTGCCTCCGGTAGACGATAGTTTTTGATATAAACAGGGCTGTCTGCATCAAGTTTTATGGTTTGTTTGTAAAAATTGTTAGTCGATAATGGTTCGCCGTCTAGCGCGAAAATATCGTTGTAATTTAGGACAAGTTGTCGAATTTTAGTCCTTATATTATGATCCGGTATGTTACTGATATTTAGTTCATCAAGTAGTTTTGTATTTCTTGTTTCGTTAATCGTAGGGTTCTGTGTGTTAATCTCACGGAACTCCTTGAGAGGTATTGTTTGGTGAAAATTTGGTGATATGTATTCTGGTTTGTTGTTTACGTTAAGTATGTTTACGAACTGTGTTTTTGAATTTACCACACAGTTTCCTATGAATACGCCAGGTTTCAATTCTGTACTGCTTATTACACTATCCTCCTTTAAATCGGTCATATACACCCTTTGACGACTTGGCATCTCGGTGGTATGACTATGTGATCTTTAAATTTATCTTCGATGGGTACTTCGAAAGATTCTTCATTGTAGTTAAACGACAGTAACCATGATTTTAGGCAGATATTGCAACCGTAGTTTGCAAGGAAGTCTCTTCCTAGAATTCCGTCTGCACCGATAGGGAAATCTTTTGTTACCACTTGGAAATTTGCTGGAATGGGTATGTCGTTTATCAAAATATTGGTATAAGTTAGGCCAACGCTGTCCAATTTACCTTCGGTAATGCCATTTATTGTACATTTTCTCCTGGGGTAAATGTTTTGTTTTGGGTTTAATATATTCTCTTTTATTATAGAAATATCCGCACCAGTGTCTACTATCAGTATGCACTGTTTGTTGCACATTTCCAAATGTAGTGTGACGAACATGGAGTAATGTACGTCGAAATTGTATATATTTACGTTCTGGGGTGTATCATTTCTTCCCCACCGTCTGCGTTCGCATCGACCTGGGGCGGAGTCGATGGTCGCTGTTCGTTTTCCGCCATGTAAACTCTTCTGTTGTTACGAAAATCGTTACTACCAGCTCTGTTATAATTATTTTGTCCACGCCAACTTTGTTGTGAACTTGTTGGGGTATTTCGGTAATTTTGTTGATTTCCCGATTATTTTGAGAGTTAGGATAATTATTTCGCCAGTTTTGTTGAAGATTTTGTCGATTTGGTTGGTTGTATCGCCAACCTTGTTGGGAGTGGTGGTTCGTTCCAACGGTTGTAGTATCGGCCTTGTGGGTGCCCGTTGTCATACCTCGTTGGTTCTGGAAAATCGAGGTCTATTTTGTCCTCTGTTGTTTGCTTGGCTGTATAGGATTGATGCGTTTTGGTTTGTTGTGTTCTCTTCCAGGGCTTTTGTCGTAGCGTCAGCAAAGGAACTAAAAGATCCCGCTCTTATGATCAACGACGTTTTTCGTCGTTTAAACCTGTTGTTAAAACTTTTATGCCTTCTTTGGTTGCCATGGTTTTTGCAACCTGTGGAGGTATTTCTTTGGAAATGTAAGCGTCCTCAAGTTTAGATACCAATTTTTCCAGCTCGAGACAGAAAGCTTCGAGATTGGAGTTTTGTTTTAAATTGGACATTTTCGCTAAAATTTGTTCCGGGGTGCTGTTTTAATATTTGCTTTTAATGTACTAATTATGGTGTCTATTGATGTTGGGTTCTCTGGGAACACATTCCTAGCTTTTCCCTCAAGTTTCGTTAATATTACGTTTATGAGGGTTGCTTTGTTTTCTGCTGTTTCCAGAGTCTTTACTAGATTCAACGCGTCGATGAATGATTTAAATTTGTCCACCGTTCCGTCGAATTGGGGAACAAGTGTGGAGGCGGTTTTAATGACTTCGATTAGAGTTGCCATTTTCGTTTTCGTAACTTTGTTCCTTAATCTCGTTATGAATTGTGAGCAGATCGATATATTTTTTATCGATGGTTCTGCTTTGTCCCCTAACTCCTTGATTTTTTCTTGAGCTATAAGTATTATGTTACTCGTTAGTGATGTCACTTCTCTATTTACTTGCTCAAGCGTATTTATTTCTAAACACTCTCTATTAGTGTTAATTTTTTATGAATGTTATCTTTGATTGTTTTTGCTTCTTTGATTTTATCGTTTAGGGTTGATTTTCTATAAACCCTATTAGGAGCCTTTTTAAAATTGGCTGATATTTTGCGAAGCGCATTTATTTCTTCCTCGATACTGTCCATAAAGAGGACTTAAAACCCTCAAAAAAAATTTTTTTTGTTTAATTTTGTGATATGTGTAAAATAATTTGATAGTTTCCTCCTTTTACTTTTTCATATGTTCAAACAGATTCCTTAATGTTGTACTTATCTTGTTTTTTTAGCTGGATCGTTGATGAGTTGCTGCTACTGCTGTTATTATCCATACCGTAAGCTGTGCTGCCTCGTCGACGAATTTTCATTACCGCTACTATTATGATTACCAGTGTCGTAAATAGTACTACCGATGCCACGTAGTAGTAGATATAGTCGTATTCACCAATTGTTGGGGTCCACTCGGTCGGTGCTGCTGTCGTAGGCGTTGTCGTTGTTGTGCGATCCAATTTCCGTATTGGCCAGCACCCTCGTGTGCCGCATGCGAGTCCGTACATAAAAAAAACTTTCTCTTGCTGCTTCACGTTTGCTTGAAAGTTTTTAATACTTGCTTCGTTACACTTTTATTCACTCATGGATTGTTCTTGTTTGTTAGAATTTATTGTTTATTGGGCAGTTAAGCGCTTCTGATGTTATTTAACTGGATTTCTCGTTGTACCTGATTTTGAGTACCTTTCTTCTGATACTTGTTCCACACTCTAAGTGCGAGGTAGAGTGTTACGATGATGGCCATGATTAACACGGTGCCTGCCAGAATGCGTACTTCATTCACAGCCATTTGATTATTAATGGTTGTTTCCGTGAACCAGGCCATCGTGATCTTAAACTTTTCCATAAACTGTTTTTCTTCGTGTTAAATGTAGATCACTTCACTCTGTTTCCCTACACTAACTCACAGTGTCACAGTGTCACGGTCGCCAAATGGTGTTTGGGTCATCGGACTTCGGATTAACTGACAAGATGATGTCACGTTGGGTACATGGATACGAGTCCACTGTTTATTTCGAGGGTTCGCCTATTTAAACGGTTACACTAGTTTTTCTGTTTACCTGCGGTGACCCAGAGCCAGGCAGACGAGACCAGCGTAAGCAGAATGTATCATCAACATGTGCCGTGCAGCTGTGTCGTCGCTTTAGCGTACGCATCAGCAAGACGGTTAAGGTCATGTTTTGTTTTATAGTCAGCAAGAATGGACAGTAGAAAGGTTAGGACTTGGTGGTGCAATTATGTAATTGGATAGAAAGGTTTGGAATGTGTTTGGGTTGCAAGGGTAAATCTTTGTTTGGAGATATTTTACGAGTGTCGGGTTTTAGGATGATGGACACATGTTGGGAGTGTGGAAAGTGTGGGAAAGTATGCAGGCATGCTACAAGAGGTCAAATATTTAGGCGTAACTTTAGATAAGCATCTTTGCTGGAACAATCATATTGACCAACAAATACGAAAGGCAACCAATGCCTTCTGGATCTGTAAAAGAACTTTTGGAAAGAAATGGGGCCTTAAGCCTAACATGATTCACTGGATATATTCAACTATAGTCAAGCCCAGAATCACGTATGCCTCGCTTATCTGGTGGCCGAAGACTAAACAGATAAAGGCTCAAGAGAAACTGAACAAGCTGCAAAGGCTTGCTACTATCTCTATAACTGGGGCAATGCATAGTACTCCATCAAAAGCACTAGATGCTCTACTCAACATTCTTCCTTTAGATCAATTTATACTACAGGATGCGGAAAAAAAATGCTCTAAGGCTCAAACGGTCCATGAATTTCTTCGATGGAGATCTTATTGGACACTTGAGTATCCTAAAAGAGTTTTCGATAAATCCTTTAATATTGATAAGTGAAGATTGTATGCTTAGGAGAAACTACTTCAATCATAAATTCACAGTCCATGCAGCTACTCGTGCTGATTGGGATAAAAGAGAACCGGGTTTTCGTCCGGGCTCAACAATCTTCTATACAGATGGTTCAAAGCAAAATAGTTTGGTAGGGGCTGGTATAACTGGTCCTGGGATAAACTTGTATGTGGCAATGGGAAAATATCCCACAGTTTTTCAAGCTGAAATATATGCCATACTGGAATGTGCATCAATCTGTATGAAAAGAAATTATAAAAATGCGAACATATGCATTTGTTCAGATAGCCAAGCAGCTCTGAATTCTTTAAAGTCAAAAACATTCACATCTAAGCTGGTGTGGGAATGCGCACAAGTTTTACAGCAATTGTCCTGTCGCAACATGGTTAACCTCTATTGGGTTCCTGGTCATTGCGGAATTGAAGGAAACGAAAAAGCTGATCAGATGGCAAAAATAGGGTCATCCATGCAATTCATAGGGCCCGAACCATTTATTGGTTTATCTTCTTGCGCCTTAAAAGTAGAACTAAAGAACTGGGAAAAGGGCAAAGTACAGGCTATCTGGAATAGTACCTCCAATGCCCGGCAATCCAAACAGTTCATTAAGCCTAACGCTTCTCATACGAAAAAGTTACTTAAACTTTCGAAACATGACTTGAGAATATACACTGGTTTGATAACTGGACATTGTCCGAGTAAATATCACCTGAAAATCATCGGTAAACTTCATGAAGATAAGTGCCGCTTTTGTGGATTAGAGAGTGAAAGCTCTAAGCATTTAATGTGCGACTGTGTTGCACTATTCAATAAACGATGCAGATTTTTTGACAAGGGGCTCATTGAACCCTGTGAGGTCTGGAACGCTGCTCCCAATCAAGTGGTACACTTCATAAGAAATGTAGTACCTGCTTGGGAAAATTGCCTACTGCCGTAGTGGTAGTTACTCCAAATAGTAACTTACCATTGCGATAATATGGCATAAATAAAAAGGAGGACACGCCACAATAAATCAAATCAATGGTCGCAGTGGCAATACGTCCCCAACAAGGGAAAAAAAATCACTTTCACCTCACGGAGTTCATTTTGATCACCGTGAAACCGGTAATAGCATAAAAAAGTGAGGTGATGTGTACGTGAAATGAAAGTGATTGTGAAGGTGACAACCGTAATAAGCCCCATATATTCACCCCACTTGATTCTCTTAAGGTATCTCGACTAACCTGGGCGCAGAATAGGCCTGATTATTCGATTAAACCTGTCTTGATTTATCAATTAAAATAACCTGTCCCCAACAATTACGCTACTTTCGTCGCTCTTTTCAATATTCTTATAAACGTAAAAAAATCCTTCGCGCAGGCCTCTTCCAGGCCCCCTACAGACTAATTGTCTAGCTCCGCCAATGCAATGTCTTTAACGAATTATTCTTCATCGCTGCTCCATACACGAGGTGTGCAAACGTCAATGCTAATGCTAATGTTCAGTGTTCTACAGATATAACATTATATTATTGAATAATAAGTAATGCATATCCAGATATACTTCCAATGTTACTAGCAGAAAGCCTTGTTAAATTCGGTCACAAGAAAACCGATCAATTACTATAACATCATTATTTTACACCCAAACCTATATTTCATTAGATTTAGACACAAACCCTCAAGGTAAAAACATACCTCCATATTTTCTTATTAGGACTCGAACACACCGAAACAAGCCTTTTATCACAGCAGATTCGTATGAAAAAGCCGTCACCCAAAGTGATAAATACTGCAGCATATGGAAAGCCGCTCCATCGGTTCCATCCAGGGTTGTCCAAACCACGCACAACACTGCGTGTGGTATTTGAACGCCGCAGCAGCGTGTATCAGTATCACCACTCCGCGCCGGTGCTCAACATAGTACACGCAGGGCGAAAATCAAACCACCGACACCAGTGCCCGTGCATTTTTCTTGACCCCGGTGGTTTGTACTTCGGCAAACGGGGAAGCCGAGTGCGTTCAACTTCGGCAAACGGGGAAGCCGAGTGCGTTCAACTTCGGCAAACACCGTAGCCAAGGGATTCAATTTACGGATACACTTCGACAGCTCCTTTGCTGCACGGACCGTCGTGGGGGATTTTTGCTTGTTTTGATATTTTCACTGTTTTATTAATGCGATTGCGTGAATTTGGCAATTTTCCCATAGCTTTTCTGTCAAATTTACGTCAACGTATCCACAACGTATCAATTGTAGGTGACCGTTAAGAATGTTGTGGTGAATAACAATGATGCCGGGTATTTGCATCTTAACAACGTAGAAGTGCATCATAAACACTAAAGTTAAAAGCAAACAATAGCAATAGTTATAGCAATACGCTAATTGTGAAGAGCAATACACTGGCAATGCGAAAAAAATGTTTCAAAATACACCCTACAGGCTACCAAAAAGGTATCCAATCTATGTGTACGGTTTATTATTTGAGAATGTTCTTACTAACAAGAAATGCTTCGGTAAAAATCAACATAACTATTTCATTTTGTGAAAAAATATTTTTCAGCACGAAGTAACTCAATTATTAATTGACCGAATTAAGATCTGTAAGCGCCACATTAAAGATAATTGTGTGTTTTAAAACGTTTGAATCTCAAACTTATTGTAGTATTGTTGCTTACCAAACAATACGGTTAGTTTGAATGCGAGAGCAATCATCACAAAGTTTCGAAAGATGCGGAGTGCTCCAAACATGGCCATTTTGTTTGGAAAACGTGTTTAGTCTTATTGTATATTTGAAATCTAACACATTTCATTTTGCAGAACATCTATTTATTCTCGTTAATGGATTTTTAGTTTACTTCAAAAATATAGAGAACGTGCTGATTACTGGTAATTATGCAATCATTAAGCCAGTGGTCTTTTCTGAAAGACTTAGATAGTCTATATTTTTATTTGATGATTTGTTTGTTCAGGCTCAATCCTATCTTATCTAATACAAAGCAATACAATACAGAGTTCTGGTGAGTGTGAGCATTTTACTGGAATATCTGTAATTTGAAAATGAGAAGAAATATTAGTACTTTCCATTTAATTTCAACTACCTTTATTGCTTATCTTGACACATACGAGTATTTCGTCTACAATGTATTATTTATATACTTAGTGCACTACACTGAAGATGTCTGCATAATCTAGACGAAATACGCGTATCTGACAAGATACTATAAGCAGTACAGGTAGTTGCAATTAAATGGAAATTAATAATCTCTCTCCTTATTGTCTAGTTACAATGCAGAGTAAACTTTTTGTATTTTTCACCAGATCATCTTCATAAAAACACATATGAAGATTTCCTTCATTGTGCAGAACAAATTTTATCGCAACTTTCTCCTGAAGTTAAGGTTCACATTTACGGTGGCTTCAATCAACGCCTTGCTGACTTTATTATGAACTCAGAAAATGAAAGTATAATACTTACAGTCTTTGGCGATAACGAAACATTGCAGCTTATTTTTTGATAAAACAACTAACCTTGAGCTTAACCAGATTTATCTCATTAAAAACCAACAGAACTGCTATCTAGTGCTTTATTAACTAATATTTACGAAGATTTCTGCGTAACTGAATCATTGACTCAATTATGGAAAAATGAAGCATTCCACACAGTAATAGAATATTCACTTTTCATACAATATACACTTTCCAATAAAATATCTGAGGATGTTTATAATAATTAATGCAGATTATAACAACATTAAATTCGAATTCAATTTTGTGGACTGGCATTCAATATTGAAGAACGGAGAAAATGTCGATATTGCTGTCAATAAATTCTATAACATAAATAATTGTACAGGAAACTCCTCAAAAAGAAGAAGACGCCAAAGAAATCCTAAATATCCAAATTTGTACGATAGACACATAAATACCTGACAAACTGCAAGCAAAAATTCATAAAATTTACAAAAAACAAAAGCGAAGAGTATTTAGAAAATTATCTTGAAATATGCGATCAATTGAACTTGGCCAGCAGTAATGCACTGGATGAATTTAATTCAAAAACTGAACTAGAAATAATGTTTTGTCCAAGGCGCTTCTTCAACTACGTAAATACAAAGTAAAAATCATAAAACTTTCTTACGAATACGTGTCTTGATAAAACTTACTCGGTAAATAATTGCAATGTTTTTGCAACTTTCTTCCAAGAAAAAAATCCAGTGTTTTCAAGAATTATTATCGTGAATCAACTCCATGCGCAGGATATTTGACAGGCTCTGGAAGATTACGATGCCTCTAAAGGTTCAGGTCCTGATGGACTGCAATTTGTAGACTTTTAACTGAACGATGGACTTTTCAAATCTTCACTGTCAAACTGTTAACTTTGCAATTCCCCGGAAAAATAACACATAATGTCAACCCGAAATCAGAACATTTTAAATTTAAACTAGGTATAGTTGACGAAACAAATAAATAAACAAAATGGGCCTTCTTTGCCGCTACGATCGTACACAACATACACAGTTTACCATATACACGACATTGATTTGACCAGTAGTTGTATAAAGCCAAGGAATATGGTTTGAGAATCAACTTCTTGATGGTATCATACACACAAAGCAGCAGCATATTGCTGCACACCCAAAATATCACTAGTTATGAAGTTTAGAGCTGCTTCCTCCTCAACGTTCCCATCGTACTCAATTGACTCGTCCATTTCTTCAACATCCAGGTCGTAATCTATGAAATCAGATCCTTATTGAGCATCATATAAAATTCTGCCAACTTTGAGTTAGTTTGTTTCATTGTTGGTGGTGATGGATTGGTGGATGGGTCTATTTCAAAAGTTTTTACTCATAATATTTCGTCTTTTAAGGCTTTGGCAGCTTGAGAAGCATTGTAATCATATGCTGCCAATGTTCGCAATACAAACTTGGAGTCCATTAGGTACTGTACGCAAATAGCAATCAGATTCCTTCGATTAGCGGAGTCCACTTTAATGTATATCATTCTAGCCTTCAGTTCATTTATAATCTCTGTTTTCAATGCCAATGCAGCTTTCTCTACATCCTCTGGAATGGTCCTGGCTAATACTGGGTAGTTTTTAAGGTCTTTGTCAGAGTCCCTAGAAGATCCGCTAGACCAGGCTGATCAAGCATGTTGAAAGTAAGGCCACCTACCGTAACCATCTTTACACTGTACTCCGCCAACAACTCTCTGCTATCGGAACGGATACTGTAGGAATCTTCCGTTTTGGACGGCGATTTTCAACCACTTCCTCATTAGTGGTCATATCCTCTAACTCATCAGATGCACCGTTTATAATTGCCCCTTTAAATTGTAGAAAGTGTTAACCAAGAGCTCTTTCAAACAAATGTTTCTCTCGCCATTCCTCGAGAAGCACTCAGTAGCAATCTTTACTTCGTCCTTCGTAACCTTAGCATGTTTTTCTGCTGACATTTTCAGACACTTTGCATGTGAGCTTTGCTACGAAACAAGATGGAACCAATTTTATAAGCTTCACTCACAGCAAGACGGAAGAAATTTCAAGAATTTCAAGAATTCCGAAATAAGCGTATACTAAACTACTAAAAGAATCAGTGAACACTGAGTATGAATGTGCTTGATTCGATCACACGGGAACGATAAAAGTACCGCAGAGCGGGGCATTCGATTCAGAAAGGAAAGAAGTATGTTGTACTGAAATATTTATACTCGATACTAAGAATCCGCTCCATTATATGACAAACAACTGGGAAAACAGGCTGAGTAAAAAGTCCAACATCGAAAAGGCATACCCATTTTTCTAGAGATTAATATTAGGTATCAAGTTGCAAATAACAGTTGGTTATAAATTAAATGAAACGGTGAAAATATCAAAACAAGCAAAAATCCCCCACGACAAGAAGGTCCGTGCAGCAAAGGAGCTGTCGAAGTGTATCCGTAAATTGAATCCCTTGGCTACGGTGTTTGCCGAAGTTGAACGCACTCGGCTTCCCCGTTTGCCGAAGTTGAACGCACTCGGCTTCCCCGTTTGCCGAAGTACAAACCACCGGGGTCAAGAAAAATGCACGGGCACTGGTGTCGGTGGTTTGATTTTCGCCCTGCGTGTACTATGTTGAGCACCGGCGCGGAGTGGTGATACTGATACACGCTGCGCTGTGTTTGCATGCCAAAGAGCCTCCCGTGCAGAACGGTTTGGTGTTTTAACCATGCCTGGTTCCATCCAACCCAACACAAACAACCAACGACCATAGGAATGTGTATGAAACAAGGGTCATAAATTAAATCTAACCTAACAGATAAGTGCTGCCGCACAATGAGAAGCCTGGCGTTTTCTCATATCGTAAGGAAGCCTCCCAGCAACAAGCTTACCAACACCTAATGCAAGAACGAAAACAATATGGTCAGAAAAATGCAATAGTTTATGATCGCACTTACTACCATCAGGGTATACACAATAAGGGAAACTAATAAACAAGAATGAAGCAAAAATAGGTCCGCATCTTCGATAGTGTGCTGTATGTCTAGGTTGGTTTGTTGCTCCGATGTCCCAGTTTCCGTTGCGTGACGAGTTCAGTTCCAAGTGGAGGAATGAGGCGCAGAGAAAAAATGAGATGAGAACTGAACCAGATGCTATGTAGGATGAGTATGCTGCAGGTTGAATTCGGGAGTGCTTTTTGAAAAGGTCATGTCGAACGAAATTTTGAACAAAAGGGTCGAAGACCTAATTGAATGGAATTGCCATTTGCTTTAGATTGCTGGCGCTCCGGTCATTTCGGTTGTCGCTTGTATTAAAGTCCAACAATTGATTTTTTAATTTACTTACTTGAACTTTTTTATTTTCTATTTTTTTCGATGGAAAAAAATACTTCGTATGCCATAAGAGAAAAAAAAACCTTCAAAATAATAAATGTTTACAGTGTTTACAGTAGTTTAATAATGTAAATTATCAAGCTACACACGCCCTTACCAAAAAGAACTCCTCATTCCTGTGAGTCCGTCGAATGAACGGACGAACAATATTGGACACTGCTTCAAGACACTGTTATGGAAAATTTATTTTCCGGAACAAACCGAGTTCAATAGGGTGTTTAGTTACGCTCGGTGCATTATTCGGATTCGACGAATTGTTCGAGAAGGAATAATCGTGTTTTCAATCTTTGCCTTGTTATTGAATTATCACACATTGTTGAACGCATTCGGAGTGATTGGATTGTGGGTTGGAATGAGATTTAAAAGTAAAAAGATAAACTCATGACGCAAACGTTTCCCTATCACTTCACTTTAATTGTTTGGTTGCTACGACAAATTTGAAATGAAATGCAGACTAGGGCTGAGCACTACTTCGGCAGTGGACCCACTTCTGACAATCGTGGTTGTTATTGAGCTGTATTCGAATTAAACTACATGATTTTTGACGTAGAACTACGTCTTTGTTTTCTATACTAAAGACTGGACCCGGAAAAAATGAGACACACAAAAATGATCACCAAAAATTCATTTTAAATCGGATACTTCTTATATTTTCAGGGATTAAATAACTATATATTAACTATGTTTTGGCATATTTTATTTATTGAATTTCCTCCCTCAAGCTGAATGCTCGTAAATTTCTCTTAACACTGCTCCTGAGATCTTGGGCGAGGCTTTGTCCATCTTCTTTACACAATTTCTCTAGGTTTTTTTTTCAAAGCTTCATCGGTTTTGAATGTTTTTCCGCTTTTCTTCAACTTCTTCTTCATTATCGCCCAAAACTTTTCGATCGGCAAAGTTTTGGTGTATTCGGCGGGTTCGCCTCCTTCGGGACCACATTACCGCTCTTCGCTTCGTACCAATCCATTGCGGGCTTGGTGTAATGACACAAAGCGAGATCCGGCTAGAACAGCGTGGGACCACGGTGAAAGAGGAGGAAGGGCAGCAAACGCTTCTGCAAGCATTCCTCTCGATAAATCTGCCCGTTTATGGTGCCGGTTGTAACGAACGGCTTGCTGTTCCGTCAGCATTCGCAGATCGCCTGCCACAACAGGTACTTCTTCGTGAATTTGTCTACCTTTCTCTTGCGGAACTTTTCCGGAACCTCCATGCGGGACTTACCGACAAGAAACTCGAGGCCGGGGATTTGTTTGGTGTTCGCCTTGATACATGTCTCTTCGTTCATGACGAGACAGCCTGGCTTGACCAGCCACTCACGGTAAAGCTTCCGCGCACGCAATTTGGCCACCGTGTTTTGCTTGTCAGTCCAGTTTGGCGCCTTCCTGACCTTAAAAACACGTAGCCCAACTCGCTTCATGGTCTGCTGGACGAACCACTTCGACGAATTGACCTTTTTGGCCACGTCGCGGGTGGAAAGGTTCGGGTCATTATTAAAGTACTGCTTTATCTTCCGCGCCTTCTCTGGGTATTCCGCTTTCGGGTTTTGGCCGCTTCTAGCGCGCCGCTCGACGGTCTTCGTCTCCTGGAATATCTTCACAACGCGAGACACGTTGGAATAGTGGATTCCAAGCTTTTTGCCGATCCATCTGTGCGATTGACCAGGATTATCGATCACCGCACCCAAGATTTGCTGGCGTAGCTCTTCTTGTTTCGAATGCATTTTGAAAACTACTTGACAGATCGCGATGACAGATCGCAAAATTTTGCACACATAAACATAACACTCTAAACTAGTATTACCCAAAATTTCATTAATTTTACCCTCGCGATAAAAAGTTACATCCAAAACAAAGTGTCGCATTTTTTCCGAGTCCAATCTTTAGGGTACAATTAAAAATAATCGCATTGCGACCGTCACGAAAAGTGGTCAGATTTTAACCGTTAATATCTCAGCCGTTTCTCAAGAAATTTTCAAAATTTTTGCATCTATCGAATGGAAATTTGTTGGTTTGGGGCCAAACATTTTTGATTTGGGGGAAAATGCTTTTGAAGAATTCATCAATGTTAGGCCTTGTCTTAAAAAGTATATTAACCCACGCCAAAGGAATATGGTTGTATAAAGTCACAGACTGAATCAAAATGTACATTCTCTTGTGCAAAATTGTTCTACATCAGTTGTTTTATCTGGAAAAATATAATATATATGAGTTGAAGCCATGATTGACGACCTAGAACTTCTTGAAGATGAAGAAATTCGAGAAGAAAAAATAAATGCCTTAATAATAGTGTGAAGCTTTGTGGGAGAACATGGAACATATGCATACGTATTATTAAATTCTAGTTGATAAACGTTATATATTCTCGTATCTTCCTGGGATGTTTCTGGTTATCCAAAATGTACTTGAGTTTAGAACATCAGATCTACAGGCGTAGCAATATTTTTTTAGGACTATATATGTTTACGATATGTATTCGAACATATTGAAGGTCGACAGTCGTTATTTGATAATTTTGTGATGTTCTAGGTCATCCAAACTGTCCTTGAGTTCAGAAGTTAATATCTACCATAGCAACTATAGCTTTTTGGGCTATACTAAGTTACGCAACGTGTTTAATCATATTTAGTGGATATTTTCGATCGTAAAAAAACATTATGAGATAAACTGGGATCATCTAGGTTATCCAAACTGTGCTCGAATTCAGAACATAAGATACACAGTTGTAACAGTAGGTTTTTGGAGTATGCAAAGGGACAATAAAGCTATGTCCATTTAGAATTCTAAATAATAAAATCATCTGTGTCTCGGTAACGGATTGACGTACAAATAAGTTTAATACATCAAAACAAAGATCATTCACTGAACTTTAAGGCAATAATATCAATACAAATCATTTCTCTTCTTTTATAATGAAAAATCGCACTTTCTCCTTTATTCCTCCCATCAAACGTTGAACACCTCCGGAGTCAACTTTCTTGGCACATTCTTTCCATATTTTGGTCATCTGAATCGCGTCCCGAGCCGTTTTTCTACTTTTCTTAAGCTTTCGCTTCATTACTGCACAAAATCTCTCGATGGGCCGGAACTGCGACACTTGGGTGGATTTATGTTTTTATCGATGAAATCAACGTTATTATCGCGGTACCAATCTGGCCAAAACTTCACGGGACCTTCATGGGCTTTAATGAAAGGTAGTACACGGTTTTTGAGGCATTCTTCCTTGTACAGCTTTGAGTCCATCGTCTTATTCGTCAATGCCAAATCATCAGTTTTTTTTGGCAAATTTATCCATAAAAGCAAATTTAAACTTCGCAGGAACATCTCCTCGTGCCGTCGCCATGTAGAAGTTTAGGCCAGTAAGCTGTCCAAAATCCATTTTGACGTAGGTTTCATCGTTTTTGCTTCAACGTTCTGTTTGGTTGCTTGCTGGCTCGATAAGAACGATATCCCGCTCGCAAACGAATTCTTCGAACGGTACAGCGAGCAGCAGCGTATTTTTGTGCGATTTCATTATCTGATAGTCCAGGGTTTGCTCTGACGGTTCTCAACACCTTCTGGTTCAGCCTGCGGTCATATGTTCCACTACGACGCCTACCTTGAGGCACTCGATCCACGCTCTTTCGCTCCCTGAAACGTTTGAGTTTATTTGGTGATTTTCAACGTTTTTGCGATTTCCATCTGGAACAAATTTGGACTCACTGCACGTAACACCGTGAAATTTATACCACAGAAAGTGGGTGCCTAGGTAATAAACCGCTGTAAAAGAAATCTTGCAGCGGTCACTTTCCGTGCTGCTGCAACACAGTAAGTGATACCGGATTCTAACTGGACAGAAATTTATGTATATAACAATATTCACTGAATAGTGTGATAGCTCAACAGACATAATGTGACAATCTTGGGATATTCTTGGCCATTCAAACTATTCTAAAGTTGAAAACATAAGATTTACAGTTTTAACAGTAGTTTTTTGGGGCTACATAAAATTAATATACGTATTCAATCATATTAAATGTATCATTTGGAAGGACAACAATCAGTACTTTAAAACGTTGTGATCCTCTAAGTAATCCAAACTGTCCTGGAGTTTAGTGCTTGAAATATACTATATAGTGCTTGAAATATAATATGAGCAACATCAAGAAGAAGGTGCGAGAGCTAGTCAGGTCTCTGAAAAATTTAATGAATACTGATGGCTTTTTTGATGGTCAATAAACAATGTAAATGAATTTGAGTTGCAAAATAAATAAAACATATTTAAATACAGCAATTTTTAAGTGTACTCATTAACGATACAAGCCTTACGTTGGTCCAGGGACGTCCAGGTTACAACGAAGCACAGAGACCCTGTAAGACCTCCAAACTGGTTTCATTCACCGCATGACTTAGGAAGATGCCATCAAATGGTTCCAACGGAAGTACGATGGTATCATGGTGAATAGCAAAACAAAGTAAAATTGTTCCAATACCAGTTTCTTACTGTCTTTGTAATAAGCTAATACTATTAAATACAAGAAAGAAAAATGAAAACACCTGAGTAGAGCTAGTGGTTCGTTAGACCGAATGGGTGCACACTTTTTTTTCTTGTTTAGTCTCACACTCTGATATTTCAAAGAAAGTAAAATGTACACTGAAATCAAAATTTAGTTTTTATCCTTGTGTACGATTTGCATACTATTGGCGGTATTCCATTCCAGAGCTATTTTTCCGTAGTGGCAAGAAGCTAGGTCTGGCCGAATCACCACGGAAGAACTATGTTTCTTAAAAAAAGGCAATAAGCGTTTTTGAAAGCATTCCTTTACATAAACATGTTGGTTGCTAGTGCCAGTTGTCACGGACCATTCGCTTTTTAACCCACAGGTGTAAATCGCCTACCAAACCAAGTATTTTTCGGGAACTTTGACATTTATTTCTGCTTAAGCTTATCTTGAACAGTTCCTTTCCGGTAGCCATATAAAACTCTTGACCTGCACGCTGCTTGAAGTCAGCCTTGACGTATGCTTCATCGTCCATTACGACGCAATCAAACTTGGTCAACAAACTCTTGTACAACTTACGCGCTCTTCCTTTGGCTGTTGTGTTTTGCTTATCATCTCTTTGCAGTGTTGCGTGGGACTTTCCCAATTTGTTTCCGATATCGCTGATTTGTTTATTTGTTGTTGTAAATTTCTTGACGTAAGTCTTGACTAAAGTCGCATCATCCATGATGAGACAACGAGGCATCGTCAGTATCTGGGTGTACAGTTTCCGGGTCCGTGACTTTCCCACCGTGTTTGCCGTTCATCACGATTTGAAGCCTTCTGCACTATATTTGTATGCAGTCCTTACCGGTCCTTGGCTATCTGAACGAAAGACTTGGACAGATTCAAGTTTTTGGCCATATCCCTGACCGGGATTCCACTTAAACGCTTTCACGACACGCTTGTGATCCTGATCTCTATTAGAACACCCATGCTGACCGCATTTCTCCTTTCATTCGAAGCTCAAAGTTTCGTAGTAACATTTAATCAAACGACTCACCGTTGATTGCACGATTTCGATTTTCCTGGTGCAAATCATTTCGCGACGTTGCTTTTCGGGTGAAGCATTTATTGTCAATTTCCGAGAAACTGATAGCGATAAAAATACAACAAAGTAAAAACACTATAAACTACTTCTACTCAAATTTTCAAGTGAAAATACCCAAGGGGTAATTTTCTACAGCGTTTTTTCCGCGATGCAATTTGATGTGGGACACCCTTTAGTATATTTTGATATGGTCATTTGATTGCTTATTTTGTTTCGGTTACGGTCATATGCCGTTCTTTACTTATTGCTTCAATTTCCTTTAGATCCAGGTTGTCATCACGGTGTTTCTGCTTTCGAAGAGCTGACTTTAGTAGCTCAGATCCTGATTCACGACTTATATGGTAGTGCTCGCGGTTATGGAATAGGGAAGAGAACAGGAGAAATGAGACTAACATTAGTTATTGCTAACATGCTATGCGCATGTGAGATTTTCATGGCGATCTGCTTACAACGGTCGTTAAGAATTGTTCGACGGATGCATATGAGAGATCATTCTCGATGAGTTTCTACTCGTTTGCTCAATTCCATCACGTTTAGTTATAGAAGACAATAAATATTTTACGAAGGGAGAAGATGGAAATTTAACATTTAGCGTTTTAGCATTTACAGTTACACAATATCGTAGGTGGTGAAAACTTAATCTACTGATGAGAGAACTATCATGTCCGGATCCGTTGTCGTTCTGTAAGAAACCTGGGGGATGATTTCGAACCCTTAAATACAAGACATGCTGCCTCCAGTAGACTAAGTCAACCCTGGCCATGTCCTTGCAACTGTAGCGGAGTGGAAGGGAATGTTAGTCCAACACATACTTAAGAGAGATGCAGAGAACTCTACGACCCCTCTTATGTGTCAAAGGTAATGGAGTGTTAATAGGGAAAGGGTTATGCCTGGGATACGCTCGACAAGCGTTACGGGTGATCAAAATTGATGAATTACGAACACATATGATACGAAGTGTACACGATGGAAGAAGATGGAAATTATGCCAAAAATTGCCAAAACAATATACACATTTAAAAGGGTTAGAAGACAAGGGGTGAAAGTGACAAAATTGGTTAAAGTATTCAAAAAAATTGCTAAAGCTTAAAATATTATGCCTTGTTAATTTTGTGAAGATTTTACCACTCTGAGCCCATTTACAGCGAACAAAATAATGATTCGTTTTTAATACTTCGTGCAATTCGTATAGGACCGAACAAATCAAACAAACTTTAAAAAACATGTTATCAGGATAAACACGATTTAACATTTGTTCCTCGGCAACGGCTCTGTAAAATTTTAAGTGCTCTTGGAAGGAGAAAGGGTCTGATGAACACAATAAAATTGAAATTATTTTTTTAAGTAAAATTTTAATTATATGTTTAATTTTTTAAATATAAAAAATATCTATAAAAAAATCGGTAACACTGTTATAGTATATTTCCCGTATTTCGTCGACAATTATAAACAAGATAATTTTTAGGCATAATTGTTTTGGAAATATTGTCAAAAAAGTAAGGATTATTGACAAAAAAAAAAATAAATAAACGAATTAATAAGGACTTGTCTGTTTCAAAATACTGGGACTCCAGAGTGATATTTACGTTAAAAAGTGTAAGAAACATGATTTTATATAGAATTTTTCAAAATATATGTTATTTATTTGACGAGAAACGCAATTAAAGTTTTTAAATGCTTTACATTTTTTTAAATATTTGGCAACAATGGCACTGAGAAAATATATTTTTTTTTGGTTTTCTTGAACAACTTCCTTTCTCTGGAAAAGTTACCGTATTGAAATCTTTTCTAAAACCTCGCTTGCGACTTATCAAACTTTATGATTTTACAAAACTTTGTCTTCGAAGGATATTCTGTGTGATCTCTGGCCACACAAGAAGGCCGTACGGAATCCGAGTTCCTCCGGGAAAATGGTGATATTCAATTCTTTTCAAAAACATGGCTTGCGACGTATCAAACTTGATTATTTTCCAAAAATGGGTGTTCGGAGGACATTCTGAGGATTTCTAACCATACCGGCTACTTAGGGAGACTTTGCGGGATCCGAGTTCTTCTGTTAAAGTGGCCATATTGAAATCTTTTCCAAAACCTAGCTGGTGACATATCAAACTTTATGATTTTGCAAAACGTTGGCTTGGGAACCCTTTCTGAAGATTCCTGCAAGCTCTCTGGGGTCCGAGTTCCTCCAGAAAAGTGGCCATACTCATATCATTGCCAAAACCAGGCTTGAGACACATCATACTTAATGATTTTTCAAAACTAGGTCATAAAAAGCCGTTTTAAGTATTTCTAACCACTGCGGGATCCAAAAACCTCTGAAAAGTGGTCATATTCAAATGTTTTCCAAAACCTGGCTTGCGACACACCAAACTTAATGATTTTGCAGAAATAGGTCTACGGAGGACATTCTGTGGATTTCAGACCTTACTTGCCCTTATAGAGGCCCTGCGGGATCCGAGTTCTTCTGAAAAAGTGACCATATTGAAATCGTTATCTAAAGCAGGCTTGTGACATTTCAAACTTTATGATCTTCAGGTCCTCCTTATGGTGCCAGTGTGGTCAGACATTTTCAGAATGTCCTTTGAAAACAAAGTTTTGCAAAATCATGACGTTTGATATGTCGCAAGCCAGGTTTTGAAATAGATTTGAATTTGGCCACTATTCCGGTGGAACTCGGATTCCGCAGGGCCTCTCTTAGTGGCCAGTATGGTCAGGAATCCTCAGAATGTCATCCACAGACCTATTTTAAAAAAAATCATAACGTTTGATATAATATGTATGATCAGAAATTATCAAAATGTCTGCTGATGACCAAGATTGGCTTAATCATGAAGTTTGGTAAGCCGCATGGCATGTTTCACATCTAAACATATTTCGCCAAGCATCCCTGTACAGGTACTTAACCCAGCACTCCCACCTTGGAATCCAAAATTACGAGTATTGTCGAAATAACCAGTACAGATCCACAAACAAGGATAATTTAGTGATCTCTTGCGAAAAACCGCATCCAAATCGGCTGGCTAACAATGGCGTATTATTAATTTTAAATTTGAATTGGCCTATCTCAGAGGGTTTGGGGACGTACGTAAAAACTCCAGCAGATTGGTTTTAGACAAAATGGTTTCGGAGATGTAAAAACTGAAAATTTAACATATCGGTGGAAGATGAAGAAATCCTGAAAGACTGGTGCAAATGGAATGACCCATACACATTCAGTATCGCTAACATGTGCAATTCAAGCGTGTTAATAATCCTATACATAAAGTGTGTTCCGATCAAAATTTGGTCAAACAGTAATGTATGCGAGTCGACCAAAGTTTTTATTAATAAGTCAAATTATTTTTCTTTTTCAATTTCAGTTAATATAGAATACAGGAGAAATATTCAGCTAAGCTTCCTTTTTACCAAATGCGAATTGCCGGGTCTTTCGTTTAACACCTGCCATTGGATTTTGTACAGTCTCCTTGTCCACTTTATTCGCCGCAGAACGCCAGTTTGATTTGAACTATTTCTCGATCACAACAGTTTCTTGAGTCTTCTTACACGGGAAATAATGATTCCATGAATATGTTGTGTTTTCGTGTTATTAATATACACCATAAACCATATTCATGATGTCATGAACTGTTTTCCCGCCGCAATGAAATTATGAATAAACCGGGTCTAAACCATGAGCTGAATTTCTGATACTCAAAACTTTGTTCATGAATCTGGCAAATCTACTTTATCGACTCTGAATGTAAACAAAAAAATAAATCCACCGTTAGGATTCGAACCTTGTGTTGATGTGGGGAGCTACAATAGTACTTGGTGGTTGTACTCACTAAGCTATAGTTATTCTTGGAAAGACTCTTGACTAATGAAGCTCATTATACAACTTTAGATTAGAGGCAAAACAAGACTTCCTGAGTTCATGACTTGCATCTGCCATTTCAATAATGAAACTATGACTAAGAGTCATGAATTCGCAAAATAAAATGAGAATACCTTTCATGACTTTTTATTCATGAAAACAGAAACGGATTTATTTCCGTGTAAGGTTCCGCTTGACGATGGCCCAATATTATTCGAGGCGGAGCTCTGGCGTGTTGGCAGGGTTCTTGTCCTTGGGAACCACTTGAACCATGGCCTTTTTCCGTAATGGAAACATACCAAATCTGGCCAAAATAGAACGGAACAATTATGTCACTTCAGGAAAAGCAGTAGACGTTTTTGTAGGCACTCACTCAGATAAATTTCCTGGTTGATGGTTCCGGTCGCAAGGTAAACGTTGCTCTTCAAGCCACAGGTACAGTTGGCCTGCCACACCAGACATTTCTTCGCGACAGTTTGACAGTTTGATGTATTTGAAAATATCTGCCACCTTTCCCCGTCCTGTTGCCGTATAAAATTCCTGTCCTGTTTAGAGTCTGCCTTGACGTAAGTTTCATCGTGCACTGAGAAAAAAGATGGGTAAACGCTAACATTTTCTAGTTTCATTTAACCGGTATTCCACGTTGAATTGGGCACAAACATCATATTAGTTTGATTTGACTACCCACGATGGTTAAAACAATCTAAAATTTTGAGTAATTGTTTCGGGAATTAATCAGTTAAGTTCAACTAACATCCGTTTGAATTAACCATCATGTTGGTTGTTTCATTATGACAGCTACGAAAACAACCAGATTTGTTGGTTGATTCTACCAACGCTTACGGGTTGTTTCAAACAAATTTTAGTATGATTCAAACTGAGATGCTGCTTGAAACAAATAAACAAAAATGGCTGAAACAACAAACATTTCTGTTTACATTTTTTCTACATTTTTTTCTGTAATTTCAAGAATATTAAATATTAAATTTTATTTGAATAAAATGCTAATAAACATATAGAAGAGTGCAGATTTACAATTATATACTTCTCACAGAATAAGAGAAATCTACAATTGTAAATGAGAGCGTTTCTATAGAATACTATAGTATACTATTTTCAGTTTTTCTTAAGTAAACATTTTGTATAATGCAACATTTTTAATAAATATATTTTATAATGATTTATTTACATATTACATTTACATTTACTAAATAATGATTGCAAAACCCTTTAATATGTTTTTTGTTTACAATCTTCAAGCATTGTTAACATATATGTATTTAACAAATTAAATTGTTGGTTAAGATACAATGTCGGAACTTGTGTGTGACGTAGAGAACGGGAATAAAAACAATCATCGCCACTTCCATTTTACAGATCTGAACTGAACCGAGTGCATATGTATCGAGATATGTGTATCTCGGAAATGAAATGTACAGCTTTCAAAATGTATACTTGTTTAAGCTCAGCTATCGTTCCAGAAACCGTATTTACTTATGCGGGATATTCAGGAATTTCACCGCAAACAGTAATATTGTCGAAAACACATAAACACTGTAGCCTTGCTCAACTTTTTTTTTCGCAAATATGTCTCCTTAACCCACCAATCAACACCAACTATTTACTAAGGTACAACAGTAATACTTGCATCTTACCTTAGAAAAAGACTTTAATCATGCAGCGGGACGGGACCGCATGACGAGAAATGTAATATCCCAAAAAAATAGTTTGTTTCAAGCTAAATTTTTAATTGTTTTTGCACCAAACAAAACATCAGTTTGATTTAACCAACGCTTTGGTTGAATCAATCTAAAATTTTAATTTGATTCCCTGAGGCAACGCAACCTGTATTTTGGTAATAATAAACCCCTTTCAAGGTTTAGAACAACCATAATTTTTGTTGTATTGTGGTCATATCTTTAGGTAGAAACAACCAACCTGTCTGTTTGTTTTAAAACAAAATCGTTGGTTTAAAACAACAAAATGGATATTTACAACAACTATTTTTTTTAGTTTGGATGTCAACAAACAAGTTTGTTGTTTCAAATGGGACTGTTTTTTCTCCGTGTGCTATACCATGCAATCAAACTTCGTCAGCATCGTCGTGTGCAACTTTCGCGATCGTGCTTTGTTTATCGTCGCGTCTTGGAGTCACCTATTTCTTGTTAGTCGCCAGTCCAACCCCTTTTTGTTAGCTCTATCCACGATCGAAGGCGCAACACCTAGCTTTTTTGTGACATCTCGGACGGAGAGGTTGGGGTTCCGATCGAAACAGCGGGCAATTCATTTTGTCGTCGCTGTGGCCTCCGGCTTTCGATTTCCCCCGATCCAGCTTTCCTGGCTGTCGACAAACATTCACCGAACCCTTTTAATACGTTGGTAAGAGTTGATTTAGCCACATTCAACCATTTCGCCAACTTGGCGTGAGAGTAGTTTTGATGCGTTTCTTCTCTTCCTTCGACGACATTTTGATAACTGAAGTGCTAATCTCAAAATCAAAATAGTGGCATGATGCTACACGCACACATCTTCAAAATGAGGGGTGTTCAAATTTTTTTAATGTACGATGAAAGGAAATGCCTCATGTTTAAGTCGACCAAATTTTGATCGAAACACCCTTTACACTATATAGCTGTCAAGCCAACTGTGAAACTTCTCATGGATTGCTTTATATAGGTAGGTTTAGTCTCGTTGGTTTGTTTGGGTTCAATGTCTAAGATAAAAAAAAACTCAGCATTTTTCACGATGAGACATTGAAATACTATAGCTGAGCAAAATAGCAAACGAGCCTGAGGCTCAAGGCTACGATAAAAAAAGAAAAAAAAAAACTAGCTGACGCTGTCAGTAGACATTTTGTATGTACCGAAGCCTTTGCGAAAATAAACATACAAACTTATCTCAAACGTAGACTGTTCTCCGGCATATATCATCACATAACATATGGTTGTAAGGTTCAACATGTAAACAGGAAACTTTTTCCCATCTACAAATTGAAGCCAATTTAATCTACTCGGTGCTGTACGGAAGCGGAATGGAAACTTTCCCATTCAAATCCTTTCTCTGCTTCCGAAAAATCAAGATATTATTGAAACGCTGCATGCTAAAGTGGCATATATCCACTTCAGCAGTTTGTAAGCAGGAAATGCTCGAAAAAGTTCACAGAGAACAGACGTCTAAGCTCTGTCAGAAAGTGGTTACATCACCGTTACGCGGTGCTCGTGGCTTTAAATTTTCGTTGTAAGTTTAAAACCAATAACTTCTTGTTACTAGTGTCGAAACATTTTCTGTTTAAAACTCCTACTTGGCGCTAGTGGTCTAGTTTAATTTCAGATCAGGGTTTTTTAAATTGGAAACACAGCGTTGGTGGCTCTGGTTTGAATTTTCTCTGTGGTACCCAGCTTCTAATTATGCCGACGTTCAATTGCAAAGTGGTCTGTAGCAAAATGGAAGCTGAAAAAAAATCTCGCAATCATAGATAGCAAATTTAATAACTTTTTTTTTCCACTTTCGTATGCAGCGATTCATTTCATACAGGGGAAACTTTTCCGACCAAACAACACTGGTTACACTCAATCAATAGGGCCAACCTGGGTACCGACGACCTTCGGTGTTTGCCACCATAAGTTTGCTTTCCCTGATCATCCGGCAAATGTCTCTGTTATGCCGATGCGGGAAACATATGTTCCCATATATGTCCTCGGCATTGTCGCACTAGTTATAGGTACACAAAGTTTAAACTCAATTCAAACTGAGTTGAGCCATGGGAAGAAAATCACTGCAGGGCATGTTTCTTCTTACGCTTAAGGTGCAATTAACTCTGGTGCTTTGCGTTCAAAAGCAGTTTTTGGCAACGCATAATTTCAGATTTCCTATGAACCTCACGTCATTTTGCACAGAATTAAACAAATATCAGAATGACGCAATATTTTAGCGATCGGTAACGATTAGTTGCCGAAAACTGCTTCTGAAATTTTCGAAAATACCTTCAAGTAAACTGAACCTTAAGTAACTGTTGCTGCTGTGGCAGAAGAGGAGTGCCCGTTACTCGTTTGAGCAGCTGATAAAGGGATCCAGAGTTTGCTGAAATGGCTCGTTTGCAAAGTTGTTCGATTAATCCGAAAAGCAAGCGATCGGACCTGCCTACCGAGGGACAGGGTGGTCGATGGAAGTTTGTTGATTCTAAAGTTTTTCCCATCCGGCTTCGGAAGGATACTGTTTGAGTGTCGGTTTTGAATGACAACGGTTGCTCGTTTAATGTGAGTAAGATGAGCATTTTGCGTCAACTGGTTTGGCATTTTGTAATGCAGGGCGGTTTCGATCAGGTCAATCAATTAGCAATTTTTTTTTGCACTGGAATCCGATTGAGCAAGGGAAAAATTTAATCAGTCGCTTTGGAGGAAAAAATGCATTCACGCGTGTAGTGCTTCAAAATCACGTGACAATTGTTATGATAAAAACAAAAAAAAAGCTCAACCATGCAAGCTGAACGACAATAATAATTTCCAGTTAAAAAGAGCACATCTTGTTGGAACAAAATAGCGACCGTAAAGCGGACGAATAAACTCCTCATGAAATTCAAATGTGATGTTTTGCAAGTAAATGCTAGTGAGAAAAATGGAAGTGGTAGTGGAGGAGCGTAAAATGCACATCAGCTGGACGTTAGACTTGTCCGGTGTTTCATCTGAAACCAATGAAAACTTAACTGCTTGTATTTAATTCTGTAATAACTGTCTGTCTGTCTGTCTGTCTGTCCGTTGTTTTTTAGACTAGATGGAAAATCTGCAACCAGACATCTAAAGAACTCAGGGTGTGGAGATGAGGGGGCCAACTCCTCGACCAACTTAAAACACACCCGTGCCTTAAGCCCTGGACCCTCCTCATACCCATCTTTCGGTATTACTTCGGGGATTGTGCTTGTTAAGCACCCACTATGCCTAACTACTTGGGACTTTAGTAGTTAGGTGCAATGTTGTATATACTCACCTCAACGAACGATCAATCCCTGTTTTCGAGAGAGATAACTCACAGTGTTCATTTTCGTACCAGCATTGCAGAACGAGATGGAGCGCGACGGTTTGAACGATATGGTGATTCGACTCACCGCGAGAATAGGAAAAACCAGAGAATAAGTTCATAAGAATCAGCTCTATCTCTCTCAGACCTTGAGCACGATCGTAATAACTCATGCAACGTTTGACTCGCAGTCTGAGCATTATTTTGTTGAACAAACAATTTCTTGCTCACACAGTTGATCGCTAGCAGTTGTCTGGTTCGGAAATTCCAGCAATGTCGCCGCTTGTGTGAGACAATGGCAAAACGAGAAAACAAGGAACTGATTTCCGTTGTAATGCTAATCCATACGGGCCACGTTGGGATAGCGGCTAGTGTGTTGAAGACTCTGATAAGTGAGCGAGTAAAATATAATTTAATAAACATGATTATCAATTTATTATCAATCAGAATGAAAACATGAATACTGGAATCATAATGTATATATGGAACGATTAAAGAAATGGTTGAAGTAAAAACTAGAAAATAAATGTATATAATTATTGAGATTCATCTTCTTTTTCTGCTATCTTCATTCGGGAATGGATTTTCAGTGGTAGACTGATATTATAAATATTTGTATTCTTTAAACTCAGCATAACACGCACTTGAAGATGGAATGTGACTTTCAAAAACAAACTGGTTTATTTATCTTTGCATCGTACCGTTATATGTCAAATCTCACGTATCATTTGAAAAGAGCCAACAGACGATTCTCTTCCTCGACTTTCTCTGTTGTATACCACGGCAAAATAAACAAATCTTTGGCTCTGCGTGTAGCTTTCAATATCTTATGCAATACAAAATATGTTAATAGCTGCGTTATTACAGAAGGTTGATGAACAAAATCGGTCAAAAAGGATAGTTCCTTTGCTCGTGGTACGCGAGAAATCGCTGGCTGCTGAGATTTTGTTGAAAATCTAACACAGTTTCTTAACCGCAATCACGGCATTCCATTTTAAATTACGACACGAAATATTGAAACGCCATTGACCCCATTGCAGCAGTCAGCTGTTGGTATGAAAAGTGTATTTGTTTGGAGCGTAAACATTTTTTTTATATAAATCATTTATTTGTACAAGCTCCATCGAATTAACTTTACAGAGCCAAGTTTTCATATTTGTATACATAAATTATCTTAAAACTAACGTTAAGAGGATAGAACCGATTACCCGCGGCCGTCTCGAGGTTAATAGGATTAACAACTGAATGGATGGCAAGGTAGGCAGGAGTTTGAAGTGGGGCTTACATAATACAAATTTCTTGATACTTGCCGGAATACAATACACAACATACAATATATGCACCTTTTTTTTTAAATTGTAAACACTTGAGCAAAATAAAATAGCAGTCGTGAGAACCTCTTGTTGTCTAGAGAATAAATCTCAAAAATCAATCAAGAAATGATCGAGTTATTAGCGTTCAGTAATTTAATTTTTCGTGATGGTAGCCATTTTTTAAATTTCTATTTGGCATTCAACCATCGCTGTAAGCCTGCTCTGTATTTGCGCTCCAGAATAATATAGACACAGTATAAATTTTCGAGCCGTTCTAGAAATTTTACACAACGCTTTAGGTATGCGACGACTAAAGGAAAACTAAAACTATTTGAACCGCCGCTGGCTGCCAATTGCCAAGAATTTAGATCGGAATTTGAAAAATGTACGATAAATTCATACAAACGTCTTAACTAGGAAAATTGAGTTAGCCGTCCTGAAAAGGGCGGATTTTATATGGTGCACATTTGAATTTAAACCTCCTTGGTGTTTTGCAGAAGCAAATTATTGCATCCGTTGCATCGTATCAAAAATTGGCTAAGATCAGGATCAACACAAGCACCTTATTTTGCTCCTCATGGTCACAGGTTTGGTCAACCGATTGCTCATCACAAAACTAATGGCTGCCTCGCAACGGTTGCCTAGAAAAATACAATTATCAGCTACCTGATCAATGGTTGCACGCCAGTGAACCCTCCAGGGTATTAGCCACCGCAAGCTGTCAATCCAATATTTGATCCCCGCCACTCCGCACAGCTTGAATAATACCGAACGAATGATTTAGTTTGCGAAGGTGTATCCCTTTTTATCGTTCACTGCAACATAGTTTATTGATACATTGAAATCTTCACTGCAACATTGAAATGGAAATCACTGAAATACTATGCATGTAGTAAATTTAGCCTTCAAAACTATATTTTAAAACATCACCTTTTATTTGCGTTACTTTCAATAGTTTACAGTTGTAGAAAGATATTTTCTTATAGTTGACTCAATACGCGGGGAATTTTGCAACCGATTGATTTAAACATATTGAAAATCTATCGAAGAAAAATTAAGTTATAAGCGTTTAATTTGTATTTCCTATCGGACGTTATTTTAGGATTTTCAAATGACACCCTAACCTTGCCGTAAGACGTAGTCTACACACTCAGACAATTTTACAGTATTCGGTAACTTTTTACCGAACTTTCAACAGCTGAACAGTTTGGTAATCCGATTTAACGGACTTCGGTAAAATTTGACAATTTCCGGTAATTTTTGTACCGGATTACTGTAAAATTTCACCGAAATCCGGTAAATCGGATAAATCCGGTAAATCGGAACGTTCAGCTGTTGAAAGTTCGGTAAAAAATTACCGAATACTGTAAAATCTTCTAAGTGTGTACGTCAAAAAAAATCGTTAGCTCTCTCTTAGTGACTGTCTAATATGCACTTTCAAATCTGAAAGCCACGAATCACACCTAAACAATATGTTCAATAGGATTAAAAAAAAATGACGTTTCGATCGAATATACTTTGTACGGAAGGTGGTCTAGCATCTCCTAATCGTCTACTTCGCTTGAATATGATGCAAAAGATAAGTCAAATGAAGGTGAAATAGAAGTGGAGACAGATTATCTTATACAATTTTGACATGTTTCATGATATACATTTAAAAAAGTCACTAAATGTACAGTCCAAAACTCACTAGAAAACACAGCACATCTTTAACTCATGGTTATCGATAGTTAAGGAACTACATATTTTTTATAAAAATGCTGAGATGTAATTCATATATCGGCTTACACTGCGCTCTGTTTGCTGACATTTAAATATGTATTCGATGCCAGATGCACACAAATGTCTTGTCCACGCACGTGCTTTATGAGCCAGTACGAAAATTAAACCGTTCTCGCAAACCTCGATAGCCGGATGCACACTAATTTTATAAATTCTTTCTATAAAGTCTTTATAAATTACACCAGAGATGCATCATAAAAGCTACACAAGCTAACGCCAAGATATAAATAATGCAAACCCAATATCACTATCCCACCAACAAGCTTTACTAATTAAGCAGGAAGCAAATAGGAGGTGATAAAACAAATCCCAAACCCTCTATTGGTGGCACGCCGCAGATATCCACCTACTAGACGCAAGCGAATTATCCGTAACATCTTGTTCAACCAGCATCGTTAACTCAATGAGCAAACCCGTCAGCTGCTCATGCGGTACTCACTCACCATGCGAGTTGGTTCCTCGCCACTCAATAATAGTTCGTTTCATAGCATGAAGAGATGAAGCGCAATGGCAAAAATACACGCATTCACTCTCCTGCGGAAACGATAGGGGGATGATGAATAGCAGCATTATTTGTGTTCTCTCCTCTCGCGAGCAGAGAACTCTCGGCTGCAAATCGTGAAAACGATCATGATTCAACAACACTGGTTAGGTGGTCCCTGCGACCTGCCGTTGGTCATTTCGCCAGTTTTGTTGGAGATGAAGGACTATCTGGGAGGCTGCTATGCATACCGCGTCCCAGATGTCCTGGCCTTGGCACATCCTCTCACATCCTCAAATTATCTGGAGTCGTGTCGTGACCGCTTACGGCTATCATGCCGGATCTCGCGTCGTCGATGGCCTGACAATATTTGCGTTAAGTGGAAGTTCACTTCACCGTGTCGCCTTCCAACCCATCCGGTTACTTCCGGGATTTGTCGGTGGGTCCACCGACATTTGTTCCATTCCCTTTGCCACTTAACCATGGATACGGCTCTAGTGGTCTTCCGAATACCTCTTGTTCCACGTTGTTCGAAGAACTCTACGTCCTCGTTTATGACCATGCCCATTGGCATCATCCCCGCTAGGACGCAGAACTCTTAGGCACATAAGCCTCTGCGTACTCTCTAGCTTACTTACGTAGCTCTTGGTGCTCAAAACGGTGATCCATGCTGGCCCGCCGTACCTATGTATGGACAGGGCGGCACTGGCCAGGAGTTAACGCTTACTCCCTTGCACCGCCGAGCTATTCGACATCATGCGAGATAATGCCGATATAGCCATGGAAGCTTTCCTGCAAGCGTAATCGACGTGACTGATAAAGGACAGCTTATCGTCGATCATGACCCCATGAAACCTCGAGGACCTCTTCGATTCAATTGTGCAGTTACCTGCACGGATCGTCACATGTTGCTCCGAATTTCGATTATTCACCACCGTGACCTCAGTCTTATGGGGGGCTAGCTCCAATTGCCTGGAACTCACCAATCTCTCCACAATGCCAATGGAGTGCGAGGCCGTTAGCTCAACCTCTTCAATGGATTCACCACATATCTCCAGGGTGATGTCGTCCGCGAACCCGACTAACTTCACCCCGTTCGGGAACTCAAGCCGTAGTATCTCATCGTACATCGTGTTCCATAACACCGGACCCAAGATCGAACCTTGTGGGACGCCTGCGATGATGTGGACACGTTTCTGGCCTGCCTCTGTGTTGTATACCATTACGCGATTCTGGAAGTAGCTTCCAAGAATCTTGTACAGGTACCCAGGAACGTGAAGGCGTTGGAGCGAGTCGGCGATAGCCACCCAACTGGCGCTATTGAACGTATTTATCACATCAAGGGTGACCACTGCACAGTAGCAAACTCTTCGCCTCTTGCGCTGACTTGCCACTTCAGCCGTCTTGGTGGCGGAAAGGGTGGTATCCTCCGCCAAACTGGTTATTAGACAGACCGGAAGGTTATACCATGTATTTTGTCAGTCTGTTGACGATTACCCTCTCGAGCATCTTACCCTCATCCAACAGACATATAGGTCTGTATGCCGATGGATCTCCTGGTGGCTTCCCTGTCACTAGTGTCTACATTTTCCAGGCGTCCGGAAAGACGCCCTCATTCAGACACCTTTGCATCACCACCCTGAACATTTCGGGATCCAGCAAGATAGCCGTCGTGATAGTCAGGTTCGGAATACCATCTGGCCGCGGCGCTTTGTTCACCTTTAGCAACTTCGCTATCGCAATGAGTTCCTCGTTCGTCACCGTCGCCTCGTCGCCGGCCCCCGTTGTGCCGTTGTGAATGCCCACGTGGTCACGGGTGTTTGGCTGAGCCACCCACTCTTCCGTCGCTATGACAGCGTTAAGGTCTGGGATACTGGAACGCTGGTTATGGGACAAATCTACAGCAGCTCTGGTTATTGCTCAGTTGGAGCCGCCGTCTCTCTAATTTTGGCCATTAATACCTAATAGGCGTCACACCACGGATTCGTATTGTCCTTCTGACACAGGCCCTCGAAGCAGGCGCGCTTGCTGGACTTTATCTCCCTCTTAACCACGGCGTTCGTGCTGGCTAGCGCCCCTCTACACTCGATTCTTTCGGCGTCGGACCGCGCTCTTTGCATCCTCCGTCTTGCACGGAGGTCGGAGGTCGGCGATCGACTCCGTCCACCAATACACCGGCGATCTTCGATTCCTCTGTTTGACTTCCCTCGGCATGGTCGCGTCGCAGGCTCGTGTAAGTGACATAACGAGTCGTTCACCGCAAGGGGCTTCACGTTAGACTCGTTTCCTATCAAGCGCCTCATTTAGTCTCTACTTGAAAGTAGGACGTTCTCTATCGGCGAGCGAATGGAGTGGATGCCACTCCTTCCGCATGTTACCTTGTATTGTAGACGATACATTAATGAAATGCCAAGTTTTCGCTATAGGTATAGCCATCATCCAACCTCCAATTGTTTAGCAGCCCAGGACTGATGAAAGTTACATCGATTATCGATGCCGCTACGTTTCTATGATAGGTACCCTTAGTTCCTACATTAGGTAGGTCCACATTGAGCCTCGTCTAGGCATCCAGAAGAATCTGACCCCTGGCCACTTGAGCGTTCAAGCGTTGAAGTCCCCCGCTATTACCGGGTTTATGCCAGTAAGCTCAGTTGTCATACGATCGAGTATGTTGGAAAACTCTTCAATCGACCATCTTGGTGGCGCGTAGCAGCTGCAGAAGAACACTTCATTCACTTTTACAACCACGAAGCCTTTGTTTGTGGTAGACAAAACCTCTTGAACCGGGTACTTTCACCTCTTCTATAATGCCGCCATATTGGACCTGCCCGCAACCCAGTTGCCGTTGCCGGCAGGGATGCGATATGGGTAGGATATTATGGCGATATCCGATGCCAACTCGTGAACTGTCTGACACAGCAGTTGCTGAGCGGCCTCACAATGGTTCAGGTTTAGTAGGGTTACCTGCATTATTACATTATCATGCAATATAATACCGATCCTTTCGAGTATCCTTTTTGAGTTACAACACATGTCTCACATGTGTCATAACATAACATCGCACTCCGTAAATCATTAACCATCTTCACCTTCGCCATTTTCAACGCCGCGTTTGCGTCCGCTGCCGCTACACTCATTGTTGCCACCTGGGTCCCAAGTGGACCCTTCCGCAGTCGTATGTCTGCGGCGGCAAGCTCATTTTTGCACTGTTCCTTATGTTTTCGTTTAACGCGGTGATCTCATCCAGGTTCTGACACTGGATCGCACCAGTGAGACGAGGGTGCGAACCTCCACATCCTAAGGTTTGTTTTACCAGGTCTCTATAAGCCGGGCTCTTTAGCTCTGTCGTCTTCTTTAGCTCCAGGAGCATCTCGCCGGTGTGGGTACAGCGTATACTCTTTAGCGTCCCCACGCATCGCTTTCAAGACCTCTGAGTAATTTGACGCCTCGGTCTTGACGGTGAGGGGGTTACACTTGCGGATCACATGTCGCTTTTCGTTTTTTTTTTTGGTTTTATCTCCATTTTTTCGGACATTGGTCCAGTGGCTACCCGTGTCACGTTTGGGGTCGTCGCTCGTCCTCCTTTTAGCACTAGCGTATGCTTCCGTGCTAATTATTGTTGTCGGGGCCCTGCCGCTCAGGCCCCCTTCCGTGCTTTTGACAACTCTCGGGCTCTACGACGGGTCCTCTCTCTTTTCGGTCAGCCGGAGCTAGTCGCGAGGATGGACCCTCTGACCCCGCCGCAACCTTTGCGTTGGTTTTCTTCCCTTTGGGGGCGTCGGACACTATCCGCTTCCTAGAAGCGCCAGGTGCCGTTTCACCCGGGACTGCCTAGCCGGCTTGAAGGTCCCTACTCCCATGGTAGATGGAGTTGAGTCTCCCACGGAGACGGACACTTCGAGGCGTGTGTTCCGAGGCTATCTCTGTCGCCCTCTCCGTGGCTGCTAGCCGGGCCAACACTTTGGCACTTTGCTCGGCTAGGAGCTTGGCTTGCAGCTCTTCTCTCTCCTTGCATGCAGCCTGGCTTTCGTAGCCTGAGGAGGCTTTGTTTCAGGTCCTCAGCAATGTGGTTACGCGTTGACGTAAAGTCAAATATCGCATTCAACTGCTCGGACACCTCCACTATTTTAGGAAGCGTCTCTCGCATCCTATCCATGACCCTGCTTTCGATGCCGTGGCACTTCCGCAAGTGTCGGACTCGCCGGATGCCACCTTCTTACGTGGTGGGGACCTCATTAGGCCGCCTCTAACGAACGGATTCGCATTCTCCTGGGGTGTGGTGGTTCCTGACGTATTACTCTCCGTTCTGTTGAGTCCCCTTCCAGCCACTATCCAAGCCCACGTCTAGTAGTGATCCCATGGTTATCTATGCAAGCCTGAAGGCGAGACGAGGGTTGACACGGCACTTCAAGGGGAACCATGTTCAGAGCCTGATCAGTGTACAAAGTCAGGTAAATGGACATCTGAACCTACTCCTGCCCGACTGGCGAGGTGGGGTGGTGGAGCATGGAACGTACTGGAGGCCTGCCAAGCTTTTAATGGAACGGGGACAACCTGTGCCACTGGAACCTCGCCATTTCCTGCTCGGTGTCACCCGGTAGTACTCAGGGAGACGATACAGGAGCCAGCCCGAATGCAACCTGCACCGCCACGATGGCAAACTTTCGATCTTTCTGTACACCGGACAGTATGCGGGTGTTTCCGGCTGAGGGATCTGCAGTTCCACGTACTGAATTTTAAAATGCTGGTCCTGTTTCGTTGCTGTGGTCCTCGGCGATTGTTTCGGTCTATATGCTGCTGCTGACGTTCCTGTTCAAAATAAAATGCTAAATAGTGCGATTTAAGCGCCATTGCTCGTTGCTTACAAAAAAAGGAAATAAAATTATCGTTAGGGAAGGTCCATTAATTATGTCACGCAGTAGGGGGGAGGGGGGGTTTGAGAAAACGTGACGATCCTTACAAAAAAATTTGAAGGTCCATACAAAAAACGTGACAAGAGGGGGTTGTAAAAAGTCAATTTTTGCGTGACGTAATTAATGGACGTTCCCTTATGCCTGTTTCTTTAGCTGGTTGAGTCAAAACTTATCTTTTTATTCGAACCAAAATTCTGGATTAGAATTGACAAAACATTGACTGTTCATTTATTATTAACTGACAAGAATGCTCTAGATAGTTGACAATATCGAAACTATTCAGCTCTTTATAGAACATACTTTTTACTCAGTTTACGTTTAACAAAACAGTGACAAAGGTGGATGTCACCTATAGATATGTATAAATTTATATCAATGAGGATAATATTTACATTAATTCTTTCAAAGACTTATTTCCACAATTCGACGAAATCGCCAAAACGGCAGAACTGAACTGAACTAGTCTACTGCGCCACCAGCCAGGACGGGCGTTGTTGCTCCCGGACGATTTAAGTCAGATGACAACGTGGCATTTGCATTTTTTGCCAATTGGCACCGGCCGACGGCGGCTGCATCGCGTCCGACTATTCAAAGTGGACAAAAACAACAACCCCACGCGAAACCAAAAGGGGAGCTTCTATTGTCGGCCGTGTGATGCGTTGTCAATTGTGAGTGCGTGGAAAATTCCTAAATATATCCTTTCAGAGTAATCCAGGAAAAACAAGCACTGCTCTGGTGTCTTTTTTTCTGTGCTGCTCATCGGAAAAATGGCTCACTCGAGTAGTTTTTTTGTTTATCTGAAATCAGATATTCAACTCACTGTGTGTGGAGGTTCACGGCAACAAACTGAGGCAGCCATTGATTATTACGTAAATCCAAATCCTGTTCGACAAATGGGAAAACGGGGTTGATTCTATCTGTAACTACTAGCTGAGAGGGCAACCCCCCCCCTTCCACCGGACTCCAATCGCAATCATTTGGTTGCGCCTGTGTTTGTATACGGAAACCATTTTTAATGCGGTCATCAATATTTTATCGCAAACGCAAACAAGTCCATTTGGCTTCGGTTGAAAATCGAAAAATAAGCTATTACGGCAAAACTAGCAGCGAAGAGGAAGCAACTGAAGTGACTTTTACCCTCGTCCCCAATGTTCGTGAGCACACACTCCGAGACCGGCCAGGTGGAGTAGTTAGGGATGTATTTAGGTAGGTACATACCTCATCAGCAAATATTTGCACAGTCCGGGATGAGTTTCCACAGTCACCAATTTTCACCGAACAGCTCTTGCTAAAGCTGGAGTCCACCATTTCTGACAGGGTTTTCAGCTTTATCTATTGACACCGGGACGGGGAAAATGGCAGAGAATTGATTTTAATTCGATGAAGACGGTTGGGCTTTTCTGGAATTAGAAGTGGCTCGGAATGATCTTTCACTCTAATGAGGGTCGATGGGTTGAAATAATAATGAAGGGAACTTCAAAAAATAGCTATCTTTATTGCACTGTATCTCAGAACCCGCTTGCTATGATCTTCTTCCGGGGGGCATTATTCATCGTCTTCCGCAACATCCATTAAGAAATCATGGAAGTTTATCGAAAACTTTTCCAACTTGCATCCTTTCTTTTTCTGTTGTTTCTGTTGTTGTGTATTAGGTCGGCGAGCGAGATTCTCCTCATCAGTGCCTGCATCCGAAAAAGTGCACTACATACCTGGGGAAATGAGATAGTTTTGTTGTTCAACACTTTTTATGTCAAGGAAGTTTATAGAAGAGTAGGTTAGTTCGAATGGCCGAGATTGAAGAGCAGTCTTGGAACTGTTTTGAACACTGTTAAATTACAAGTGCCACTCATAAATTTTTTGAATGCTGTGTTTTTAGCATGTGAGCTCACCAAAAAATAATATTATGTGCCCAATTATATCAGTGTAATGCACCATATTTGGACTCCTGAGAAAATGACTGGGGTTAATTGTGCAAGCAGTTTGTTCAAAGGCACAACAATTGTGGGGATTCATCGCGCGAGCAAATTTGACTTCTGCACAAGGTGCACATTTAGAAAATAGCAAATAGGAGTTGCAGCAAGAGTGTATCGAAAAGTAGTTAGCCACATTCAAGTATTAGCATTAGCATTGACGTTTGCACACCTCGTGGATGGAGTAACGATGAGGAATAATTCGTTGAAGACATTGCATGCCACCATGAAACGGATCCAGTAACTGATACGTTTCTTCACGCAATAATCTCCATGAAGACACTCCTCGATCACTCACCTGGCCACGTCAATGTAACCGTTGGCGATAGGGAGGATTTGGTATCTACCTTAAGAGCGTTTCCAGCCAAAATGACCAAGCGACCAACTTCGAGTGTCTCCGATTTAATTGAAAATTTGTACACACGTTTTACCCACGAATATAAGTTTTTTCCACTGATGCAAAAAAAAAAATGGACTCGAGAATCAGTTTTGAAAAGGGCGTAAGCATTTTGAATAGCACTTCAATTAATAATTTGTAGGTCGAAAACCTTTGGTTGTACAAAAAAACTGTCTTAGAACAAGTTGTGGCCCTTGTAAAAAAATATACACTGAAAAAAAAAAGAAAAAAAAAACGAAAATTTACATTACAATTTAAATATCTCAGAAAACAGTTTTATGATTTTTTGTTTGTTTTTTGACTGTAAAAACTTTAAGTTATTACGCAAATTTTAGCGAATGTCAGGAAAAAAAGTTTCTAGAACATGTGATGCATGTCTTAAATTTTTAAATTTGCGGGTATAAACGTATTCTGATGATATAATCTGATTTTTGAAATATTAAACAAATATCAGCTTCTTATGATGATTTTCGTAAGAGCATCTATTCTCGAGATATTTCCTATTTAATGTTATCATATTAGAATAATTTTCAAATTGTTATTTTCTGCTGAGCCTGGCAACCAGGTAATGATTATTGGCAAGGTTGCTGGTTTCTTATTTCTATAAGCTCAACTGTCAAAAAGGCCGCAGTTATTAAACTTATTCGTCTAGTTTGTAAGATATCCTTGCTGTGCTAAGCGACTGTTTCTTAAAATAAAAACATATTAACTATGTTATTGCAAAGTTGGCTAAATGCCCGTACCTCGGTCTTAACCCATCCTGTGCAACACTTGCGCCATCTGTCTTACACACTTTCATTCTAACTTTTCTTCAAATCCTTGTCGCTTTTGAAAACCTCCCCTGTTTGACGGAGTTTGCCCTTCAAATTCGCGCAGATTTTTATTGGGCGACGTTCTGTTGAAGTTTTGCCTCCTGCGGCACAAAAACAACATCGTTGGCTTAGTACCACTCCATCACCATTTGCACGTAATGGCACAATGCTACACACTTAGAAAATTTTACAGTATTCGGTAATTTTTTACCGAACTTTCAACAGCTGAACAGTTCGGTAATCCGATTTAGTGGATTTCGGTAAAATTTGACAAGTTCCGGTAATTTTTTTACCGGAATACTGTAAAATTTCACCGAAATCCGGTAAATTCTTACCGAACGTTCAGCTGTTTAAAGTTCGGTAAAAAATTACCGAATACTGTAAATTTTTCTAAGTGTGTATATGAGGCCAAAACAGAGTGTTACCTTCGTGGGAACGGAAGAAGAGCAGCAGGCATTATGGAAGCATTCTTCTTTAAATATTTGGCCGTTGATGGCGCCGGTCTTTATGTACGGCTTGCTAAATTTGCCGCATCCACAGATCGCCTGAAACACAACGTGCTTCTTGGCAAATTTGTCGACCATATTCTTCCGAAACTTCTCCGGAACGTATAGGCGGGAGTGACGACGGAAAACTCCTGGCCAGGAATATGCTCGGCGTCCGCTTTAATGTACGTCTTTTCGTCTATTACTATGCATTCCACCTGCACCAACCACTCTCGGTTCAGCTTCCTTGCGCGGAATTTGGCCACCGTATTCTGTTTCTTGGTTCGGTTAGGAGCTTTCCTTACCTTGAAAACATGAAGTCTGCTTCATTGTCTGCTGATCGAACTAGACAGAAGCATTGACCTTCATGGCCATGTCCCGAATCGCATGGTTCGGATTGCGTTTCAAGTAATCCCTCACCTTCCTTGCGCTCGCAGGGTCAGCCGTCTTCGCTTTTCTTCCGCTACCGCTGGGTATCCTTTTACCACACGGTACACGGTCGAATTGTCGGTTCCCAACTGTTTCGCGAGCCACCTGTGGAACTGGGCTTGAGTTTCCACGACCGCGCCCAAAATTTGTTGTTGAAGCACTTCTTGCTTGGAAGCCATCTCAATACCCAGTTGACATACATATTCTGACGAAATTGTAAACATTACACTCTAAACTAGTTTTACTCAAAATTTCATCAACTTTTACCCATGCAATTTGTACCCAATAGAAAGTGTTGAGTTTTTTTCGAGTATAATCTTTACGTCAACACTTCGTATAACTCTATTGGGCTGTCTCTTGTGGTTTGTATTGCAGTGTTGAGATGGGTCGATCAGTATGATCCTCCCAGAAATTGTATTTAGGGAACGTCCATTAATTATGTCACGCAAAAAGTGGCTTCGTATAACCCAGCATATAAATGAAATCAAAACAAAATGACTTACCATAGACTGTTTGTTATAAAGCATGGCTGCGTAAAAAAAAAACAAACGACACTGTTTACTCTAATGCTCCGAAATATCTTCTGCCTATAGTCATGACAAAACTGTTTTAATGGCGCTTTGATGTGTTTGGCCGGAATGGGGCGGAATATAAAATTATGTCGAGTTAAGTTTAAAATAGAATTTTATATTCGTATTTGGTGAAAACTCATTATTGAAACAAAATCGCGAACTGGCAAATGTTGCACTGAACCTCCTAGATACTAGAAATATATCTTTCCTACATTGAAACTCTTTTGAAGCATACGGGCTTTGTTTTACTTTGGCCCAAGGTTCAATTCACGTACGAAAAACAAACTATTTAGAGATCATTCATATTCAAGTTGCGAGATAGCTGCAAGAAAAAATACATACACAATTACTGCAACAGCTTGTTGCACACAAAAGAGTATTTTCAATACGTATTGGCTTTCAAAACTTTATTGAAACAAGTTTGCATCTTCATAACTTAGTTGTATTATAATTCCAGACAACAAAAATATGCAATTGACATGGGTGTTCTATATGAGAAACAAATTGACTCCGCCTCAGTTTCACACATGTTCCATAGTTTATATTCCTGTCAAATGCAATATTAAGGCAAGTTAAAGTTATGTATGGGACATAAAGAAAACTCTGGTGGAACGGTTTATGTGCTTGGCAATGAAATAGCAGATTTGGTTGAAGATGTTTCATGTATTGCTTGAGTAATGGCGCGCCTAATGGCGTTATAACCATAAGCCATATAGGGCTAGGACTTAAGTTAATGCTTGAGTTCCAACCTTGTGAAGAGAAAATGTAGCATCATTTAACCTTCTTAGACTAGATGCTCCCATCGACCATTTTAAATAAATTCTTGTTCTGTACACCAAACAGGGCATTCTGTTGAACTATTCTCTCCGACTATTAATTTCCTTTTTCCTTTGATATCTACTGAAAACAACGTGGGTTCCCCGTGTCTTCTTAAGAGCGTTTCCAGGCGAAATGACCTGGAAATGTGCAAAATTATTTTCGATATTTTTTTATTTGAATGAAACTTTGCTTACGCGTTTGGCTTAGGAGACTGAGCATTTTCCACGCTAACATTGATTTTTTTGACTCAAGAGTCAGTTTAAAAAAGGGCGTAAGCATTTTGAATAGCACTTGAATTAATCATTTGAAGCTCGAAAACCTTTGGTTGTACATAAAAAACTGTCTAAGAACAACTAAAATTTAAATATTTCAGAAAACAATTTTATAATTTTTTGTTTGTTTTTTGACTGTTAAGGGCTTATGCCGAATCATTCTTGATGACAGTCATTACCTCAACATTTAAAATTGATATAACTCAGAGTTGATACTAGATATTGAAAATTTAATCACATCAGTTTGTATGCACAGATTGCTGTGAGCAATCTGATGGAGTTCGATTCGATGTTCATTCACTTACAATCAAGATTTATCAATTTGAAATAGCAAGGTGAGTTTGCGAGAGCGAGATAAAAGATAGGAAAAAAATACATGGAGCAGCGATTCACCTTACAACTTGAAGTTATTACGCAAATTTTAGAGATGATTCCAGGATGGCAACATGTCAGGAAAAAAAGTTTCTAGAACATTTGATGCATGTCTTAAATTTTAAAATTTGCGGGTATGAACGTATTCTGATGATATAATCTGATTTTTGAGATATTAAAAAAAATATCCCATGATGATCTTCGTAAGAACATCTATTCTCGAGATATTTCCGATTTAATGTTATCATATTAGAATAATATTCAAAAATACGACCTGCTCATTAACTATTTGCGTTTCTCTCTATAACTCTCTGTTTGACAGCAAGACGATTGGATGAACGTTTCAATAGATATGGGGTAAAATAGTTCAAACAGTATTTTCAAAATGTTCGTTTATCATATGCCTATTTTGCTTCTTATTGTATACTTTATACATTGTGTGTAGAAACTTGAAGCTCTAACGCACAGTAGTCGAAAAAGTCTTTTTTCACGGCGAAATTAATAACTCCTAAGGGTTCCGTTTCCGAATCATGGTGTCTTGTACAAAGCGGTATTTAAACAAGTTGTCCATCTTGTGGTGAAAATTTTGTAGTTCCAGGGTGGCGTCAAAGACAAGTTTGTAGGTAATATCATTTTAAGCAAATTTGCCTTTTTTCTAGCTCTTCATTCGACCGTAGTAGAGCTGTTTTTCTGTTTTAAATCAGGGTGTCTCTAAAAATTAAGTTTTATTATAACTTTTTTGTTTCTCATTTTGAGAAAAAGAAAACAAAATATAGAAATCGTTATAGCGCACATTTTTGTTCCAAATTTTTTAATACAACTTGTCATTTAAAAGTTACGGGTAATTTTAACTAAAAACATGCGCTTTTTCTTTTCGACCTTATGATTATTTAGGTGAGAATTGGCCAGAAAATCATGAAATTCTTGTGTTAATGGGTATCAAGGAACATTTTTTTGTATAAATGAGCCTGGGTACTCCTGACATGTTTTTCATTTAAATTTTCCCTTACTTTTGAACAATAAGATATACCTAAATACTTAGTTGAGCAAAAACACACATCATATTTTTCTCTACACTTCATATGAAGATAATTTTTTCCTAACAATAGAAACTAAAAAGTTAGAATGGGAAAACTGATTTTTAGGGACACCCTAAACCCTACACCAGTAAAATAGCTCTGAACTAAAGTAGTGCACAAGCGTCAGTAAAACTTCAATTATGATAACTGGCTGTGAAAAAGGAACACGAGTGGTACTGTCGTATTAGGACTGGCTCCTGTGTCGTCTCCCTCAATACTGGCGGGTGATTAAAACCTTGGCAGGCCTCCAGTACCTTCCATTCTCCACCGTCCGACCTCGTCAATCGGGTGGGAGAAGGCTCAGTTGTCCCTATTCCTGACTATACGAGGCCCTGTCAACCCTCGCATGGCATCCCTGCTTGCCTTCAAGCTTGCATAGATAACCATGGGATCACTATAGCGACTATTCTACGTGGGTTTGGATAGCGGCTGGAGGTAGACCCAACAGAATGGAGGGTAATACCTCTGGAACGAACAAACCCCAGGAGAAAGCGTATCCGTTCGCTAGAGGTGGCCTAGTGTGGTTCCTACCACGTAAGAAGGTGGGATCCGGTGGCATGCCCGACACTTGCGGATCAGAAGCAGGTGTCGCCATGCTAGGTGTGGCCATAGATGGGCCAATGCTCATCCGAGTCATGGATAGGATGCAAAAAACGCATCCTAAAATAGTGGAGGTTTCCGAGCAGTTGGATGCGATAATTGACTTTACGTCATCATGCAATCACATCGCTTAGGCCCTGAAACTTAGCCTCCTTAGGCTACACATGACAGTGCAGGCTGCATGCAAGGAGAGGAAAGAGTTGGAAGTCAAGCTCTTAGCCGAGCAAAGTGTCAAAGCGTTGGCAACGGAATTCCATCTCCGTAGAAAACTCCACCCCATCTACCATGGGAATATGGACTTCCAAGCGGGCTAGGCAGTCCCTGGGTGACATGGCACTCGGCGCTTCCAAGAAGCGGGTAGTGGCTAAAGCTGCTGTCGGACCGCCAAGCCCAGCGCCAAAGGCACGACGTCTAGCTCGGGAGTGGTTTCAACCGCCGAAAGGGGCCCGAGTGGCCCCAACTGCTATAATAACGGAGACAGATGGCAGTGCAAAAAGGGAGACGAACGACGACCCCAAACGTGGCAGGGAGAGCCACTGGACTAAGGTCCAGATAAGAATTCAAATGAAACTAGGCATGAAAACGACAAGTGACTGGTGGCCCGGGGGCTGAATTGCCCGGCCGCTAAGGATATTCCAAAGTAATGCAGGTAACCCAACTAAACCTGAACTATTGTAAGGCCACCCAGTTACTGCTGTGTCAGACATAATATCCGACCCATATCGCATCCCGGCCGTCAACGGCAACTGGGTTGCGGACAGGTTCAATATGTGGCATTATGGACCTCGGGCAAGCACTCTGTTCAGGAGGTTGTGAACGAAGGCTTTACGGTTGTAAAAGTGAATGGAGTGTTCTTCTGCAGCTGCTACGCGCTGCCAAGATGGTCGATTGAACAGTTTTCCAACATGTTCGATCGTATGGCAACTGAGCTAACTAGTCTAATGGCTCTAATGGAAAACAGCGGGGGACTTCATCATTTGGACGCCTGAGTGGGGAAGCCACCTTACCAACTCCAGCGGTCAGACTATTCTGGAGGCTCAATGTGGACCTAGCCAACGTAGGTACCAAGAGTAGAAACGGAACCGAATCTATGGTCGTTGTAACTTTCAGGAGTCCTGGGCTGCTTAACAATTGGAGGTTGGATGATGGATATACCCATAGCGACCACATGGCGGATCGTTAATGTATCGTCCACAATACAAGGCACCCTGCGGAAGGAGGAGCATCCAATCGGTTCGTTCGCAGATGGAGGACGTTTTACTTTGAAGTGGAGGCGCTTGAGAGGAAACGAATCTTACGCGAAACCCCGGAACCTTGCGATGATCTACTCGTTATGACACTTACACGAGCGTGCGACGCGACCATGCCGAGGGAAGTCAAACCGAGTAATGGAAGATCGCCGGAGTCGATCGCTGACCTCCGAAGAACATGCCTCTGCGCAAGACGAAGGATGCAAAGAGCGCGATCCGACTCCGAAATAATCGAGCGGCGCGCTAGTCGCCGTGAAGGCCGCACTAAACAGAGAGATAAAGGCCAGCAAGCGAGCCTGCTTCGAGGGCCTGTGTGAGAAGGGTAATACGGACCCTTGGGGTGACGCCTATCGGGTAGTAATGACCAAAATCAGAGGGACGGCGGCTCCAACCGAGCAATCATCAGAGCTGTTGCAGGTGATCGTTGAGGGATTCTTTCCGAATTACGATCCGAGTCTATGGTCCCTGGCTGCCATAGATTTTTCCCATGACCAGCGTTCCAGTATCCCAGACCACAACGCTGTCATAGCGATGGAAGGATGAGCGGCCAAACATCCGCAACCACGAGGGCTTTTATAACGGCACAACGGGGGCTGAAGATGAGGCAACGGTGATGAATGACGAACTCATTGCGATAGCAAAGTCGCTAAAGGTGAATAAAGCGCCGGGACTGGATGGTATTCCGAACTAGGCCATCAAGACGGCTATCTTGCTGGCTCCCGAAATGTTCAGGCGGGTGATGCAAAGGAGTCTGAACGACGGCGTCTTTCCGGACGCCTGGAAAATTCAGACCCTAGTGTTGCAAACAAATCGGGGAAGCCACCATCGGCATATAGACCTATATGTCTGTTGGATACAGCAGGTAAGGTGCTCGAGAGGGTAATCATCAACAGACTGACAAAATACACGGAGGTTATAGGCGGTCTATCTATCAATCAGTTTGGCTTCCGTAAAGGGAAGTCGACGGTGGATGCCATTCTGCCCGTCACCAAGACGGTTGAAGTGGCAAGCCAGCGCAAGAGGCGAAGAGTTTTCTACTGTGCAGTGAGAAATGCGTTCAATAGCGGCAGTTGAGTGGCTATCACTGACTCGCTCCTTATGCTTATAATTATCGGAACAGTCTACAATTCTACATCCTCTACTGATAAAACAACAACAATATCAATTAACAATCTCGAAACAAGACATATGAATTTTTGAACAAGAAAATTCATCGGTAGTTTTGACGTTGTGGAATTCGGTAAGGAATTACTCAGGGGGACATCAACTCAAGCATAAATTTTAGGGATTTTGGTCTTTGTACTAATCATGAAAAACATGACAAATTTACTAAACAAGCCTTTGTGAACAGTATTAGCTCATGCCGTCTTAATTATATCTAGAATGTTTTTCAACATCCGGCACGATCCGGCTCTTAGGAATAACGTTCCAGCATAACGTCGTTCTCATCCAATTTGCCCGTTGGGTACAGTTCATAAAGGCACAGTAGTGAATCAAGGTCCCTTGTCACACTCCTAGTATTTATTGCAAAGATTATCGTGGTTCACTGGAACGAAGCTTCATGACGGCAAATAATTCCTTAGCTGTAATTGCCTTAGTACACTGCAAACACACCGATCATGGAAATTTCCAACATTTCATAACATCCTGATCCAGGATTGCTTTGTAACAACCGTTCCGTGATGGTACATAAACATCGGAGAAAACAATAGTCCCATTGGGTGTGGAGCAAAACAACGGCGCTTAATTAGTTTGTCGGAAAGAAATAAACGAGCCGCATTCGCTTAGTTTATGCACCAATTGTCTAATCATGCGGACGAGCTGTGATGCAGAGTTGCAGAGCAGGAAAATGCGTCGTCCTTGTTGCCACTGCTGTTTGCGATTGTCGAGTTGCAATTGCAATTGAAAGATAATGCTGCTGAGTCTATTTGAGTTTGCATTTTCTTCTAACTACATTGCTTCCGTGCATGTGGGAAGAAGGCAGTTATGACTGGGGGAAACGCTGATGAACTACCCGGGAAGTTGTGGAAAATAAATTTCACAAGAATTGAAACCGTCACCAGCTGTTCTAGGGATGGTGTGATGATGAATAAATGGAACTCAGCAGGCTAGGCTTGGTTGAAATTTTAAATATCGTGTCTTGCTTTGGTTAGTATCTAAACACACAGCTGAACTGCATTTCTCGAGTACGTTTTCAAAAATACGTATCTGATTTTGTAAACAGAGAGGGGAAGTAAGATTCAAACGTTGAACTCTTGGAAAAACGTTTCCCTAACATGATGGCGATGCTACCTTCCGTGAGGGTGCTGAGATTTTTGATAAATTTACGTTTGAATCATTTTCTCTCTTTCGTCTGTTAAAAAATGTACTCGAGATTTCAAGCTATTTTTCTATTTATTCTTCAAAATCTTCAAGGTACAGCCCAATGGGGTTGTTCGCAAAAATGACGTAGGACTACGCAGCAATGTGCAATTTAGATCGCTTGATTGTTTAAAAAGTGCCCGAAATTGGATTCGTTCCAAATTTTGTTCCCATACACTAAACGTTTCGCACTACAACCTTAATTATGTGTTAATCTTGATATCTATATTCATACATCTTGTTTGCATTGGAAATAATATGTATGACATATGATATCAAGATACTCTGTATCAGTCGAGAAGCTACGCTTTCAATCCGCTCGGAAATGTCATTGACGAAGCTGTGCATAATGCTTATTGCTTTGGAGGAAACGACAGAATCGGATTAAAATGTTTCAGCACCTGTTTGCCTTTCGAGATGGTGGAGTGAGAATGCTCCATAAGTGCATATCCTGTTGATATGATCGGCCACCTGGAGATCTTTATCCTTATTGCACTGTAGATGGTTGTGGTCTGTTTACGAATTCAAAGTCTATCATTGCCGGCAGACGTCTAGGTCGAAATAGTGCGTTAGACCGGCTTTAGGAAGTCAATATGTAAGATAATTCTATTGTAAACTCTTTAGATAGTATTTGGTGGCTCTGAAAAGGGCTGTTTGGTTTAAATGATGAAACGGCCCTACGATGGTTGAGAGAGCCACTATATTTAACGCGTAAAAGATAGTTATGGATCTTTATACTTTGCAGCCACGTGCTGCGACTTTTAACTTAGACTTTCTCCAAATTATTTGATTCCTATTGAATAGTAGGGACTAGGAAGGCAAGGCACTAGAACCCTAGAAACACTATCAAACAATGATTGGAATTTGAAGAGAAAATTAACAGCATTAAACAACTAGTATAAGAGAATGATGACTGTGAAAGGGAAATCATCACATGCCAGCAAACAGCGGGCAGCGATTGCGAAAAAGCAAAGCACATGATCGGTCTGACGTGTCGCAATTTGGCTCGAACTATCCGTTCTAGAATTTTGTTCATCGGTTGTTCAACGTTCTTTGTCATTTATTTCGGGATGCGGCGTTTAATAAATGCTATGTTCAGCCGGGGCGTGGTAATTGAAATTTCTAACAGCACCAAACAAACTCTTTAGTTGCTAACTGATTTGGTCGTCCTGAAAAGGACGGATTTAATCGAAGAGGGAGAAACATGATTCGCGATTACTTGGGCTTTCTTTCTTGGTTCAGCTCCTTGTCGTTGCGGGTTGCCATTTGCAAATGACGTGGGATGATTGATTCTTGTCTCGTTGTTACGGGCGTTTTTATCCCGCCAACTTGTAGGCTTCAGCAGCCATGTTTCTCGGAGCGAGGTTGACAGGAGCATCGGCACCAACAACCAAGGCCTCTCTGAGCAACCAGTACACCCTCCAGGGTAGGTTTGCCACATTATTTTTCGTTCCCATCTTTAATTTTTGTTTAAAAAATCTTTTTTATCTGTGTTTAACTGCAGAAAATCGTTGCCTCAAACTTTGTGTTGTAAATGTAGAATGGAAACTTTTCATGTACCTGAATGCTAATACACTTCTTTTTTTTTATAATAAAACAGATATATCATCAAAACTCATTTATTTTGATTATCTGATCCAAAACGGTATTCTTAATAGGGCTTAGGTGTAGTTATCCCTACAAGTCCCTACGGATCTTCTTACTACAGAAAATTAGTGGTACAGGAATTAGTAGAAAGTTAGAAATGAATTTTCTAAGCAAGGGAAAAGCCAGTTTTCAAGTCATCCGATTCGTCCACCTCGATGTCCTTGCAGATGATTGCCGTACTCGATGACTGGAAGTATTATTTGCTTGTAGACAGCAAGCTTGTTTTTCAGGGATAATGTAGACCTTCTGTTGATCAATGGATACAGTAGCTTCAACAGAACGTTACACTTTTACACTTTGTGACAGTTTTGTCAACCTGTTTCCTGAAAATAAGCTTGCTGTCTATTGTAACGCCAAGATAGACAGCTGATTTGGCCCATTCCACCGTTGTGTTGTTTAGGCTTATTTTACAATCCTCAGGCGGAACAAGTCTGGGACAGTTGGAGTGTGGAAATAGGATGGCCTGGGTCTTCGCCGCATTGATACAGATCTTCCATTCGGTGAAATATTCTGACAGAACATTCATGCTTCGCTGCAGTTTCGCTGTAAGCGCTCTTATTACCCTACCATTGTGGACGACTGCGGTATCATCGGCGAACAACGACAGAGATCCATTTTCAGGGAGCGGGGGTATGTCCGAGGTGAATAGGTTGAACAGAAGTGGACCTAGTATACTTCCCTGCGGAACACCGGCAGATATCTCCTGTGCATCAGAAACTGCACCTTGCAGCGAAACACGGAATGTCCTGTCGGTCAGATAATTTTTAATTATCTTCACCAGAAAGATGGGAAGACTGTATCGATGCAGCTTGTACACCAAGCCATCATGCCACACGTTATCGATGTCGAGAAGTGCCATGGCAGATGATTTCGAAACAGACTTGTTCCGTCTGAGGATGTTAATGACTCGATTGAGTTGGTAAATTGTCGACCGACCCCGTCGGAAGCCAAATTGTCCGTCGAGCAAGATGTTAAGCTCGTTTGTAGACGAGAGAAGCCGACGGTGGATCGCTTTCTCAAACAGTTTTGAGACTCCTGAGAGAAGGCTGATGGGCCTTTAGCTCTTGGAACACGAAGGATCTTTCCCAGGTTTCTGGATGGGGATGACTTTGGCTGACTTCCAACACGAGGGGAAGTAGCCAAGTCGGAGGCATTGGTTGAAAACCATCGCCAGATGGTTATAGAACTGGGGGCTCAATTGCTTGAGCTCTAAGCTCATGATGTTATCGAAACCTGGGGCCTTCATGTTTTTTGAGCCTTTGGTATAAGTCAACAATTCGTCTGCTGAGATCTCCAACTCCTCTGTGAAATCGTTGGGGCTTTGATGGATGTTAGTAATAAGCGCACTAACGGCAGCTTCGTGTGGACTGACGATATTTTGTCCGAGATTATGGGAGCTGACGAAGTGTTGACTTATCTCAGCAGCCTTCTTTGAAGTAGTTATCAATCGATCCTTAGAGCCATTGCTGTCTAATGGGATCAACGGTGGAACGGGCCTTGGCTTAGTTTTTTAAATTTTGGTCATCTTCCAGAACGGCTTTGCACAATCTGGGAGAGAGCGGATCTTGTCGGCAAAATTGTTATTCTTAAGGTCCACCATTCTTGCCTTAACCATTTTTGTCACTCGATTACAGTGACTTTTTAGCGTTGGCAAACCAGTTCGCTGGTATTGCCCTCGAATGGCGTTGCGCAATTGTATCAGTTATTTATTGGGTCTAGCAATGGGTACAGAGTTGCTCACCTGATCAATCGGAACCTCTCCCAACTGGCGCGATGGTAGTTCCGTCTGGTGATTCGATGCCGGTTGACCGAGGAACCAACTTCGGCCACCATCGGATAGTGGTCCGAGCTGAGCTCCTGGTGTACGATCGGCTGGGGGGTGTTGTTCCCCATGTTGGTGAGAAAGATGTCGATTGTCGAATGGACCCCGGATCTGCTCAACCGGGTGGGAGTATCCGGGCCCAGGACGGTGTAATGTCCCTCTTCAAGGTCTTCCAGCAGAATTATTCCGTTCCGATTCCGCCGGGTGTTCCCCAAGGTTTCGTGTTTCGCGTTCATGTCGCCGGCGATGATGAACTGCCCCTGCCTCCGAGTTAGCTTACGGATGTCGTTTTACAGGGCCGTTGTTGTTCCGTTGTTGGTATTGGCTTGCTTGGGTCAATAGGCCGCGATGATGGTGATTGGGCCGACAGCAGTTTCGACCTCGACTCCAATGGCTTCTATAGACTGCAGCTGGAAGCTCGGAAGCAGATGGCAGTTGATGTCGTAGCGCAGGGCGATCGCAACTCCTCCTCCACTAGAGCCGCTACAATCAAGTCGCACAATCCGGTATCCAGGGATGAAAACGGTGAGTTCTGGCTTGAGATGTGTCTCGGTGACGATGGCAATGTCGATGGCCTTCCTGTTAAGGAAGTCATCGAGCTCTACGGTTTTTTTTCCGGATGGAACAAGCATTCCAGTTGAGGATGCTGATGCTGCGTTTACGGTCCATGTTTGAAAATAAATTTCATCGTCACGGACGTGGCGGCTTTGAGCTGTTACACCTTGGAGCGGCAGGAACGTAGTTGGCGATAGAGCTCTTGCACGAACTCCACCGTAGAGCTGTCCATCGACGGGTGGTTGCGTGGAGGTACTGCAACTCGGATTGCCCCAGCCTGGAGGAGGAGCTGGGTTGGGGGCGGTGACGGCTGCAGCGAATCGATGATGAACCGAAGCTGACGGGCGGTTTGCATGGCAGTGATTTAATGGAATCGGTGGTAGGTTTGGCAGGTTTCGATTGCGGCTCTCATGATTCCCGCCACAGTTGGCGCACTTCATTGGGGCACCTTCGTCCATCAGACTTACTTGTCAACAGTTCCATACATTACAGACCTATGATTTTCTTTTGTTACGTAACACTATGCTAGACCCCCGCCCCCTATATAACATCTCGTAACGGTAGACAGTACCCTCCCTCTACAAGCGTTATGTAATTTATGGACGTCGACTTACAACATACCAAACCAATGCTCTTGCCAATGCTGAGTAGGCGATTCATCCCCGCAAATATCTTAAACAGTAAACTACCATGCGTTTCCATTAATTATCAAAATTTAATGGCAATGACCGGTTACCTACTGGTGTTAAGCTATCGTTTTACCCAAGCACATCCGGCTTTCTCTTTCACCAGAAACAGGAACATATGAGTGGATGAGTGGGAACTCCTGTGAAATGAACTTCACCTCGGAGCTCACTTCCTTTGTGGGGGAAACAAAATACGAGGTGTCCTGCCAGTCGTTGCCATCCAGGGTGAGATAGGTCTCGTCGTCCATCACCACCGCCACGTCGCGATTCGCTGGGAAAATCGAGTTCCTGACATGTATGTTCACGTTCGCGGGGTACTTATTCACTGTTTGGCCGGTTGAACCGACTTCCCGGCCAAGCGCACGCAGCAATGTAGTCACTTTCCCTCGGTCTTCCTCCTTTGGAGCTTCTTGTCGCTCAGAGTCGTCGGCCATCCGGAACCGGGATTTCTTTCGATGCTCTGATTGTTGTCTAATAGTGCCAAGATGTTGTAGATGCCGGAACGAGCGTATCCGGCGTCCACAAAGTGCCGCACGATGTCCACTTTCGACGCGGCGGGTTGCCGTTCCATGAACGCGCACACTTCTGAGCGGAGTTGCTTCATTGTTTTTGCCATCACGGTTAGAGTTCGACTGATAGAGCTGTCAAATTTTGTCTGCTGACTCATGGGTTACTTTGATTGATGCTTCATGGGTAGTTTTGTCAGTGCGGGTGAAGGTAAACTCATGAAAAATCGGCAATTTTTGTTCGTTTTTTTAATGCAATTGTTACTTGCCCAGTACGTAGACCCATGCATAGAAGTCTAGAGGATTCAAATCAGGTGAAGAAGCAGGCCGTTCTTTCGACGAAATAAAATCTGCAAAATTGTCCACACAGTGAGCCTGTGTTGCTTTCGCCTGGTGGAATGGTGACGGAGAGGAGCGAGTGGTTCTTGAAAACATTATCGATGTTGTGTTTACTGTTGATGTTAACATTATGTTCAATGAACAGCAATGGAATTGTCAAAGTTTTCGAGAACACTTCCCAAACCATCACCTTTGAAACATTCTGGAATCTTTGAACAGCCAGTTTATCACGAGGAGTATCAGGAAGATGTGCTCTATACACTCGATCATTTCCCAAGCAATACAAAACAGACCGAATTGGTTGCAGTAACTTGCTTGTGAGTTAATTGAGATGCATTCAAGTGTTGCTAGGGTTTGCTGGTTGGGGTGATCCTGTAGCAATTTCACAATCACCGTGTCGCTTGAGCAGCTTTCGACATTTTGCAACTTTAACAATCTTCTGTTTTTCAGTCAAGCCATGCACTCGTTGTTTTTTGTTTAAGGGAACCCTCCCCTGAATTTGAACCAAAAAATCGTTTTTTTTTTGGCAAAAAATGAAAGCCACATATTCGTAGAATATATGTGTAGAAGGATTTTTTGATACGATAAATATTTATTGAATTTCAGCGTTTCGAACACACCTGTCTCACGTGCGCTGCGCTTTGTGCAAAAAACTTTCAATGCATTTTTCTCGAAACCATCTTTTTCAATCTAACTTCAAGCCCCGGGCTTGAACTATTTATCCGATTCCTTCCATCAAATAACTGTTTGAAAGGTTATAATTTTTTGTACGGATTGAACTAAAAATTGGCATTAACAATTAATTATTTATAATTTTTGAACACGGTTGAAATGAAAAAAAGTAGCGAAAAATTAAACTTTTCAGTTCAAATGATGACTTTGCAATCAGTTTAAGTTTCAGAAATGATAACTAGATTTGATTTCTGTCCACTAAAAGAGGCTGCAGGCTTGAAGTTGTCACCCTATGTTTTGCGCGCAGAGGCTTACGGAAATCGCCATTTTGTAGCCGCCATTTTGAATTTTCACATTTTTTTTTCTTTTTAGAATCTTGAATAATAATCAAATTTAATCGTCAAAACCGGAAGTTCCTACGCCTTTTCATTCTCCCACAAAAAAAATACAAACTTTGCCTTATTTTTGCCCAAATTCAGGGGTGGGTCCCCTTAAGTCCAAGATCGTCTATCAAAATACTCCTGATCAGTGATGGGAACAATCGCATCGAATAACGTTCAATTTAAAGTCATTTGCGAACACGTTCTTGAAAATATTTCAATCTTAGTGATCTGCTGCCTTCTTCATTACACTTCGGAATGAATGAAGGAGAGAGAGAGGAAGGAGTAAAATTTGACAGCGGTCACGTATGTTTTGATTCATTCCTACAAAGCATTCACTGTACCATAATCACAGAGAACAGACGTTCATCTTCGGTCTGCTACTTGTGTAAAACTTTAAACCGACATTTCGAATGTATGTCGTTATACTCCTGGTAGGCGGCGCTGCAGTTGTGATAACTGTCATGTTAATGTTTATCAATAAAAAGCCTAGCACATAACCTGAATTTTTTTGTTTTTTTTTTCACTGCATTTGCTTTTTATACCGGCTGCCCATATTTACTTTTACACACGTTTTTTAAGAAAAGTTATATGGACATCAATGTCTGTTCTCTGTGCTATAATGGCACATAAAAGAATGGTTTATGCACTCGTTGATTCACGAAGATTGAATATAACACAATCGCATCGATAGTGCAAAATTTGGCTGTTATTATTACGGTGTTGTGTGTTGCTACTGGTGGATGCTTGCTGATTAAACTCATTCACTAGCCTGGGTCAAAATTCAAATTCCAGTTCCCTTTTAATTTTTGGAAGCCTTTTGGGTTTTATAATAACTGTGTTAAATTTCAGCTCGATCGGTGAAACTATATTTTTGCGTTCGAGGTTTTAATTTTACATAGGATTTTATATGGGAAAACTTATTTTTATGTAGAATAATCTGGCGAGGTGACCCGTTGCCATCTAAAAATACGTGAATCAAATTTTTCTCTTGGAAATTTTTCAAGAAAACTTTTTTTCCAAGACCGCAAAGCGATCTGACGATTGTGGAAAAAGTTATTGAGCTAAAACTGATTACAATCCAAACGAACGGCTCATTGAACTGTTTTTACTAACAACACTGCCACCTGCAGCATGGCCTGTAACACGTTGATGTGGGGCGTTCACTCAGCATGGAGAGAAGCCGATATCATGCGCAGCGAATCTTTGGTTTGGATGATACTGTGCACACGCTTCCGGTATAGTGGACCTATCATTTTTAAGGGGTCATTTATACGCAAGCGTAATTTTTTAAAGGGATTACATGTTTTTGCACAAAATTTTTCTAAACAATTAAACATTTCAACGAAAAACATCAAGAGTAGGGGTCAAATTCGAGCCAACCAACAACGAGAGAATCAAAATGGCCCAACGCAAGGAAGCACGTCAATAACCCACGTATCGCAAAATGAGGTAGAACGATTGAGAATAGAAGAACATCGTTCAGCCGACGGAAGAGAGCAACCGTCCAGAGAGCGATAATTTTGCAGTTTCATCTGGCAAATCCTGAGAAAAAATGATTGCGAATTCAGCTGCCCAGCAAAATCTGATACATAACAGCAAAACTTATCTAGAACAAACAAAAAATGTTGCCAACTTTTCCTTCAAATACTTGAAATCGAAAAAAAAATGATCAAATAAAAGTTAATGCTTCCAAAATCTTAATACATTTTTACAACAGTTTGATTAAAAGTACAACAAATAGACATGGCCAACCATTTATTTAATCTTTTCATTTCCATACAAAATAATAGATTTAATGTCAAATTTATCATCGGACAGGTGCGTTGTTGCCTGTAGACGATGCAGAGCACAGATTTATTTCATGGGAAATTCAAGTGAGGAAGTAGATCAACGATGTGTAAATAATCCTTCGATAAGAAGGGAAATTGTTGAACAAATGCAAAACTTCTTGCATCAGCATAATGAATTAATTAGATTATTCAAAACTGCACTGGGCCACATGCCAGCCGATGATCACAAAATTGTAATCCGAGCCAACAAAACCCCTGCAGGAGAACATGTAAGACGATTTAACGCACCAACTATTGACGAAGTTGCCATAGTCGTTGTTGGAGAAAATTTAGCATCCCGAGATATTGTACTACACCGCCGAAATGATCAACTACAGCGCGTGTACGAGACGCATCGCTCATACGATGCTTTGCAGTACCCGCTAATTTGTTGGCAAGGGGAAGATGGTTACGATTTTTCGATAAAGATGATTAATCCGTTGACAGGTGAATTTCACTATTCTCACCAGTTCAAAGTCATATTTATTGCACTTTAACATTAATTTACAGGTATTGAAATGAATAAGAAAGTCAGTAGCATGAACTACTATTCATATCGGATGATGGTTCGTGTAAATGAAGACAACCATATATTGAAATGTCGCAGGCTGTTTCACCAATATGCCGTCGACATGTTCGTTAAAATTGAAACAGAGCGATTAACATTCATACGCTTGAATCAGCAAAAACTCCGGTCAGAAGAGTATATACATCTACGAGCTGCCATCAATGCGGATGGAAATACGGACAATGTCGGTCGGTTGACGATTCTTCCAGCAGCCTACGTTGGAAGTCCGTGTCATATGCATGAATATGCCCAAGATGCCATGTCATATGTACGCCACTACGTTTACAACCCGCAACTTTTATTCCCTGGACAAACACCAATCGATCGGCACGATATGACTGCTCGCGTCTTCAAACAAAAATTAAAATCGCTCATGGACTTCATTGTGAAGCATCGTGTGTTCGATGAAACGCGTTGTTGGATGTACTCAGTAGAGTGGCAAAACAGAGGCATATTTTCATTTGGTTAATTGAGAAAATAAGACCAAATGAAATAGATGACATTATCTCTGCGGAAATACCTGACCCGTCTATTGATCCCGAACTGTATGATGTAGTAACGAAAAATATGATCCACGGTCCATGTGGGGAGTTGAATAGGAATTCACCGTGCATGAAAATGTTCCAAGCGATATCCTAGAGCGTTGATAGCGGATATTATTACTGGCGATGACGGATATCCACAGTACCGTCGCCGGTCAACGGAGGATAATGGAAGGACGGCAACTGTAAACGTGAACCAACAAGAAATCGAGGTTAATACTTTATTTTAACTTTTTGTTTTGTGATTTTTAATTTATGGTCTTTCATAACAGGTTGATAACCGTTGGGTTGTCCCATACTCCCCCCTGCTGTCCAAGACCTTTGAAGCTCATATCAATATTGAGTATTGTAATTCGGTCAAGTCGATCAAATACATTTGCAAGAACGTAACTAAAGGAAGTGACATGGCAGTGTTCGGAGTTGATGAAGGTAACTCAAACGATGAAGTCTCGCAATATCAAATGGGTCGTTATGTGAGCACCAATGAAGCAATTTGGCGAATATTCTCTTTCGCAATAAAGGGTGTATTCGATAAAAATGGCACACACATATATACTCATCAAAATTAAACTGATTATCGGATTTTCTTGAAATTTTCAGGGAATGAAGAACTACTAATGAGTTTTGATTTACAACATTTGTTTTATTCAATTTCGTCTCCCATCCCGAATGCCCGCACCTTCCTTTTCACTCCACCCATCAAATTTTGTACAACCGATTTTCCCAGTGTTTTTGTTGTTTTTACCCAAATTTTCTTCAATTCTAGCTCTGTTTTTATAGTTTTGGGATGTTTGCGAAGTTCCGTTTTCATAATTGCCCAGAATTTTTCAATTGGACGAAGTTCCGGTGAATTTGGTGGGTTCATATCCTTTGGCACAAAATTGACTCCGTTGGCTCGGTACCACTCCAATACGTTTCGAGCGTAGTGGCAGGATGCTAGATCAGGCCAAAACAGAGTTGATCCTTTGTGCTTCTTAATGAATGGCAAGAGACGCTTCTTAAGACACTCTCCCGTGTAAATCGCACCGGTTAATGTTCTGGAAGTGATGAAGGGAGCACTTATTTCACCACATCCGCAAATCGCCTGCCAGATTAGAAACTTCTTTGCAAATTTCGATAGTTTCTTCTTTCGAACATCCTCCGGAACATCGAACTTCGACTTGGCAACGAAATATTCTTGCCCAGGAAGTTGACGGAAGTCGGCCTTGACGTATGTTTCGTCATCCATCACGATGCAACCGGATTTGGTGAGCAGCTTCGTGTAAAGTTTCCGGGCGCGGGTTTTCGCAGTGATGTTTTGTTTTTCATTTCGGTTCGGGGCTTTTTGCACTTTGTAAACATGTAACCCAGCACGCTTCATGGTTTTCTGCACAAAACCGACTGACACCTTAGACTTTTTAGCGACATCTCGAATTGACATGTTTGGACGGTTCTTGAACTGTTGCATCACTTTCATTGATATTTTTCCATTGAAGCACTTTTACGTCCACTTCCTTGCTTCCTTCTGCCGCTCAGACGCTCTTTATTCATTATTTATTATTTATTATTGATTCGTCAACAGATAAAAATGCTTATCCCAATGACAATAAGCTAAACTTACATTACATACAACAATTAACACATACATCTTCGGAAACAACGCTTATTAACCTCACGGGATACATTAAAATTAACACGTTATAATAGCTGTTGAAGACACGAGCCATGCTTAGCACAGGTTCGTGATTGCCGCAGTTGGTCCTTGAGTACCGGTTAATGAAGAATGATTGTAAACGTAGGTTTCGTCGTCGAGTGTTGATGTTCTAGAGACTAAGTAAAGTGGAACAGTCGATGTTTCCCTGAAGAAGGTCACCAACGAAACACGCTTTGGCCACCATACGCCTCCCTTCCAATAACTCCAGCTTAATGAGCTTACACCGGCTTTCGTAGCTTGGCAATCTGCGAGGGTCTAGCCAACGAAGATGTCGTAAAGCAAAGCGTATAAACTTCCGCTGAACGGCTTCGATCCTCTGGACTGCATTTTGGTAGAAAGGGGACCAAACGACAGCGCAGTACTCCAAAAAAGGACGAACCAAAGAGCAGTACAGTGTCTTCAGACAATAAACATCTTTGAAGTTTTTTGCGAAGCGGAAGATGAATCCTAGCTGCGATGAGGCTTTAGAAACTATATAGGCAATGTGGTTTTTATTACACGAGACACAGTTGTATTTGCAATTCCAAGCCTTTTAGCAATCCACCGGTGGGACGCCCCTGGATTTTGATTGTGAGTGCACAAAATTTTCTCACGGACAATTTCTTGTTTCGACGACATGACTGGAACTACTGAATGTATAACTATGAAACTTGGCAGATGTAAATAATACACTATGGATAAGATCTACTCAAATTTCTAGGTTTTTTACTCATGCGATTCAAAAGTTACAGAAGATTTTCTGTGTGCCATTTTTATCGAATACACCCTTTACACGAGAGGTATCCAACCGTAGTACATTTGGCGGTACATTTAGAATATGGCCAAAGGGTGTACTTCAAATGGGTCCGGAAAATGCATTGCGACGCGCTGATCAACCACCATCAACAACATTGACCAGTTTCTTCGAAACATGCCGACACGATGACTTCGCCAAAACGCGGATGTACGCTGAAATGCCCAAATACTATACGTGGAATCAGTCAACAAAAAATGTCAACGCCGGAAACAAGGAAAGCGAGTTCCTGGATATATATTCTACGGATGCATTGGGACGCATTTACACAGTACATCCCAGCAACGATGAATGTTTTTACTTGCGTTTGCTGTTGATCAATGTTCGTGGTCCAACATCATTCGAGAATATAAGAACTGTCGCTGGGGTGCTGTGTACAACATATAGAGAAGCCTGCCAGCGCTTGCAGTTGCTGGAAAATGACTCACAGTGGAACCAAGCCCTCGGCGATGCAATTCTATCGGCTCATCCACACCAAATTCGAACATTATTTTCGATTATTATCGCAACATGCTTTCCATCAAGACCCATCGATTTGTGGACCAAATACAAGAATGAGATGTCTGATGACATTTTGCATTGGATGCGTGTCACAACATCGAATACAAACTCGCAAATGAACGAAATAATTCATAACGAGGCGTTGATTTTAATAGAGGACATGTGTTTGATGATATCGAACAAATATTTGCTCAATTGGGTATGATAGCACCAAATCGTCCAATGCATGAAGGATTTAATCAAGAGTTAGAACGAGAACAACATTACGATCGTGATGCTTCGATTCAGGTAGTTCGAACAAATGTCCCTCTGTTAAATCAGCAACAAAAGTATGTCTACGACACTCTGACGAAAGTCGTGAAGGACGGAACTGGTGGCATATATTTTTTAGATGTTCACGCAGGTATGAACATTTAACAACAACAGAAATAAGCATACTGCTTTTGTAAGAAGACTAATTCATTCAATTTTGTTTAAAATCGAATAAATAGAGTCGATAATTTAAGCTGATAATCAAATTATTGATAAACCGATCGATAATACGATTTCCCTTCCCACAGGTACTGGAAAAACGTTTTTGATTTCGTTGATTTTGGCATCAATTCGTTCGGAAAATCAAATTGCACTGGCACTTGCATCATCTGACAATGCTGCTACTTTGTTGGAAGGTGGCCGTACAGCTCATTCCGCCCTTAAATTACCATTAAATTTGCAAATCAACGAACAGCCCACGTGTAATATTTCCAGAAATTGTGCAATAGCAAAAGTTCTGCAAAATTGTAAGATAATCATTTGGGACGAATGTACAATGGCACACAAGAAGTCTCTGGAAGCGTTAAATAGAACGATGCAGGACTTGCGCAACAATCAAAACATATTTGGTGGCGCACTGATTCTGTTGGCCGGAGACTTTCGACAAACCTTACCAGTAAATCCACGGTCAACCGCAGCGGATGAAATAAATGCGTGTCTGAAGTCATCGAGTATTTGTAGTAGTTCTATCTGCCCTTATATCATTTCTCGTGGATTTTTGTCATTTCACTGAATCGAGTGCTGAGCTAATCAAAAGGGTAATGTATTTTATTACTTATATGATAGGTAATTATTTGTTGTCAAATGGGTAATTGTGTAAAACATTTAATTATTTTTTATAATATTAGCAGTAATAAAAAGAAAATCAATACAATTTTCTATCATAGAAAAGTTGCTATTTTTCAACAATTAAAATAGCAAATTTTAATCATAAAAAATTGCAGGTGTTCCCGAACATCGCACAGAATTACAAAAATCACAATTGGCTAAGCGAACCAGCGATCTTGGCAGCAAAAAATAAAGATGTCGACGAGTTGAATTGCATAATTCAAAGTGAAATTGCTGGGGATTTTCATTCTTACAAATCTGTGGATTCCGTGATGTCGTCAACTATCCCACCGAATTTTTGAATTCGTTGGAGTTGCTCGGATTACGACCACACAATTTACAGTTGAAAGTTGGATCGGTAATCATAATGTTGCGTAACATAAATCAACCTCGACTGTGCAATGGAACCAGACTGTCAGTGAAAAAATGTCATCGAAGTAACAATACTTAAAAAAAATTTCAAAGGTGAAAACGTTTTGATCCCGCGCATCCCGATGATTCCAACTCACGTACCATTTGACTTTAAACGCCTGCAGTTTCCCGTGCGACTCGCATTTGCCATGACTATCAATAAAGCACAAGGACAGACATTGGAAGTTTGTGGAATAAATCTAGAATTTCCCTGCTTCTCACATGGCCAGCTTTATGTCGCCTGTTCACGTGTTGGCAAACCATCGGCTTTATATGGATACGCTCCAGGCGATAGAATAAAAAATGTCGTGTATCGTAAAGCGTTACAGTAAATTCAATAATTTACTAATATTTGTCCTTAAGGTTAAACTATTAAAAACATATCAATAAAAAATAGGTAAAAATTTTCATGTTTAAGCAACTTTTGATCGAGAGTGTTATTGTACTGAAAACAGGGTGACCACTCAATTTTTATTTTCAAATTCCCGGTTTTTTCCCGGTTTTCTCGGACCAAATGTTAAAAATTTCCCGGGTTAAGGCGCGGATCATGTAGTAATGAACTAGAATAACGAATAGAAAACAATTACTCTAAGCAAACAATTTTGAACGAATTGAGTTCCAAAGCTTAATAAAATGATATTTTCAGTAGAAGCGTTGTTTATAATATAAAAATGACTACATTTTAGGACCCAACTGTTTACAAATTCTGCTTTCAGTTTTAGGCCCATGAAGCTAATGATAATAATTTAGATGATAATCTGAAAACAGATGACAGTCTGAAAGTCAGTTTGTGTGAGTACTGCCAAATGATTTCTTTATAATTTTTAATTAATTTTAATTTTATAATTTTTCCCAAAGATTCTATGAAAAGTTCTCAGCTATTGCTTGAGAAATTCCTTCTGGCGTTTCTATAGGTATTCTACAGGAGTTTGTAGCCATTCCTCCAGCGATTCTTTCAGCAGTTTCTTCTGGCAGTTCATTGGCTGTTCTGTTAAACTTTCTTGTGATGACATTTATGGTGGAATCCCTGAACTTATGAAGTATTGTGATTGTAAAGGAATCCCTGGTAGACACCTGAAAGAACTGAAAACTATAAGGTAATTGCTGAAATAATTCTTGGAAAAAACCCTGATTTATTGAAGAAATTTAATAACGAATTTGCACGAGTTTCATAATCTCGTGTATTCAATTCTTCACGTTAAATACTCTGCAAGGAGTTTTGTAGAATTATTTATAAATTTTTTTTAGAATATTTGCAAGTATTCTTAGATATAAATCTTTAAACATTTCTTCAAATATTCCGCTGGAGCAGTGTTTTTTTAAAGTTCCTCAATCGATTGCTCCACAAAATTCGACAGAGTTTCCTAAAAAGGATTTCTTTAAAAATATTGTTCTTCTAATTTAGAAATATATTCATGCATTCATGCCGAATAGAAGAATGTTCTCGATATTTATTTTTGTTATTCGAAACATAATATTTTGAAAGTGATTTTTGGTTATCTTTAATATCTTTTTGCCGTGCGAATACATATATATCAACATTGAATTTTCATAAGGGCCAATGTCGCAAACGTAAACAATGGCTTTTTCCGAAAATTTCTTGAAAATGCAAACTCACTCAAGTAAACTACAACTTCTATTCTAAAGGGAACTCCGCTTCTGTACAATCATCGTGGTAATTCGCTATGATTAAGATAGCATTCTCGAGAAATTTGCGGTAGAAGCCATTGTTTATGATTGCGACCCAATGTCCCCTTATGAAAACTCCATTTCAATATATATTGTGCAATTGTTGAACAATACCAGATCGAGCTCCCACCAAATGGCTATCGTTCTAGTCAGTTGTCAACAGGAGCTGCATCGTGTGTTGAACCCAAAAAGCTGTACACTTTGAAGGAGTTCAATTCAATTTCTTAACAATATCCGTACTTTTACGAAAGATATGAGATACCATCGAAGATCATGACTTGGAAACTTGTTGGAGAAAACTGCTGTGTTTCAAACAAGCAGATGGGAAGCTGGCTTTTATCTTGCTTAGAAAGTTCATTGCGAACTTTCTACAATCTGAATAAGACCATCTAAATTCGAATGTTTGAAGCAAGGTTCTTGCCAAGATTTTCTGCAGTTAAACACAGATAAAAAAGATTTTTTGGTGAAAATTAAAGATGGGAACGAAAAATATTGTGGCAACTCTGGTCGCTACAAACTAACAAGAATGATCCACACGCAAAAAAACCACAGTAGAAACTACCATTTCGAGGTTCAAATTGAGCGCAAACACCAACAATTTTTACCTGACTATAAATGCGTTTGATTTTACCATGCCTGCAATTGAAGTCAACCATAGTAGAGTTGGTATCAACATAAGGTCTGTCAAATATACCACAAATGTTGAAGGTTTGAAGATAAACGTAGTAAATTTGACTGAAATTTCATGGTAGTTTTAAAGATAGGCGTAGTCGGGTAAAATGGTAGTTTCTACTACAAGATTTTTTTCTGTGCAGGAAATTTATAGAAGGTAAATCAATTGACACACTCTGAAATTTCACAGATCGAGCTCGATGATAATAACACACAATCTAAATTATGAACAATCATGTGAACATAAATTCCCGGCTTTTTCCCGGTTTCTCCCGGTTTTTTAGAATTCCCGGTTAATTCCCGGTTTTCCCGGTTTTCCCGGTTCTGTGGCCACCCTGTGAAAATATAAATTAATCCTAATCTTGAAACCATGTCTTTATTTTATGTTAACAAATACTTCACAGAAATTGTACCTGACAAATGGAAATTTGATAAACTAAACCGCTGTAATAATTAGAATTCAAAAGACACCTAACGTTATTAATTATTAATAATAGAGTTCATCTTAAACAAAAAATAGCAAAAAATATCATTTGAGGCAATACAACGTTTGCCAGGTCAGCTAGTGATTTAAATAGAATGTGGATGTTGCGTGGATTGCTTTGATTGCATCATTCGTTTTCTAGCTTGCCTGATTCATTGGTTCATTAGCACTAGCAATCAGCAGAGTTCATTTGAAATATTTCCATGCGACTGTCTCGATCGTTGACTGCGACATTTCCAGTTCTTACGTCATCTATAGGCCAAACTTACTCGGATTCTCACTCGTTTGATGGCTGCCGGACACTTGACAGTGCGAAAGATGAATCTTTCGTTTATTCCAAGTTGTTTCAATTTCTTCAAAACAGTCTTCTTATTGTTCTCCAGCGTTCCAAGTTTATTTTTTCACAATTCGCTTATTGCTTGCCTCAACTTAATTCTCTAAATGTAGTTCCACAATTACTACTCAAAAGCTTTCGATGTCAGGTACCATGTTTGCATCAGTATGATTGTGTGGCAAGTTCAGACTCATTAAAATGAAATCAAAAACTTTAAAACAGTTCAAATATTTACCCATACGATGTATCAAAACCTAAAGCCCTGCTTATATATAAAACGTGGTTCTTCTCTAGCTATTCCTATAAATAAATTCTTAACGGCTTCATCCACACTTGAGAGACGCTACGCGAGACAGGACGCAACACTTATTGTTATCACAAAACGTAAAAATGGGGGGTTTAAATTTACCTTTTTAGTCGACCGGTTTCGGGCTAGATGTTGCCCATCTACAGGACGATGTCCGACTCATCCACATTTATCCACATTCACATCATTTACCACGTCCTTGTTAGTAGAGAAATGGAAATCTGTCGCTGTTCATATGTTTTCAACCTTTGGAGCGCTCAGTAGTAGCAGAAGTTGTTGTAATGTTGATGAACACCTTGAAGCTGAGGCTGATGCAAATTTTGAAATTGTTGCTCCCCTAAGCTTAATCGACGCCAATTTGGGTCCTGATAGTCCCCAAAAAATTTGAACACATTTGGTTTTAATTTGGCTTTGCACACGCTATTCAAAGTTTGTATGGGAATTAGTATGAAGAATCTCAAACTTACATTTCCAGATCCCTAACATCTTAATATTATATCCTTAAACCAAATCTAATATAGATTCATATAGTGTAAGTTGTCAACTATCAAAATGCCGAAGATACCTGACATGTAAATTTTATACAAAAATAGTTATTCAATAAAACATAAAATACAAACTTTAGGTATGATGTTTTGTTCTTATTTTGGTTATCTTATTATTTTATTTATTTTATGTATTATTATTTATTTTTATATTTTATATATATTTTATATTTTATTATTTTGATATTTATTATTATATTACTATATTATATATATATTTTATATATATATATATATTTATATGTTTATTATATGTTTTTATTTCTTATTATTTTATTTGTTGAATAACTATTTTTGTATAAAATTTACATGTCAGGTATCTTCGGCATTTTGATGGTTGGCAACTTACACTATATGAATCTTAATTAGATTTGGCTTAAGGACATAATATCAAGATGTTAGGGATCTGGAAATGTAAGTTTGAGATTCTCCATACTAATTCCCATACAAACTTTGAATAGCGTGTGCAAAGCCAAATTAAAACCAAATGTGTTCAAATTTTTTGGGGACTATCAAGACCCGAATTGGCGTCGATTAAGCTTAGGGGAGCAGAAATTTTGAAATTTGCATCAGCCTAAGTCCCTGATAGCCCACGACATCTGAGACACTTTCGATGGATTTGTTATTTTCTTTAAACAATTGCAAAATATATCTCGTTGTACGTTCAACGATGTCGTTTTCATGATAGCTTACAATTTTCTCTTTATTTTTGACACCGCCTAGAAGGAACCGCTCAATGTCAGATGTTTGACACGAATAAAGCATCTTCTCAGAAAGCTACAAATTTCAACAAAGTACTAATTGTTTCAACATGATGATACTTACTCGTAGTCAGCTTGAGTTATAGACCTACCAACTTTGTACTAACAGTATCATAGCTCTATCTCTAATATCTGAGGAATAAGAGCGTATATTCGCAGTGATATTCGCGATGATATTCGCGGTGAAGCTCACGCGGAAATCATCGTGAAGATCACTGTGAATATACGCTCTCATGTCAAAGATATAGGAGTTAGAGCAATGTAAAAATGATAAGCCGCAACCCTGGCTACAATTTTATCATACATCATACTGTTGAACCAAGTTATCGGTTAATTAATCCAATTGCATGAAATGACCGTTTACAGCACTGCTAGTTACCCTACATGCGGTATCAAATATGCTTGTTCTACTTGCATGCAAATACGGGTTTTGCCTTTTATAATCACCTTACATTATCATCTCAAATACATTGTTCCACTTCTACATAATTTTCTCTACGGTAATTTCAGTTCTCATCCAAGCAGCAGCTGAATTTATTCCTTTTAGTTTAATTTTTTTTTTCACTCTGAATGCATATCTAAAAACGCGAAAAAAGAAAGATTATGCCAGAATCCACCGCCGGCACCTGGGATTTATAAGCAAAATGTAAAACAGTGGAATTAAGAACTTCGCATTCGCCACATTTCCTCCCTCGTTGGCGAAGGTTGAGTTGAGGTGGTTGAGTGCAATTTTCACACAATCCGAAACAGGTCACTCGGGAGGCCAGATGTTCTCCCTTGCTTCGAGACGAACTTGCGTTGGAAAGTAGGCAATGATGTTGTTCTAAAAGCGGGTCGCAGGCTGCTCATCACCGTGGGGGGAGAGTGAGAACCTAGTGAGAGTAGAGCAAACCAAAACAATACTCCGGGGCTCCACGTGTCTCGTGCGTGGGAGTAATAATGTGCACAGCAGCCGAGTGTGTTGCATCGGTTCGGGGAGCAACCCTTCGAGGATCCACTTGTTGAGTGTTTTTGTTTTGACTACGATGTAGCGACGGAGCCGGCAGTCGTGTATCAACAGCTGGCACGAGACTCTCCCGTTTTCTCTTGAATTTGATTGCGAGAATTTCGCGAAAGAGATTCTCCTTTTTAGTACAAAACCCGGTGTGTGGCGCGCGAATTTAGTACCCGACAGTTACGCGCCCCTATCGGATCATATCATCATTATCACATCACGCTGGAGGAACGACGACAAGCCTCAGATACGGATAGCGCCGGTTTGGAATATCAGTATCGTCCCAGCACGCGATTCGGTCGGATCGGAATTTTTTCTCGTTTTCCCGTGAGATGCGCCGCCGTTAAAGGAAGTTTCCACGGTGAAGTCATCCTCGACGTTGCGTTAACTACTGTTCGATGTTCGGAGTGTAATTAAAGAAGTGCTAAATTTGTGTTCTGTGTGGCATGTTCAAAATGATAAATTAAATTAAATGAAAAATGAAATCAAGATGAGTGTTTTGAAAAACATGTGAATTGGTGCTTTGTGCAGAAAGTTTTTAAATTATGAATTGGTGTTGAATGAAACTAAAAATGGATAATAACCTCCCAAGGATCGACACGTTGGTAAAGTGAAGTAGAGATTACTCATCGTACACATCAGGAAAGTTTGAGCTGCTACCCACCGCCGGGTTTCAGAGGCCGGACAACTACCGGAGGAAACCACTGATAGAAAAAGGTTGGTCAGATTTTGTTTGTTTCCCTCGTCCGTATTCCGTTTTGGCTCGGTTTTAGTGAGCTGTATGGAAAACCGGGTAAATCTCCACCGTCCAGTGTGCCCGTGGGTGGTTGAACAAACCCACCCAGCCGACCAGCACTCCACCTTGTAGGAAAAGGCGACTCCACTTCATGTATTGTTTTCAGGGATGATGGAGAAATTAATTTGTGATAGTTGTCTTTTCGGGTTGGAGTTCTCCAGGGTAATGGATTTCAATGGATCGCAGTATTTTGAGGAAAGTTCAATTATACAAAGGCTGAAAATACATGTTTTGGAGTACTTGCTTCTAATGCCTTCAATCTGCTGATAAGAAACACCCAAAATGGGGTGTGGAGTGGTTTAAACTGACATATGACTGTGAATACTTTAACGATTTCAAATTTTATAAAATTCGTTTGGAAATTACTTTACAGCAAACTTTCACTTCACTTCAAAATTGATTTCAAGATTGAAGGATCAAGTTTGCTATAATAATTTTCAAACAATTTTTAAATTTTTAAAGGTACATCATTACTAAAGATTATTTTATTAAAAAATGTAAGGAGTTGGTGATTATTCAACTCGCTAGTGGGGAATGTTTTTTTTTTAAATATGGTGCAAGTTTTCGGTGAAAAGGTGTCAGATTTTTATGAGCATTTGTCCACGCATAGAGATTATTGATATACGATGTTCGATTTTTTTTAAGTCGGGGTTGCCAGTTCTCCCGGAAAACCTCAATAGCAAATTCTCACTATTCCCGGACATCACTTTAAGTTGACCATCTTCAAGATATTAATTAGACCACAGTCCTCTACTACGACAAAACATGGACATTGCTCGTGAAGGACCCACATATACACGCAAAAAAAAAAACGCAGGAGAAACTAACATTTCGAGGGTTAAGTTAAGCGCAAACACCAACAATTTTCATTTGACTATAAATGCGGTGGACATCAATATGAGGTCTGTAAAATATACCATAAATGTATAAGGTTGTACCATAAACGTAGTAAATTTACTGAGTAAATACTGAAATTCCATGGTAGTTTTGAACTCAGGCATAGTCGGGTAAAATGGTAGTTTTTACTACAAGATCTTTTTCTGTGTAGAAAAGCTTGTTGTTCACCTTTTCAAACAAAATTCATAAGAATGAAAAGTTAGCCGGTACTAACGTAGACATAAATCATATGTCAAATGAATTTTACAGTAAACCGTTTACCCCAAACATACTTTTGCATATAAAAACTATTAAATAGTTCATAAAAACATTAAAACATTAAATCGCATACATGACCCATAAAACTCTAGCCAATATCCATAAGAAAATGGAAATGATATTTAAAATCTGTCGATGTGATTCATTATTTATATAAAATTTTGCAATTAATAGTTAAAAATGTACTGTTACATATCTATGGAATGATCGATAAAATTGTACGGATTACCCATGAACATGTTACAAATGATCCATAAATGGCTCAATTGCGTTTCTTAAACTTGCTATATTGATACTCAGAATATTACCTTTGAACAATGAAATATATGAATATGTACCATACATTATTGGAAATGACAATGATCCATAAAACGATGAATAATAAACATTAAACTTATGAATATGATCCATAGAACACAGTGCTTTTCAAAATGATATGACTACTAATGAAAGGTACATAATTTGGTATATTAGTTTGATGCCATATGAAATTAAATTCCAAAACATAAATTTGAGTACAAGAATTAATTTGTTGCAAAACTGATCGCAGCCAGCATTTTTTTTAGAAAAAACGAACTTTTTCAAATGACACGACCACTTTAATTTTCTCATGTATCAACGTTGACAAAATAACAAACAAAACAAACTCTAATAACCTGTTACTCCTCCAGAACGGCTGATTGTCTGAGAGATACGTTTTGCATACTTGAATCAATTTCTGCAGTGTTGCCAGCTAAATTTCGTGCCTTGACTGAAAAATTACCGTTTTCAGTTCCCGACTTGTTGAAAATTTACAATTATCAGCATAAATTCGTCGAACCATTATTATATAGAGGTTCCCAATTGGATTCAAATCCGATGAACAAGCTGGCCAGTTCAAAATGTCAATCTTTTGAGATCTCAGCCATGTCATTACTTCAGTGTTGGTGTAGATGTTTGTGTTATCCTGCTGGAAAATGAGTTTTGCTCTGCGTCTTCTTCGAATTACTGGTATTTAGCAAACTGGCTTTTAGGACATTTATGTATGTAGTCAGAGCTTTTCATTATGTGTGATACAAACGTAATTTCCAGCATGCCGGAGTTACAAAATGCACCCCTGACCATAACAGATCTGCCGCCAAAGTTCCTCTTGGAAAAATATCATGATTCCTTGCGTAAATCTCACCAATAGCCATTGAATCCGTCCGTCTAAGTTGAACTTTTTTTCGTCTGAGAAAATCACCTGAGAAGGTTTCACACGATTTTTTTTGTGAAAAAGTTTCTGTGTATATATTACTTAGTTATTCAAAAACTACAATCGTACCTTTTTACTGTCCTGGGACATATTTTGGCACGTAAATTCCAGGCGTGCTTCTTTGTGTAAAGGTAGCAAACGAGGGGCACTGATCGTTTCTGATCGCGTTATGTTGGGTGAACGTTTTAATGTTCGCCAAATCATCGAAACTGAAGCATCTAGCTTAAGTTCGGTTCGAATTTGTGAGCAACTCGTCGTTGTGGTTGATGCTTTGCTGATAATATGGAGCTTATCTCTTTCTGATAGTTTCTTTTTACATCCTGGACTCCTTCTCTGGCCATACTTAGCGTGATTTTTGAGAAAATCTAAGACTGCACCGAGACTAAAGGGCGATACGGTCAAAATTTGGTCAACATCAACTTGACGTATTTCTTTCAATTTTGCATTTAAAAAACCTGAACACCCTCATTTTGAAGGTGTGTGTGTAGAATGTTGTCTCTATTTTGATTTTGGAATTCACTCTTCAGTTGTCAAAATGCCGTCCAAGCAAGAAGAGCAGCGTATCAAAATTTTGCTCGCGCATCGCGAAAATCCGAGCTACTCGCACGCAAAGTTGGCAAAATCGCTAAAAGTTGCCAAATCAACCGTTACAAATGTAATTAAAGTGTTTGGGGAACGTTTGTCGACAGCCAGGAAGTCTGGATCGGGGGGAAATCGAAAACCGGAAGCCGCTGAGACGACAAAGAGAGTTGCCGGTAGTTTCAAGCGAAACCCTAACCTATCTCTCCGAGATGCCGCAAATAAGCTGGGTGTATCGTCTACAACCGTGCATCGAGCCAAAAACGAGCTGGACTATCGACTTACAAGAAGGTAGTGACTCCAAATCGCGATGATAAACAAAATACGACGGCCAAAGCGCGATCCCGGAGGCTGTACACGACGATGCTGACGAAGTTTGACTGCGTGGTAATGGACGACGAAACCTACGTCAAAGCCGACTACAAGCAGCTTCCGGGACAGGAGTTTTATACGGCAAAGGAAGGGGAAAGGTAGCAGATATTTTCAAGCACACGAAACTGTCAAAGTTCGCAAAGAAATATCTGGTTTGGCAAGCCATCTGTACCTGTGGCTTGAAAAGCAGCATTTTCATAGCTTCCGGGACCGTCAACCAAGAAATTTACGTGAAAGAGTGTTTGAATAAACGTCTGCTGCCTTTCCTGAAGAAACACGGTTGTTCCGTACTGTTTTGGCCGGATTTGGCATCTTGCCATTACGGTAAAAGGCCATGGAGTGGTACGCCGCCAACAACGTGCAGGTGGTTCCCAAGCGACAAGAACCTCCCAACACGCCAGAGCTCCGCCCAATTGAGAAATACTGGGCTATTGTCAAGCGGAACCTAAAGAAGACCAAAAACTGCTAAGGACGAGCAGCAGTTCAAGGCAAACTGGCTTTCGCGGCGAAGAAGGTGGACAAGGTGGCTGTACAAAATCTGATGGCAGGGTCAAGCGTAAGGCCCGGCAATTCGGATTTGGAAAAGCGGAAGCCTAACTGAATATTTTTCCTGAATTTTATACTAATTGAACTTCAAAAAGAAATTTAATTTGATTTTTTAAATAAACGATTTCACCGATTTACACGCGTTTTCCCTTGACCAAATTTTGACCGTATCACCCTTTACGTCCAATCTCTTTTGCAATTTTCCTGATTCCTCATCTTGTCTTTCTGAATGCCAAATTTTGTCCTTGCCTTGTTCGCCTCCAGTCTTTTTCGGCCTTCTATGGTGGCAACTGTTGCAAGACTGTTAACTGAATGATAAAGTGTTATTTGTTCATAAATTCTTCAATAACAGAACAAATACACCAAGTGATCTTATCTTTTTGAAGGAATATAGACTGTTTCAGAAAAGTATACAGCACTTCAAAATAACAAAAAGTCATGTATTTTAGTTTTAATAATTTATTCGGCAAATCATATTTGTATTTGTGTTTTATATGATATTTTCTCTCGTTTAAACAAAATATTTAATAATAGCCAAGACTCCTAACTTTTCCTCGAACATGACCCATTAGCTTCTGCACAGTGGTTCTTCCCACCATTTGACCACTTTTGGCCAATTTTTTTGAAGTTTTTGGATGTCGTCCGCTGGTTTTATGAATTTTCGAAGCTTTGCTTTAGTTAAAGCCAAAAGTCTAGGAATAGCCGTGCCTCTGGAGCAGTTCGGCGGAATCATGTCTTTCGGCACGAAACATACATTTTGACTTTTGTACCATTCTAAAGTGTCCTTTGCGTAATGACAGTGACGCCAAATCAGGCCAAAATACTACTTGACCTTCGTGCTGCCTGATCATCGGCAATAATCGCTTCTGGAGACATTCCTTAACGTATTTCTGAGTGTTCATAGTTTCCGTTGTGATGTACGGACTAGATGTTTTACCACACTCGCATATTGCCTGCCAAACTATAACCTTCTTACCGAATTTTTCGGTAAAAATTACCTTCTCCGTTTCAGGGATGTCTTTGTCTTCGCTTATAGTAGTGGTGTGGTCAGGAAGTGTTTTGTAATTTAGTTTCACATACGTTTCATCGTCCATTATTATACATAACGAATCGTAGAGTTTGCGGGCCCGTGGTTTCACGGGCGCGGCCTGTTTTGGGTTCCTTTTGGGTTTTTTGCTTTCGGTATGTTTTTAGCCCAAGTCTTTCTTTGGCACGCATGACGTTACTCGACGAGGTTCCTAGTTTTTCGTGGTCCCTAGTTTTGCTTGTCGGCATCCCTGATCTTTTTATCGATATCCGGACTAACAGGACCGGATTTCCGACCACTCTTCGGCACATCTTCAAATGTACACTGATCTCTATATTTTCGAATCGCAGATCGTACCGCTCCGACGCTTACACCCTTTTCCTTGGCCAATTTTCTCAAGGAGAGTCTGCTTACAGTGCACCATGTGTGCACGATACTTTTTCGTTGTTCTGAAGTAAGACCGCGCATTTTGATAGGTAACACAAAACTGAGCACTGTTTTTAAGCTATGTCATTCAGAAATGTGCAAACAGAAAGACGCAGCCAAAACATGTTGAAATATTTCATTATATTCAAAGTGACCGTTAAAACAAGGTGTGCTTATACTTTCTGGAACAGTCGTTATTGGCTACCTTTTTGTCTTAGGTCGTTTACTTGTATTGGTAACACCGTTCATCGGTTGTCATCATTTGATTAGGGTGGATCCTGTATCAACTTTTTGCACTAAAACCTATAGGATGATCCATAAATTATGCTTGCATGTTTGAGTTTAGGGCATTATTTTTTTAAATTTATAAAATTGGGAAATTTATACCTAAGCGTTATTATTCAGGTTTTGTCAACCTGTCGTTTGCCACGATTTGTTGTGTCTTACTAGTGCTAGAAATTGTCTGTTGAGCAGTTGATTGAGCTAAGATAAAAGACGCTAGCGACTTGTATGATTAACAGATTTTTTGCTATACATATATTTGAAAAATGATGTTCTGCTAAGTTTATGCTATGAAAAGATTCATGCGTAAAGCATTGAACGCGGATTGATCAAGCGATTTTTAGAGCGATGCAATTACAAATATATTGATTGCCACTAGTTTTCTTACAAATTCCCAGTTGGTTGTGGGTAGTCAGTTGCACCTAAAATAAGTTCAAATTTTGGAAGGCTGATAAGGCATAATCAGGTTTTGCGGAGCCGTTTTGAGGTTTGAAGATCTTAGGCAGCAGGAAGCGTTATTGATATCCAAAGTGTTAGCAGAGCATCTCCTAGCAATCGGCTGATTCAAGCATTTACTCGGTATAATGCAAACGGAGAATGTTTTCCGAAGCTCTTTGCCATATATCTTGGTAAACATGTGTCGCAGTTGCGGTCTCTAAGGAACGTGAGATCGCAAGAGTAAGTAAGCTTCCTGAAAAAGGGTAAAATTTTCTTAGACCAACGCGATCCTTCAGTTACAGAAATCTTTAAGGAACGAACATGTCAATACATCTGAGTAGTAGCGAAACTAAGGATCGATTTCTCCTTTGTCAAAATTTAGAAAATTGGTCCCGAATTCGGAAAAATTCCGGCATAATTGATAGATCATACCTATGATTTTTAGTGAACAAAATAGGTTTGCTATGGATCATATTTAGAAATTTAAGGTTCATTATTCATACCTTTAATGGATTATTGACAATTTATTCATGGAACATTTTCAATATTTGACGGATCATATGCAAAATATATGCTTACAGTTTTCAAATTCTGTGGATCAATTTTAGAAGTAAAACGATTGGTTTTGAATCTTTTATGGACTATTTACTATTTGTTTATGAGTTATCTGTACAATTTTATCGATCATTATCTAACTCAAATATCTAACGGTACATTTTTTTTATAAATCGTTTATTTGTACAGCCTCAACCAAATCAACTTTACAAGTTTTAATATTTTTTTACATCAGTTATCTTAAACCTAAAGTTAGGGGGATAGAACCGATTACTTGCGGCCGTCTCGAGGTTGATATGAATAACAATTTAACGGATGAGAAAATGGGTCGGAATTAGACGTATGGTTTACATCACAAGTTTATTCTAAATTGTCTAATTATAACCTATAACGTTTCAACGTATTTCTGAGTTCTACTGAAATAAACCACTCACACTTATAAGTGGCCTCAACAGCATCCTTACTGTTGGTTTAAATTGGTCCTAAAATTCGATATCTCAACGTATTCTTGTATTCCATTGAAATTAACCACTCACACTTGTGAATGGCCCCAACAACCTCGTCACTGTTGGTTTAAATCAGAAGTCAAACTCGATTCATACTTGTGAGTGGCCCAACAGCCTCCTTACTGTTGGTTTAAGTTGGTCCTAAAACTCGATATTTTAACATAATCTTGTTATCCATTGATATAAATCATTCGTTCTTCACGTACTCTAATTGTTATGTTTTCTATTCTCCGTGCGTGGAGTAACGATTATGATGTAGAAGGAGATGTTCGCTCATCGCCATGAGGCACCAAGAGTGGACAGTAATGTTTGCTAGAATGAAAGATATGAAGAGAAAGTGTTGAGAGTTCCGTCAGTGTACGGTAGATTGGAAATAGAACAGAAGTAATGAAAATTGAGCGAAACGGCATGGGTAAAGTAGTACTCGAACCAAGGACGTTATCTTTGCCTAACATACCACTGCGTGGTAGGTCGAGGGATTTCTTTACCAAATCCAAAAGCCCGAACATTCTTCTTAATACCACATGAACATTTTCAAGAAAAAAGTTATTTAGTTATAAGTTATGATTAGACGATTTAGAATGTGAAATAAATGTGTTATGCTGTGGTGACCCAAACCATTTGGGCACCACTGGTGTATAACCGGATAACAATCAGCTGGGTTGGACTCAGTGACGTTACTCGGACGTTCACCTCCAATAACTACTTAGTGGCTTCTCATGGCAAAAATTTGCTGTAGAAGTTCAAAGTTTATTCCTCGAAAAGAAACCCCATTTTTGGACTGGTGGACAATTTAAGCCTTACTTGAAATTCCTGCCTAACCTCCGTTTTATTGTTATTTCTATTAACCTTGAGAAGATCGCAAGTGATCGGTTCGACCCACTAACTCTAGTTCCGAAATAACTGATGTATATAATAATGGAGACCTGGCTCTGTAAAGTTAATTCGATTGAGCCTGTACAAATAAATGAATTTAAAAAAAATGTCATGTCCTTGGGTACGAAAGTGACAACATTTGAATAGTGGCACGAAGCTAGCTCTGGCCCGAACATCGTAGGGCCCTCGCGTTGCTTCAACAGAGGAAGCAAACACTTCTGTAGACACTCCTTGAGGTAAATCTCCCCGTATACAGTCCCGGTTGTCATGAACGGCACACTCCGTTTGCCACAAAAGCAGATCGCTTGCAAAATCATGTATTCCTTGGCATACTTGGAAATTTTCTGCTTCCTTACTTCATCCGGAACATCAAACTTGTGCTGGGTGGTGAAGAACAGTAGCCCCGGAAGCTGCCGGAAGTCCGCCTTGAAGTACCATTACTATTACCAATCAGACTAAGACCGGCGTGGCCTCTGATGTTCACAGAAGTTGACTCCATTCTATTCGGTCCATGGCTGTCACTCGCCAGCCTCGCTGTCTGCGGAGGGTCCGCAGGTCGTCTTCTACTTGATCGATCCACCTTGCTCGTTGTGCGCCTCTTCTTCTTGTACCTGTCGGGTCGTTTTCGAGAACCATTTTCACAGGGTTGTCGTCCGATATTCTTTCGACATGCCCAGCCCATCGTAGTCGACCGATTTTTGCGATGTGTACGATGGTAGGTTCAATTCGTGGTTCATTCGCCTCCTCCACGTTCCATCTTCCATCTGCACTCCACCGTAGATGGTACGCAGCACCTTCCGTTCAAAGACTCCAAGGGCGCGTTGGTCCTCCACTAGCAATGTCCGTAGAGTACTACCGGTCTAATTAATGTCTTGCAGATGGTCAACTTTGTGGTTCGGCGAACTTTGTTCGATCTCAGCGTCCTTCGGAGTCCAAAGTAGGAACGATTGTCAGCCATAATGCGCCTTTTTAGTTCTCTCGACATCGGCGTCGTCGGCGAAGCCAAATAGTTGGACAGACTTCCTGAAGAGCAGCCACTCGTGTCTATCCCAGCTCTTCGAATCACACCCTCCAGTGCAATGTTAAACAACAAACACGACAATCCATCACCTTGCCGTAACCCTCTCCGAGATTCGAAGGGACTCGAGAGCGTCCCTGATACTCGGACGACACACATCACTCGATCCATCGTTGCTTTGATCAACCGCGTCAGTTTTTCCGAAAATCCATATTCGTGCATGATTTGCCATAGCTGGTCTCGATCGATTGTATCATACGCTGATTTGAAATCGATGAAAAGATGATGTGTGGGCACGTTGTATTCGCGACATTTCTGCAGCACTTGCCGAATCGCGATAATCTGGTCCGTAGTAGCGCGGGCACCCACGAATCCCGCTTGGTATTGCCCCACGAACTCATTTGCAATTGGTGACAGGTGACGGCATAATATTTGGGAGAGCAACTTGTAGGCAGCGCTCAGTAGCGTGATCGCACGATAATTGCAACAATCCAGCTTGTCGCCCTTTTTATAGATGGGACACACTATTCCCTCCATTCAATCCTCCGGTAAACATTCCTCCTCCCAAATCTTGTTAATTACCCAGTGCAGCGCTCTGTCTAGTGCTTCACCACCGTATTTCAATAGCTCGCTTGGGAGTTGGTCCTCCTCAATTTCCTGAAGTGTTGGGGTCGGGGTCCTGTCATCTTCTGCGCGTGTTCCTAGATTTATTACCGAGCCACTTTCGTTCGCTGTAACATTACCGTTCAGGTTCTCGTCGAAGTAATGCTTCCACCTTTCAATCACCTCACACTCTCCTGTAAGAAGGTTGCCATCCAGGTCTCTTCACGTATCAGCTTGTGGTACGTAGTCTTTACACGAGCTGTTCAACTTCACATAGAATTTGCGTGTGTCGTTGGCACGGAACAGTGCTTCCATTTCTTCGCGGTCGCGATCTTCCCTCTTGCGCTTTTTCCTTCGAAGAATAGAATTTTGTCTGTTCCGTGCCTGTCTATACCGTTCCTCATTCGCTCTCGTACGGTGTTGCAGCATTCTCGCCCGTGCTGCATTCTTCTCCTCTACTAACTGCTTGCATTCGCCATCAAACCAGTCATTTTTTCGATTCGGTGCAGAAGTACCTAGTGTCACTAATGCGCCTTGACGTAAGTCACATCGCTTATGATGAGACAATGAGGCTTCGTCAGCATCTGGATGTACAGTTTCCGGGACCGTGACTCACCGTTGACTGCACGATTCCGAGTTGTTTTCCGATGTCCCGATGAGAGATTTGAGGACTTTTCAGGTGCTTGCGCAAAATCAATTCCCGACGTTGCTTTTTGGGTGACGCCATTTTCTTTTCCAATTTTGTAAAGCTGACAGCTATAAAAATACAGACAAAACACTCTAAACTTCTTCTACCCAAATTTTCAAGAGAAAATACCCAATGGGTAACTTTATACAGTGTTTTTTCCGTGATGCAATTTGATGTGGGACACGCTTTATAATACGGCACTTGGAAGATAGAATAGTTTCACGTTCTTCTATTTAAATATCACAAAGGAAATCGATTGTTGAAAACGATACAGCAAAAGAAAAACACGTCGAAAAAAAGAATCATTCCTTCCCCAATCTTGAGATAATCTAGTTTGACTGCAAAACCCTTGTTTGGCTGCTATTATTAGTTCTGTCAGTATCAAGAAAGACTGCGCAGTTTATCAGGTACAGGTGCACGAGTTTCAATTTCTTGGCTTCCTTTTTCCAGCCACATCATTGTGATTCTCATTGAAGTTGTTCTTCCTCTTTAACTTATGATTAAGGATTTCTGATGATGTAGGACTCTGATAAATCTTCACGTGTATAATTATTTTCTTTGTGTATTTTTTTCTAGTTTTATTCTCCCCGAGTAGAGTGAGTAAAAGAAGTGATAAATAAGACTAGGACAATAGAAAATGTGAGCACTTGTTTCGATATTTCTTCAAATTGGTAGCAACTGTACTGCATATGACGTTCAGAAACTGAAATCGAGTTAAATCACTTTTCATCAGGGCAATCGGGGCACAAAATCAAACTAAAATAAACCAGCACGGTTGTGATGAAGTGCTTCTGCTGCACCGAAAGTGGAAAACTTCATCCCTAACGAGAGGAACTTTTCTGTTTTCAACTTTTCAATCCGAAAGAGTGCTGGTGAGGAAGTTTTCGAACTACCCGTTCCGCTTCATACGTGTTTTCAAAATAATCGATCGATCATTTAAGTTGGATGACATGCGTTTTCACTTGCATTTTGGGATGTGCCAGGATTTCAATTAAAAAAGAAAAATTCAGTGCCATGCTGACCGATTTCAAGGTCTCGAACCCATGGTCGGTGATTTATTGATGATCCTGGGGGGAAAAAGCAACAGGAGGCAAAAAAAAAAAAAAGAGCCGTCACGATAGGGGGTAATAGTGGCTGCCGCCTGTAATGGATCACTTCCGGAATGTACGGAAGTACGAGGAAGACATAAATTGTGCCTCTGACAGTCAAGGTATATAAGCTGCTTTCGCAGAACAAGTTTGTTGCTCGGACCTAATCCGTACCCTTGGTGTTTTGTTTCTCTTCGAGTAATATTTGTAATCCTCAGCCTACTGAGTATTGTTTTGACGTTAATAGCGATAAAAAAAGTCAATTTTTTATGAAGACCATGCTTAAATGAAGTGATGCCAAAGGTACAACAGAAACCTAAAATTGAGCGCAGAAAAAAAGAGCAGTCGACAGTTTCACAATTGATAACTGTCATATTCTGGCTGTTGTTCCTGAATTCCGACATCCCTGCCAAATGGGCGCCATTGAAATATTGTCACTCCCACCCGTTCCGTGCTGCTGATGGCATGATTGTTTTCGTTTCCACTCGACAATGTACGCCTGCGACCGAGAAAACCCGGCAAACAACAATCCATTAAACGTTCACTTGGTGGGAATGGTTCATCATTGTATGGCGGTAATCATTTTCATAAACCGCACCAGCTGCCCCCCTTCTGCCCGGTTCTACGCTGGTTCTACGCTCATTTCGTATTTTTTTTTTGATAGGTTGAATCGAAAATGATTATTCGCTTCTGCCACGCCAGGACAACGGGCTTTTGTGATTCACCGAAAATGTTAAAAAGCATTTTCCGGGGCGTAAAGTGCGGAATTTAATTATGTCATTGTGTCAATTCATTCCGTGCTGCTTTTTATTCCTCGCATTGTTGTAAAAGTGGAAAGTATGCTCATAAGGCCTGGGAAATGTCTGCGAAATGGAAATGAATCCACGTGCTCCACGGTGGATTTCCACACGCCTCACGAATAATTGGACCTGCTGACAGACAGGCATCATCATAGCAAATTAGGTTTTAAGAATAGAATCATGTCCCGATTATCAATCCGTGTGACTCGAGGATGGTGAATGATGCTTCAACAATTGTACATTTGTACGGCGACTAAATCGAGCGCTAAGGTTGAAGTGCTGACCGAGCCTTAATAAATTGATAATTGAGTTCAAGGGAAGTCCGAGCGTGGGAGCCCGTGGGTCGTGGTCTATTGCTAATCTACGGATTAATTCCTCCTCGACGATGAACGAGAGCAGTTGGAAATGGGATTAGCCATTTCGTGATAATCGTCATTCAGACGTCGGTTCGTTTCTTTATAGCTCCCTCCCAGCTGTTCCTGGCGGAAGTCAATCAGAGAAACTTTCCCACCATGATGATCCGGTCAGCGGTAATGGGTCTAGGATGTTCATTAAGACTCGAGTGTGTCTACAGACTGGAGAATTTTCTGAATGTTCTCCCAGAAAACTACGCTAATGGAAATGGTCATCAATATCAATAATCCTAGATTGATGTGGTGATAATATAATGGAGGCAATTACGGTTAAAGTAAGTATGTGATTGTCCTGGAAATGGTTGTGGCTGGTTGTCTTTTCCCCCTAATGTATTAGAGCAGAGCAAGGTCTTATTCAACAAGTCATTAATATATATGTTGAATCAGAAATATATTGTCATGGCCAAAATACATTGTTTCATTTATTAATGGAGTGCTCTTTGATACATACACGGTTGTACGCGAAAACCCATTAATGGGTATAAAAACACCCATTTTCATATAGCTCTCCTATCTGTCACAAAATGGGGGAATTTCTCAATCACACAATGGGTAAAAAAATACCCATTAGAGGAAACCTCATACAATTAAAAAATGGGTGAAAATAAGTTCAAAGTTGGTGGAAACATGAACACGGAGGAATTAAAAATCGAGCTTAGAAAGAAGTTGATCGCAGATTCAAGGGTAAGAATTTTTATTATGTTAAACCCTGATCTATTTTAAATATTATCCCTGCCCTAGTTTTCAGCACATCAAATTTGGGCATAACCTCAGTACAACCCCGAAGAATGTTGTTTCGTTTATTTGAAAAAAGTGTGGATCCTTACTATCAACATTTTAAAGCCTCAGCTGGCACATTCTTTTTTTATGTAAACAACCAAATAACGTGGATCTGGAAGCTCGATTGCAGGATTTATTGGTGGATGATTCCATAAGTATACCAGAAAAGGCATGAATAAAACCAATACATGTATTTATTTTGTTTTTTTTTATTGCATCTATTGATTAAGTACTCTGAAAACCATGAACTTATAATATACCAAACTGCTGCATAATCTGCATGCAAAAATGAGTAAGTTTTTACTTATTATGGGAAAACCTGGCTTCTTTGCAATGGGTGAATAATTACCCATTTTGTGACATACACTGCTTTTACCCATCAATGGGTAAATCGAGTTAACCCATTAAATGGGGAGAGGCACTTCTAGCGAAAATGGGTGTTTTTTCACCCATTTATGGGTTTTTGCAAACGACCGTGTAGGACTCAGAGAGGTCAGACGGGAATTAAATGTACTCTGGAATACACAAAAATAAATGAATTTTAATAGGCGCGTAAAGTTTCCCCACGTTTAATTTTAAGCCAAAGGAGGCCCAAACAACGAAATTGTTTTCCAATTTTTTATTCGCCATACAACAATGTTTGCAATCTTTCATACAACAGGTTAGATTCAGGCGTTATCGGGCTTAGATTTATATGAAATGTCCCAATATTTTCTGCCGAATCTAGCATTTTCTTTATATGCATTAGACAACGCAGAAACTTTAGTGTTTCTTTCTATCTGTGCACACAGATAAAGGGAAACATTGAATTTTCTTCGTTATCTAATGCACATTTAAATTTTAGCCAGACAACGGCTGAATCTTGCCTGTTGTATGAAAGATTGCTTGGAATTAAACGAGGAGAAACTTTACGTGCTTGTTAGAATTAATTATTTTTTTCTGTGTAGTACAAAATCAATTTGACTTGAACTACAACATTGTAAACATGTCCGCAATCATTATCTATCTTGTTTGAGTCACTTTGAATCAGATCAAAGGATTGATGAAGAATTTAAAGATTTCTTGCAAAAAAGATTGCAAAAAGATGAACGGTGTTCCGATCAAAATTTGGTCGAACAGGATCAAAGTTTTTATTAATAAGTCAATTTTTTTTCTTTTTCAAGTTCCGTTAATACAGAATACAGGAGAAATATGCCGGGTTTTTCATTTAACATCTGCCATACGACTTTGTACAGTCTCCTTGTCCTCTTTATTCGCCGCAGAACGCCAGTTTGCCTTGAACTGTTTCTCGCTCACAACAGCTTTTTGAGTCTTCTTAAGGTTCCGCTTGACGATGGCCCAATATTGTTCGATTTAGCGAGGTGCTGGCGTGTTGGGAGGGTACTTGTCCTTGGGCACCGGTTGAACGTTGTTGGCAGCATACCACTCCATGGCCTTTTTTCCGTAATGGCAAGATGCCAAATCCGGTCAAAATAGAACGGAGCAATTGTGCCACTTCAGGAAAGGCAGGATGTTTTTGTAGGCACTCGCTCAGATAAATTTCCTGGTTGACATTTCCGGTCGCAATGCAAACGTTGCTCTTCAAGTCACAGGTACAGATGACCTGCCACACCAGATATTTCTTCGCGAACTTTGACAGTTCAATGTGCTTGAAAATATCTGCCACCTTTCCCCGTCCGGTTGCCGTATAAAATTTCTGTCAAGGAAGCTGTTTGAAGTATGCCTTAACGTAAGTTTCATCGTCCTGTACCATGTGTCGCGACCGTCCCTTGACGATTCCATTTTCGACACTCTCCGGCTTATTCGGTTTCTACTGCAGTGCGGAAATTCTCGAAAACTCACTGCAGTAGCGTTCGTAGAATGAGTTTTGATCCGGCTGGCAGCTGGGCTGGGTGTGCCCGACAGATGCGCCTCGAATCGGCTGGCTTGCCGACGGCTGCTTCCCTCTTGATGCAGGGTTGGATGGACTCGACGGATGAATCTCGGCTGGCTGGCTGACTGCTGCCTTTACAGCTGGTTTGGCCGATGGATGAGCCTCGGTTTGGCTAGTTTGCTGGCTGCTGCGACTGCTGGATTACTACGATGTGTACTCGCTGACGTAAGTCGTAATTCTCCCCGCTGCTCTGCTGCGCATGCGGTTATATAGGCTTGGGCTTCTTTTTTGTTTATCTCTTTTTCTTTTGAAATCTTTTATTCGCCATTTGCATAACGTATGTAGTAATAAGGGATCTCGCGCGCTAACAGTGGGCGATCTTGGTTTTTAATCGATTAAAATTTTGTTTGGTTTTGACAAAACACAGTCTCTATAATTTTCAAATAATTTCCTTTTCATTGTTTTTCTCAAATATATTGTTTACTATGGTTCGTGATGCTACACCATGCAATCAAACTTCGTCAGCATCGCCGTGTACAACTTTCGCGATCGTGCTTGAGCTGACGTGTTTTTTTTATCGTCGCGATTTGGAGTCACCACTTTCTTGTAAGTCGACAGTCCAGCTCGTTTTTGAGCTCCATCCACGGTTGAAGGCGCTTTTTTGCGACATCTCGGACGGAGAGGTTGGAGTATCGCTCGAAACGGTGGGTAACTCTTTTTGTCGTCGCTGTGGACTCCGGCTTTCAATTTCCTCCCGATCCAGCTTTTTTCGGCTGTCGACAAACGTTCACCGAACACTTTTAATAAGGAGTGTATCGAAAAGTAGTTATAAACATTCGATGCGTTATTACGCATAAACTACTGTATATATTTTTAGCGTGTAAGCGCCATTTGCTTTGTTTACATGTCAAAAATGATTATTCGGTTCATTCATTTCCGTTGATAAAGTTGTATTCAAAATGTCGCGAATTGAATTTGAGACTAAAAAGAAAATTCTGCACACTTGGTGCACCGAAAAGGGTGTTACTTACAACCAGATTGCGAAAAGAGTAAATGTTCACCCGGCAAGTGTAAGACGCATCATCGAAAAAGTTTGGTAGGAGTGCTCCCTCAAGGATTTACCAAGAAGTGGCCGGAAACCCGGCTCAGCAACCCCGATTTGGACCAGAAAGTTGTGGATTATATTCAACGGAACAAATCTGCCTCTACTCGCGATCTAGCCAAGAAGTTCAGGACCAGCATCGGAATGATTCAACGAATCAAGCGCAGAATGACTTGAAGACAGTACAAAAAGCAGAAAGTGCCCAAACAAACTCCGGAACAAAAGTCTCGTGCCAAAACCAGGGCTCGAAAGCTGTACAGCTGCAATTTGGACAATGTCGACCAGTGCATTTTGATGGATGACGAAACATACGTTAAAGAAGATTCAAGAACGCTACCGGGGCCGCAGTTTTATACTAAATCTGTTGGGGAACGTGTGCCAACCGCAGATACGACTGTTGCGATGGAGAAATTCGGTCAGAAGGTGCTCATTTGGCAAGCTATTTGCACATGTGGCTTGCGTTCTTCAATTTTCTATACAAAAAGAACTATAAATGCTGAGATTTATCAAAAGGAATGTTTGAAGAACAGGTTGCTACCATTGTATAGAAAGCACCAGTCCCCTCCTCTCTTCTGGCCAGATTTGGCATCGGCACATTACGCAAATCCACTCTACAGTGGCTGACGGAGAATAACATCAAGTTCGTAGAAAAAGACATCAACCCACCAAACTGTCCCCAGTTGCGACCGATCGAACGCTATTGGGCAATAGTCAAGCGTATATTTAAGAAGGATGGTACAGTGTCCCAAAACATGACCGATTTTGAGAAAAATTGGGCAGCGGCATCCAGGAAGTGCACAAAGGTCACTGTGCAGAATTTGATGGCAGGTGTCAAATCAAAGGTACGGGCATTCTACAGAAATGAACATGATGACTAGTTTTTCCGTTTGGATCTTTTGTAAACATGTTAAGCTATAATAAACTGAAATAGTATGTTAATTTTAACCATGTTTTCATGCCTATTTTATTATTTGGAAGTTTATAACTACTTTTCGATACACTCCTTACGTTGGTAACAGTTGATTTAGCCACATTCAACAATTTCGCCAACTTGGCGTGAGAGTAGTTTGGATGTTCGCCATGCACGTGCAAAATTTTGATGCGCTGCTTCTCTTCCTTCGATGACATTTTGATAACTGAAGTGCTAATCTCAAAATCAAAACAGAGGTATGATGCTACACGCACACATTTTTAAAATCAGGGGTGTGCAAATTTTTTTAATGCAGGATGAAAGGGAATGCGTCAAGTTTACCAGATCGACCAGATTTTGATCGAAATACCCTTTTGCACCGATTTGATGTACTGAACTAAAGTTTAGTATAAGCTTTGGAGATTTTATAAGATTATTAATTAATCTTACCGTAAACAATCCAAAGTGTTTCAATTTTTCGCTAGACGTGAAACACTTGAGTATTTTGAAAAGTACACGTCATTACACAGTAAGGTGAGAATACCTTAAATAAGACATTTATTTTACCTAAAATTAGTTTTGACAATACTCAAAATCTCGGTTATATTTAACGATAATACACATTAATTTCTACGGAGATTTGGGTAATGTGAATTTTCAAATATTGGACGTTATTATTAACCCAAAATTGAATAAATTTTTTGTCACTGAAGCAACGCGGTCGCTTTATTTTTCTAAACGAAAGCTTAATTATATTTCTGATCAATCTTCCTATAAATAGTTTATTAATTTCTCAATATTTGAAGCAATAGATATTGAATTCTCATTTTGGTTTGAATTCGGATCCGTACCCAAGTAATATTGCCAAAGCCATCCAGTTTTGTTAAGTTTTATTAAAGTTTTATGAACGCCACTGAAAATCAATTTTGTTTTATTATGGTTCCAAGAGGTGCCAATAGGTTTTATATTTTTTAGTCAGGTTTATGAGAACCTACACAGCTTCTGAACAACGATCTTAAAACCTTTTCTTCTGAAATTCCTTTTACTCCTACAAAAAGTTTTATTTTGAATTTATAAACCCGGAAAATGCTGTTTTGAAATGCCGTTTTAGGACTTACTATTTTATTATGGTCAGTTGAAAAAGCATTTTAAAACCAATAAATGTATTAAACGGCAAATTGGCATTATGGGAAATCACCAAATGACCAAAATAGTTTTATAGTAGTCATTTCGAAATTTCCTTTTTGGCGAATCTGTGATTTCTTCCGATCGCCATATTGAAATATTTGAAATAATTGAAATGTGGAAAAATAAATACACAAAATTTTAAATGTAATGAAAATAATCTGTAGATCAGAGACCAACTTTGACATTCATTTAGATAACCTTATTGAATTCCATAAATTCTCAGGAAATTTATTAATCGAATATATTTATTTCAATTTTGTTTTTATTGATGTAAACTCGCATAATTTCCGTGGCGCATTTATTTTTGGCTCTTATCATGCCAATATTCACCATACAATCAAACGCGCATATGATTTGGATACGCTGTGAAAAAAACTCAATTTGTTTTGGATATATTGCTATCAAACAAAATTTTCCGCAACAGTAGAACTTTTTTCTTGGATATTATTTACTGCGTAACAAATCAGAACAGCAGAGAATCGAACAAAGCAGAACAACAAAAACCAACCACTCTATTACAGTGAAGTATGACAGCTGTGACCATTTGGCCCTATGCTGGTTTTGATGGCAGCCAATAGGTTTTATGCAGGTTCTCAAGTGGGCATAACATTTTTACTAGAACATTTTGAAAATCTGTATGGTATTGTGAAGGTTTCATCAATTTGTTCTCACAACCGTCTATAAAGTGGGCCACTTTGTACACATTTCGGTTTTAAAGATGCATACAGGAGGTGTTGGTGTACAAAACAGTTTTGACTGTAGTTTTATCAACAAATCCGGGAGGAGTGCTATACGGCTGGAATAAAGCTAAATTGTTACTTGGATATGGACCAACGTGAATTCCGAGGATTAATTCAGCTTCTCTCCGGAGCGAAATTTTTTTTCTGTAATGAACGAATCCAGGTAACGCAAAAGTTAGGTTAAACTAGATAGCTGGTGCTGGTTGAAATTAAAAAGTTACAGCAAGTAAACTGTTTTTTAGAACCCACCCTATGGAATGTTAGAAAAACTGTTATGGAACGATACGTAGATGAGATCGAAGTCAAGTTCATCAGTTAAGTTTCTTAAAATTTAACTATCTACGATTTCCTATAAAGCATAAGAATGAAAACTTAGAATTTTTATTATGGACATTAAAGGGCTACCCTAGTCACTACTCAAACGAAGATATAACTAATATACTTGGCCATGCCACCACTCACAGCGCTCGTATTGACGATTATGACATGTTCCTGCTGAAAGATTTACTTGCACTAGCATCGCTTGCAAGTGTGAGTGTGTTCGGAAATGTTTTGTTTTCTTTTTCGTCAAAACATGGGAAGCTAATGTGAATTTTCATTTTGCTCTAATCGGGATTGTTAAAACTGCGATAAATTTTTCTATAGTTTTCCCCGTGACGTGGAAAGGTATGACATTCATTTTGATTAATATTACTATTACATAAAATTTAATTTTGACATCAAGTAGATGCGCGCAGTGGAGGCGGACAGAAGGTTGTCGAAAAGCGGAAACTATGTTCCGACCATTTCAACTCGGCAGCTTATAAAAACTGTAACATGTCTGAGAAAGAGTTAACAAACAAGTTATTTTGTTGTCATCTATTGTGAACATAGAATCATTGTTTAGATTACGTGACAATGTCATCCCGTCGCAACCTGCTGCTACGCACATTATTCCTGAGATTCCTGGTGAACCATCCCACCAAACGGAAATTGAATTCATTCGTGAAAGACATCGAGTTCCTTGCCAGTCCCGTTCGCGATCCTCCTGTCTCTGTTGTGAACGGGGGGTTTCTCCAGTCGTGGCATGGTAATTCCACCATTCAGCACTTCACATTCACATCACGTTCCAACCGACGTCTTCATTATCATCACTATCGCACCACTCATCCTTGTAGGAAGAATACATACCATTCGAGCCCTCCGATCGTTGGAATTGTCTGAAACGTAGTCCGAAGAAAACTCGTGATTTATAACACAAAATATATCATTTTCAACGTTCATTGAAACTTACAGTGTGTCTCACAATAGGTGTCACCTCTTTTCAGTCTTGGTTTATTTCAGCTGGGTAATTTTAACAGCGGAATTTTTTATATAGGGTTTACTTTAGATCGATTCAAGAAACATTTGAATGATATTTGGGACCCAATTCCTCAGGAAATTGTGCGTTCCAGCTGCGGTGGGTTTGCAAAGCGTTGGCGCAAAGTTATCAAGCAAAAGGGCGTGAGATTCGAATTGAATTATTCTGGTTTATATCAAATGAAAAATAAATGCAATGACCCGGTTGATTTGTTTTCATGTAATCTCATTTTTTTTAGTGACACCTATTGTGAGACACCCTGTACTCATCTGTCAACGTCCTTGTCTTTTTTGTCGAACTTCGATTGGAAAGGGCCCGTGCTCTTTCATCCACCAGAATGAAGCTTTCCCTTGGCACCCTTGCAACGGTGGAGGCATCATAAGTTCCGTTGGGTTCATTATCGGGCCTCGCATAGGTGGTATCACTCTAGGCATGAGGCCCATTAGATCCAGACGAATTGGTGCAAAAAAATGTGGTGGCGGTGGATAATTTTTCATATTTGAGCGCTTTAGATTTGCCTTCCGGTTAGTTTTACTCGCCGCTTGTGTGCCATTATTGGTACTTGTCATCGAGGCAGCATTCCCGCTAGTTGATTCTATTGTCCCGAATCTTGACATCGTCACTGAAATCTACTTAATCTACAACCCGAGATTTTAACAAGTTTTCACCAATTTGTCGATCGGACATCTGTATACACCTCAGCGATTGTTTGGTAGTATTTTAGTAGGAAGCACTTTGTGCACTAGAGATTCACTGTTATTTCTGCTGTTTTTTTTCCGGCGGAATAATTTCCAAACTACACTGAACTTACTGGTTTTGACTAACTTTCCACTAATTTTCACACTTCTACGAACCTGCTTCGCTTGCTTCAAAACAAACGATTGACTGTCGAGCGAGCCTGAAGTAGTGTGCGTGTGTTTTATGGGTGCGCTCGTTGGCAGCTGTTGTGGCAGGCAAGATAATCAAACATGATTAACACTGAAATAGGCAGAGCGGCTGTCAGATAGTGCAAGTGTTTTAACGTAAATAAATTTAAATGTATGACGATGTATTGTAAGGCAATTTGTTTTTAGTGTAAAGTCTGTTTGTCTAATCTAATCTAATCTAATTTAATCTAATCTAGTGTAAAGTCTGTTTGTCTGTGGTAAAACTTTCCTCGAATATTGAGGTGTTAGATTAACGAACTTTCTCCTGTGTGAACCCGAATTAGATACTCATTTGCTTCCTCGTCATTTAGAATCTTGAAAACAATAGATGCGATGATTGAGAGTTATTCATGCTTGATAAAACATTTGCTCACAAATTTGCTGCTTATAGTACAAAGAAATTATAAGCAAATCTATAACCAATTTATTTCAATCAACGAATGTAGCAATATGTATACTCACGGCTTTAATAGATTAATAAATTTAGATTTCGAATAATAGTTATTTGAGGTTTGTAATTTCATAATTATAACAACCAAATTGGAATAGCTTTTTCAACATCGCGTGTAACACCAATTTACATTTTTTAAATCTTTCTCCCCTGAACTACCTCTGTCAATTATCAAACATGCTCATTCGGATTTACCCAAAATTGTGTAAAGGTCACCTGAAATCATAAAAATTGCAACTAATAAAAATTGGGTAACCCATATTTGAGTAAACCAACAATTTATTTGATGTTGGGTGCGTTTTACTTACTGTTATAAATTGTGGTTTTTAAGGAAATTGGGTAAAATATTAAAATATAAATAAAACACTAGGCGTCCTTAGTTGAGCTCTTTCTTTTTTATTCTTATATTCTATTCTCTTTTTTATTTTTATAATTAACTTGTATACAACCATTACATTGTAACGAGTTGAACGTGGGTAGCTCTGCTCCAGCAGTTGATCCTCGGCAACGCTCTTCACGGTGTCCAGAACCACATCGCTCACGCATTCCGGGAATTCCTTGGCCATCAGCTCGAACAGGCGTTGCTGGACGTGATTGGTTAGTTAGCACCATGTCACCCATCAGCTGCGACATGTCGAAGTTTTCATCCAGGAACATGAAAACCAATACATCTTGGATGACGGCCGTGCCTGTACGCGCTCCCGGGCGTACGTCCTTTCGAACAAGATTCAGTTCTGGAACAAATCTAAAATCTCCTCATTACCTTTCGGGAAGCGTTCAGAAGCTTCGATGGAACGCTGTAGTAACGCTGGTAAGGAGTGTATCGAAAATAAGCTATCCACAAACTTTCTTTCAAATTATGTTGAAATCCAATATTTTATTCATACAAAAAATTGATCCTTTATTGTACGAGGTTAAACTTGAACATAATGAAGACCGGATGAAATTTAAGTTATTCCTTCACGAATTTTCGAACTTTGGGTCGAATGCTCTTCATCAAGTTCCGCACAAGTGTTGCATCGGATTTTTTGGACGCTTGAGCCCAAATTTTTTTGAACTCCTGCAGCTGCCTTACCAGTCTTCTTGAAGACCCTCTTTACGATTGCCCAGTAACGTTCGATGGGTCGAAGCTGAGGGCAATTTGGTGGATTGATATTTTTCTCAACGAAATCTATACCCTTTTCCGCAAGCCAATTGAGAGTGGTTTTGGCATAGTGAGCCGACGCTAAATCCGGCCAAAACAGTGGAGGTGTACTATGCTTCTTATATAAAGGCAACAATCTCTTCTGGAGACACTCAGATCGATAGATTTCCGCATTTATAGTTCCGGTAGTGTAAAAAATGGTTGACTTCAAACCACAAGAACATATTGCTTGCCTACCAGTACCTTTCTACCGAATTTCTCCACTTGAATCGACCTGTCCGCATCGCTAACATCCTCTCCAACGACGTCAGTAAAGTATTGTGGACCTGGAAGGGTTTTTGAGTCCTTCTTTACATAGGTCTCATCGTCCATCAAAACGCATGCATCCGGACGCTGCAAAAGACGCGAATATAATTTCCGGGCCCTTGTTGCTGCTCGCTTCTTCTGTTCTGCACTTTGTTTCGAGATTTTCTGCTTCTTGTAGGCCTTCAGGTGGTTTCGCCTCTTGATACGCTGGATCATTCCGACACTCGTTCCTGCTTTTTTGGCCAAATCACGTATTGACATTGATTTGTTCTTCATGATTAGAGATACCACTTTCTGCTCCAGTTTCGGGTTGGAAGAACCGGGTTTTCTGCCTCTTCCTGGTAGCTCATCCAAAGAATAGTGTTCCGCAAACTTATTAATTATGGTTTTAACACTCGCATGATGAATTCCAAACCACTTCGCCAATTTTCGCATAGTAATACCCTTCTCACTTAGCCATATTTCCAGAACCTTAATTTTCACTTCCTTTTCAATACGCGACATTTTGAAAACGCAGAATTTGAACCGCACAAACAAGTAAACAAAAGAAAGCTGACTGTCAAATGCACAGCATGCAGTGTTCAGAGCATAAAAATCCATCACAAATACATGCGTACAACGCAAATGTATGTGGATAGCTTATATTCGATACACTCCTTACTCCGTTGGATGAGTTTATGTACTAGGGTGTCCAGATAGTATTCTGATTCAGCCGAAATTTGGTCTAAATCCGCGATGGTCCTTCGTGATGCATTCCTTCGCCTTTGTGACAAGCTGTGAATCAATGCACCTTTTTAGAACAAAGATCAAGAAAAAAAGCTCCGTTACCATTTCCGGCTTCTCGTATAAACAGATTGCACAAAGTAACCTGAATTCTCTGGAACTAATCACTGTTTTTCCCTGTAAAACTGTTATTTTTTTATTTGAAAAGTAAAAATATGTGTCCAAACAGTAGACATACACCAGAATTATGAAAAACAAGATTGAAATTTACCCACTTTCCTAAATCATCTTACCAATGGTTTGACGTTTCAGCCTGTTTTAAGATTTTTTTTTGGGTAAACTCGAATGAGCGTGATCGTTAAGTTGGTTCCATGGGGCTCTGCATCGCTGTCAACCACATATTGATTGAAAATTTTGGACATCTGACAACTGAAATCGACAAAGATTTTTCATTAAGGCTTAACTGACAAACGTAGACAATGACAGCTTCCTTGAATTTGTCGACCTTGATGATTGCCTCATTGATCTATTACAGCCATTTCCAAGAAAAAGAGTTCTTCTATTCGATAGAATTGGCAGATTGTGTATTACGAGAAATTTATCGAAAAAAGCCATTGTATACGTTTACCAGTTATCGATCAATGCCAAGCCACGACAGGCATGACAGAACCAGCCAACTAGCTCTTTCACACTTGCTTCGTATCCTATAATATAACGACGTGACGATACACACAAATGATAGTTTTGATTGTAAGGAAGAAAAGGTTGATGCATTCATTCTAATTATATATTCACCACATTGATACTGACATCTATGTGAGCTACCTGGTTGATATTGTAGGTTTGATTGGAAGGTGCGAATGGTAAAGAGCAAATCCGATTCGGAGGTGCTAGTGGAAGTTAAAAGCCAACCATTTTTGGAGTATAAGCCGTTTCATATGAAATTCAAGTTACTGCAAATATTCAACGTTTTGCGGTTATACTTACCTACCTTCGTTAACGTTTAGAAAATTCAGTTTACTGGAATTATAATTCCAATAAATCACGTTTTTTCTCTAAGCCCTGCTTTCAGCCGCAACTGGAGGTCTTATCAAGCTAACCCCAACCCACTTAAAGGGTGTAACCGCAAAAAATGGTGCACTCAAATTTGTCTGTATCTTTTTAACCGTGGGAGTAAAAATGTGATTTTTTTTTGCAAAAATGATTCTGTGTGTATTCTTGAAGTCTGTCAAGTTTCATTCCTTCATTTTTGAAGTAAGAACTACTATGGCTTTTAGACAGCAAACTCTTCGTGAAGAAATTGTTTTACACTCATAATACAAATCCTAATACATCCTATGAATGCATAGCTAAGAAGTTTGGTGTACCAAAACGTGTCCCATGTGATGAAAAATTTGATTATCAAACGGAAGCAAGGCACAAAATGCAGGCCCCAGACCGAAATGAGAAGCAAAATCCGGGAATTGTCTGATTGAAAAATTTCTTAGGAATCTCAAAACTATCAAAAATGAGCTAGAATTGAAAAAAAAAGGATGGATGAATGTGTCCAGATGGAGTCAAGAGAAAAAAGCGAGTTTTTTAATGGGAAAATAAGTCGAGTAAAATAAATAGTACAAATCCTTGCTAATCAGCTGCTTTTTATTTTCTACAAATTCCAAAAGAAACCGATACGTGGCCGAACTTTGATGAACATTTTTGTGTGTGCCATTTTTCACGAATACACCCTTTAGAAAACACCGTTCAGCACTCTGTAATTAAAACTTGGCCGCCTTCTGCATAGCATTAAACCCGAAAAAAACAGATTGAATTATAGCTACGGTCGTGTCAAGGGATAAACTTTCGTCGCATTACCTTTCCAGTGTTTCTTTCCTTATTGCAAGAGACGGTATTCTTATCGCCTGGAAACACACATTTACTAAATTCCGATTCGAGGCTTACACCAGCTCGAAAAGTTCCAGACTTGTACAAAATTCAAGAACCTTTATAGGCTGCAGTGGAATTCACAATGAATATGTAAGAACAGTCCCATCGCACTCTCATGGGGATTCGTTCGGGTTATTTGTTTTGTTTTGCCGTCCTACTAATCTCATTTCCTACGCAAATTCTCAACCACCACCCGAACCTTCACAGCAGGGAAAGTTTCTCCCGCGTATTTACCATTGAAAGTTGCGCGTAGGTTGTGAAAATTCAAATTTAAATTTCGCACCTTGCACACAGACGGGAACTTCTTGGAATGGGGGAGAAAATCCTTTCAATACGGTACAAAAAGAGTTGTGCAACTTCACTAGAAATGGAATGGAAAAATCCACCGTTCGCTTCCGGTTGTCGTGGAAACGATTAACAGGGTAAACTATTTAAATTTTTAATTTCCAAAAGTGTGCTGCTTTCTTGCCCTCCACCCAAGTGCGACCGGAACCTACTGAAAAAACAATGAACAAGAAGTAAACAAAGATAAACAATTTGGGCAATTTGCACAAGCTCGGGAAAAGTTTTTCCATGATGCAGAAGACTTTTCGAAAGAGTTGAATGGAGCCTACTTTTCAGGACGAAAAATAAATTTCCCGGTAGTGGAACGTGAACTTTACTAGAATGGAAGGTCATTTTAAGCTTGGATTAATTTGGTCAACAATTGTTGGTTGAGCCTATAGTACGGAAGGTATTTGTATAAAATACAAAGTAATAAAAAAGACGAAATGTTAAGCTTGTACACGAAACTTCCCCAAAAACGTTATTGCGCAATAGTCAATGTTTTGAAGCTCTATAAGCTAGTTCCAAAAATTTATGAGTAATTTTGGTGATGATCGTTGATCCATCATCAGGCATTATTACGAGTCGTTGGCCAAATAATTATAGTATCGTTGCTAGGCATTCCTGGAGGTTCTATTTACAGTCCTGGTCTAGGATAGGAAATTTTCTCGACTTCCTTGGGGGAAAGTGTACGATTGTACACAATTATACTAATTCATAAATCGTACTTGCATCTTAAGAGTTGTGGAAAATTTAAAAGAGAATGCACTAAGACACTAAGTTGAGTGCATGCAATAAGCTCAGTGTCATTAACAGTGAGCTTCGAATGGCAAAAAATTAGAATGAAATAAAAAATCACACTGTGAATGCAAAGATTGAAAATTTATCCGCAAAAATGCAGTAAAATGTCAAAATTCAAAGAGATAATTTTAAAGGCACCATTAGGCTGGTTCGTCACGCCAGGTTCCATTTGTTACTCTATCGTGAGACCACTGGCGTGTAAATTTAAACGGTTGTGTCTCACAATCGGTGTCACCTTTTTTCAGTCTAGGTCTATTTCAGCTGGGTAATTTTAACAGCAGAATTGATTAAACGTTTTCAGTGTATTCTTTTGACAGCATTCCAGAAAAATGTAGATGCATCACAAAAAAAAAAACCTGGAAGCATATCAGCCCAAGTAACATTGCAGAAAGCATCCAGCTTTATAAAGTTTTATTGAAGTTTTATGACAGCCACTAGAAATCAATTTGGTTTTATTATGGCAGTAAGAGGTGCCAATAGGTTTCAAATTTTGGTCAGTTTTATGAGAACCTACACAGCTTCGTTACAACGATCTTAAAACCTTGTCTTCTAAAGTTCCTTTTACTCCTATCAGAAGGTTTTATTTTGACTTTATGAACTCGTAAAGTGCTGGTTTGAAATGCCGTTTTAGGACTCATTCAAATTATCTTATTATGATCAGTTGAAAAAGCATTTACAACCATTTTGCCTCCAGTAAATGCATTAAACGGCAAATTGGCATTGAGGAAAGTCACCAAATGACCAAATAGTTTTATAGTAGCCATTGCGAAGCTGATTTGGCTTTTTGGCAAAACTGTGATTTGTTCCAATCACCATACTGAAAGATATGAAATAATCAAAATGTGGAAAAATAAATTCCAAATTTTAAATGTAATACAAATGAACTGTAGATTAGAGACAGATTTTGGCATTCTTTTTGATAACCTCATTGAATTCCATTAATTTCCGATTAATTTATCGAATATATTTATTTCAATTTTGTTTTTGTTGATATAAACTCGCATAATCTTCGAGGCGCATTTATTTTCGGCTCTTATCGTGCCAAAAATTTAAATGCGCATATGATTTGGAGCACGATAAGGTATAAAAAAAGTAAATTTGTTTTGGATATTTTGCTATCAAACTAAATTTCCCGCAACACTAGAATCTTTTGTCTTCGATTTTATTTACTGTTAAATGAATCAGAAGAGCAGAAAATCGAGCAAATCAGCACAACAAAAACCAACCACGATATCACCGTGAAGTTTGACAGCTGCGGCCATTAGGCCCTATTCTGGTTTTGATGGCAGCCAATAGGTTTTATGAAGGTTCTCAAGTGGTCATAACATCTTTCACTAGAACATTATCAAAATCTTTATGGTCTTGTAAAGGTTTTATTAATTTGTTTTCACAATCGTCTATAGAGTGGGCCACTTTGTACACATTTCGGCTTTAAAGATGCAAAGAGGAGGTGATGGTGGACAAAACAGCTTTGAATGTAGTTTTATCAAAAAAGCCGGAAGGAGTGCTATACGGTTGGAATAAAATTAATATTGTTACTTGGGAGCATAGTTCTGGAACTAATTTTGAAGCATTTATTTAAGCATCGCAGTTTAAATTTGAAAGCATTCCAGAATATTTCTGGAAGCATCCCTGAACAAACATGGAAGCATTTCAGAACTACTCTGGAAATAGTCGAAAAAGGTCTGAAAGCAGCCAAAAACATTTATAGAAGCATCTCAGTGCATTTCAGAACTCCTGATGGAGTGTACCACCCAGGTAACCAATAAGCAGTTCCAAAGCGTCTTTACGGCAGCCTTTCAAGCCATAAAGTCATCTTAAGTGCAACATAAATGCCGTTTTTGGCCCAATATACGGCTACTTTACTGCAATGCTATGATAATGCTTTATTAGTTTGCATTTGAAATGCTTATTACAGGCTACAAGTATTTAAAATTCAACTTTACTACGGATCGCATTCAAAATGCTAATATAATGCGAATATAATGCTTGTAGCATCTTAACTGCAGATTTAGGGTTGATTTACTGCATATGCTAATGCTTATTGGTTACCTGAGCAGAAATAAACTCAAACCATCCCAAAACTACGCTTAAATCATCTCAAAACTTCTCGGAAAGCCATTGCAAAACAACCGTGGAGTCAATTCAAATCACCTTTTCAAGCGTACCAGAATAATTCTGGAAGCATTCTAGCAAAATACTATAATTATCCTCGAAATTCTTCGGAAGCATTTAAAAACTACTCCGAAGGCATTCTAGAACTCAAGCTTCTCAGAATAAATCTGTATTATTAAAAGAATCATTTTGAAAGTATCGTCATTTCAAAATTAACCTAGAATTACTGAAATTCTCAACCCTGAACCATTGTGGGAGCATCGCCGAACTACTTTATATGTAAACCAGAACTACTAAGGAACCAGCACAGATTTATTCCTAAAACACCCCAGTCCTTGTCTAGGGACAACAAAAAAATACTCAGGAACAGTTTTGGAACAATTCTGGGAACACTGCGGAACCACCCTGTTAAGATCCCATATCCCACAATTTCAAAATCAGCTCAGAACAACACTGGTGGCGTCTCGTAACATTTTTGAAGGCTTCATAGGTTTACTCTGAAAGCTGCCAAGATTTTTTCTGGTGGTATCCTGGAACAATCCTGAAAATATCGCAGCATAATTCTGGAAGCATCCTCGAACAATGCTAGATAGCATTCCTGAACAAATTTGATATCATTCCTGAAACACTCTGGAAGCTTCGCAGAACAAGTTCTCTGGAAGCATCCTTGTACAATTCTGGAAGCATTGAAGATTTACTCTTGAAGTATCCCAAATTCATTCTGGAAGAATCCCAAAAAGTGCTGAAGGCTTTTCAGAATTTTTCTGGAAATATTAGGGAAAGACTCTGAAAGCATCCCAGAATAACTTTAGATATGTCCTAGAACTACTTTAAATTATTTGGGACGGATCCTTGAGTAACTTTCGCACTAACCCGGAACCTATGAACATTCAAGAATTACTCTGGAAGTATCCGGAAGGGCTATCCCAGATGCATCACAAAACTACTTTGGATGTAAAACAAAACTTCTCTGCAAGCATCACAGTACTATGCTGGAAGTAACCCATACCTAGTCTTGGAGCAAGAAAAAATACCCTAGCAACAGTTCCCGAACAAGGCTGAAAGCATTTAGGATCCCACAATCATTCCGAAGGCATCGTAGATTTACTCTGAAAGCTTTCAAAAACTTTTCTAGAACGATCCTGGAAAAACCCAAGAATAATTCTGGAGGTATCCTCGATCAATGCTAGAAGACTTCTCTATACTAATTTGATTTCCTGAAACACTCTGGAAGCTTCGCAGATTAAGTTCTCTGGAAGCATAATTGTACAATTCTGGAAGCATTAAAGATTTACTCTTGAAGTATCCCAAATTCGTTCTGGAAGAATCCCAAAAGTGCTGAAGGATTTTCAGAATTTCTCTGGAAACATTACAAAAAGCCTCTGAAAGCATCCCAGAACAACTTAAGATACGTCCTAGACCTTATTTGGAAGCATCTTTGAATTATTTTGGATGGAACCTTTAATCACTACCGAAGCTACCCGGAACTACTCTAGAAACATTTATAAATTACTTTGGAAGTATCTGGAAGGGCCATCCCAGATGCTTCACAGAGCTACTATGGATGTAAAGCAAAACTTCTTTGCAAGCATCACAGAACTATACTGGAAGCAACCCAAACCTTGTCTGGGACCAAGAAATAATTACTCAGAAACAGTTCCAAAACAAGTCTGAAAGCATTTTAGAATGACACTTCTAGGATCCTAGGGTTTTTGAGGCATCGTAGATTTACTCTGAAAGTTTTCAAAAACGTTTCTAGAACGATCCTGGGAATACCCTAGCATAATTTAGTAAGGAAGTATCCTCAATCAATGCATGAAGACTTCCCTATGCTAATTTGATATCCTGCCGGAAATACTCTGGAAGCATACCAGAACAAGTTCCCTGGATACATTTTTTACAATCATTTCAGATTTCCTCTAAACGTATCCCAGATTATTTCCGGAAGAATCACTAAAAAGTGCAGAGGGCACTTCAATTACTCCGGAAGCAAGCCTCTAAAAGCATCCCAGCACTACTTTAGATACGTCCCAAAAATACTTTGGAGCACCCCTCCAATGGACAACAATAAACTTTTGTTTCGACGATGGCAAAAATTTATGATATTAATTACAGTTTTGAGTACTTTAATTGAATTTTACTAAATATTTAGTGCATAGTGTACAATATGTTATTAAGATACATTTTTTATATTTTCAGTATTTTTTAATATATCCAGATCTTTTACTAACGTGCAGGACAGTAACAGAGTGTCCATTAATACCATGACAACTTCAAAATTCATTAAATTCAGTATCAAATACATGAGGTACTATTGCTGTGTTTTGAATCCAACGTTCATGTTCGGAGTATTGCGTGCCCACCGGATTTCACAATCCTGGAAGGAATTTTTGAAGAATCTTTATGCATCATGGAATTGATCTGGAAAATTTATAGCTGCTAAACAATCCTGAAAATATTCTTGACGCATCCCAGACAAACTCTGAAAGTATCCCGAATGCATGCAGGAATCATTCCACAAGGATATTTTTTTTTTTTTGGGCGTAGAACCACTGCCCCTGAGTTGAACTTTTGTGGTAGCAATGATATTAATATTGTGGATCTATTTTGGAAGCATTTTTGAAGTATTATGGAAACAATTCAGTAAAAAATCTGAATGAATGAATCCTTTAACTACTCTTGATATACCTTGGAACTACTTTGGAAGTACACTAGAACTATTTAGAAACATCATAGAATGATTCTCGTAGCATTCCAGGGCAATCCTGGAAGCATCATAGAAACATTGTGGAAGCAGAACCATTTTAAAATCGTCGTATGATTTATCTAAAATTATGCTCTGGAAGCATTCGTGTACATTTCTGGAAGTGCCAGTTTGAAAAAGAAAACAATTCTTAAACGAGCACTCGACGTTAGAGCGTTAAAATTTTTATTTTTCAGTTTAGTGAAGTGTAAATTTAAATTTTAAAATTTTTAGATTTTTTCTGGAAGGTAATGCCATAAATTTTGCTAAAAACATCCTAGAACTATTCTGGAAGCCTCACAGATATTCTTGGAAGCATCCCCAAACTACTCTGGAAACACTTCATAAGATTTCTGGAGGCATTCTAGAACTAATCTGAATTCATTCTAATTCAGGAGCGTTTAAGTACAATCTTGAAGGTATTCCAGAAATTTTTGGAAGGGTGGCAGAACTACTCTGCGTGCCTTCCTTAACTACCATGAACATTTCTGGAAATATTCAAGAGCAAGTGTGGCAATATCAGGAGGAATTGGATTTTCCTCTCTTCCACCAGTCCTTAAACTGGACAAGCTGATTAGGGATTTATGTCCAGCTATTTTTCGTTGACGGATGCGTCTTCACTTCCGTGAACCATTTTCCGGAAAATGAAAGATGTTCGCTCCGTAGGCATGTCAGAGTCAGAATCGTTATCTGACAGAGAAGCAAAGGGATTGGCATTAGGTGATGGTGAGGCTTTAATTTACCATTTATGCGAATGACCACCTAGAACGTTCTATGAGGGAAAGCTCCATTTTTTTACCCGTATAGGTCTCACTTTAGTTATCTCAGTCAAGGCCGATAATCGTTTTGTCAGATCATCAGTAATCTGATAAACATTCAAAGGTTTCGTTCTGTGCTGAAAATAGAAAGCTGCATTGCATGGATAGGCTAGTGATCGTGTAATCGTATGAGACACCTCATTGTTTGGCAGCAAATATGACTCATCCTCCGACAAATCATCCATGTCTAACCTTTGACGCTCAACCACCGAGGGTACTACAAAAATACACAAATACTATACACAAAACTAAACATAAAAACCCAAATTAATCCACCGATGGTGAGCCTGAAACCTTCTTACACTTCACCAGATATATCATGTATTTAGTCTATGAAATGAACTATTGAACAATCTTAACCGTCAATTTTGATTATCGATTTGCATTCAAGATGCTAAATAAGTACATGTTCCTTGACAAATTTTCAGTTATAGTGAATGGAGACTTTATGTTATTTTTGAATATACTCGACGCCAGGAAGATAACTTCACCACCTGGATCCTACCTACCGACCCATGAATATGAGCCGGGACCAACGCTTACTACTACACCACCGACGCTTACCACTCACGCTTACCACTACACTACCGACGCTGGCGCTTTTGCGTATGTATCCTCCTTAAATTCTATAGAGTCGCATAGTGTGGCATCTAGTCACCAGATGTTTATCGCTACTGTACATTAAAGGCTGAGTACACCATTATGCAAATTTAGTCTTTCAGAGAAGTTCCTCACAAGACTTCGGGTAAATTCTTCAGAGAACTTCATGAAAGTTGTTGAGAGAATTTCAGAGAACTTCAGTAAAGTTTTTCAGATAGCTTCAGGGAAGTTCTGCAGAGAACTTCAGTAAAGTTTTTCAGAGAACTTCAGGGAAGTTCTGCAGAAAACTTCTGGGAAGTTCTGCAGAAAACTTCAGGGAAGTTCTGCAGAGAACTTCAGGGAAGTTCTTCAGAGAACTGCAGGAAAGTTCTGCAGAGAACTGAAGGGAAGTTCAGGGAAGTTCTTCAGAGAACTTCAAGGGAATTCTGCAGAGAACTTCATGGAAGTTTTGCAGAGAAATTTAGGAAAGTTCTGCAGAGAACTCCAGGGAAGTTCTGAAGGGAGCTTCAGGTAAGCTCTACAGAGAACTTCAAGAAAGTTCTGCGGAGAGCTTAAAGAAAGTTCTTAAGAGAACTTCAAGAAAGTTTTTCAGAGAACTTCAGGGAAGCTCTGCAGACAACTTTAGAGAAGTTCTGCAGAGAACTTCAGGGAAGTTGTGCAGACAATTTCAGGGAAGTTCTGCAGAGAACTTAAGAGAAGTTCTTCAGAGAAATTCAGGGAAGTTCTGCAAAGAACTTCAGGGAAGTTTTTCAGAGCACTTAAGAGAAGTTCTTCAGAGAAGTTCTGCAAAGAAATTTAGGGAAGTTCTGCAGAGAACTTCAGGGAGGTTCTGCAGGGAGCTCCAGAGAAGAAATCAAGTCAAGGCCACGGCTGAGCTTTTAGGCAATCAATTTTTGTGACAATCAATCATCTAAACTTACACTATTAGAATAATTTGTCTTTCGTTGTTTTTTGCAGTGAAACTGCTTTGTACTACTTGAATCCAGTTTTGTGTTCAATGCCACACACGCAACTGCTATATTTCTTCTCTACTGGTATTTTGCCTTTTGATCCAAATTTTCACAACACTTGTGAAATGAATAATAAATACATGCATGAGTGTTATGTGTGGACTTCTTCTTATTGGTGATTAATCAGAATTTGCGCGTTCGAAGTCTTTTGTTTCATATATTAGATTCATCTAGGCATAATTGATGAATATATTACTCTCACGATTTATCAGCTTGGTAATTTTGTTCGTCAAATTTGATGTTTCCACGTATTCTTGTATTCCATGGCACCAACAGCATTCATACGGTTGGGTGAAATCGGTGCTCTAGCTCGATATTTCAACTTAATTTTATAATCTATTGAAAAAAATCATTCATTCTTGTGAGTTGTGAGCATCCTTACTGTTGGTTTAAATCGATCTTCAAATTTGATATTTAAACGTTTTCTTGTATTCCATTGAAATAAACCACACACACTTGTAGACGGCCCTAACAGCCCAATAGTTTCTCGCAGAGTGTGCAGAGGATTTCTCACATTTGACACATTGAGGATGTATGCTAGTCCCAAGCATGATCTGTTGGTTCTCTGTGTAATAACAGCTCATCTGGCAGTAACGGAGTAGCAACCTCAGGTAGTCAATCATGGTCATGCTCATGCTCAGCTTGAGCAGCTCGTTTTGGTCAGGTTCTGTGCGGTGTCATATTGTAATGCAATAAAGTTCTGAAACTAAATTCAGCTTTTAATGCTAGGACAAAAATTTGTGACAATGTCCCTACCATCAGAGGAAAACCACATTATCAGACATTCTTCTCTAGGCAAAGAGCGGGTAATGGCGCTATAACCAAGAGGCATATGACGCTAGGACTAAAGTTAATGCTTGAGTCCCATCTATTTGAAGAGATATGGAGCATCACTTAAACTTCTTGGACTAGATGCTCCCAACGACCATTTTTAAATAAACAGGGCCAAGCAGCACATTCTGTTTAACTTTTCTCTCCGTCTGTTCATTTCCCTTTTCCTTTAATATCTACTGATTACTAAGTGGGTTCTCCGGTTCTTGTTAAGGCAGATATCAAATCTCCTCCCTATATCCACCGGTTTCATGGAATTGGCTAGGTGAGCGATCATGGAATGTCTCCGTGGAAATTTGTGCATGAGGAAATGTACCAGTAACTAGTTCCTTTCCTTGGTGACATGTAATGACTTCAGCGAATAACTTCTCATCGTCGCTCCATCCACAAGATGTGCAAAAGTCAATGCTAATGCTAATGCTAATCAAAATCCCTGGAGTACACCACAGTAGGTAATATTATTGAACCGATGGATTCATTGAAAAATCACCAAGAGCTCACAGATAACATAACTGCATCAATATATGATTGTTGAAATTTCACACACGCCCAATCCGGACCAAAGTATCCAGTTATTCGGTCGATAAATCAATAACTCAAGAATAATACTCAGCTATAAACTATTTGATTGATGTCGAACATGGAATGAGAACAATATTTGCATCAGACTAACTACATCATCATCCCTCACCCCTACTAGTTTCTAAACTCTCATACGCTTAAAAAGACACGGTTGATTAGTTAGATACGCAAATGTGACAGAATGCTCATGTAGAACAATTCGTGTTTGAATTCCACATTCACCGAAATCTCTTATTCCAGATTCGGTTCCCTTTCCGTTTGATCGACCGAATGCGGGCGGAAACTCAAATAACAAATCGAACCAATTTCGAACATGTATGATGCGACAAGTAAGATGATTTCACATTTGGTTGCCATTGTTATTGAATTGAATTTAATTATCGGCCCCGGCTGCGATGTGAGTCGATGGTAATCAAATGCTAGAACAATAAACATGTGCACGCAAAATTGCATAACTCATTCCGAGTCACATTTGGCGGTTTTCATTGTTCGAAGGATTATTCATGGAAATGAAACTCCAACAAACTACATAGACTCAAATGAGCAAAGAGCAGCATGCTATGCTGCCGCCACGCGTTCTGGTTACCATGACCACCAAAATTATTCGAGGTTTCAAGCAACCCTTCCGCTCTGCCTAGCTATGTTTGGCGTGTTCACTTCACAGAATGAAAGGGAAAACCGCAAGTTTTTGCTTCCATGCGGAATTTCTACTCGGGAAAATCGCAAACCTCGTTATTCGTATTTGTTTCCTAACGTGCGGCATTGCTTCGAACTAAACGATGATAAAGGGTATAAATTCTCTTAGAACAGAAACACTATGATGGTTTTATTTTATCTTCCATTGTACAGTGGACCAGAATGCTGATTTTGTGCTGTTATACATGAAGGAATCTTGCCTCAACTCTTCTATTTCGTCTCATGTTGCCCTAAGTCGCTGCCTTGTTGATCTTAAGGTGAATCGCTGCTCCATGTATTTTTTTCCTATTTCTTATCTTTCTCTCGCAAACTTACCTTGCTATTTCAAATTGATAAATCTCGATTGTTAGTGAATGAACATCGAATCGAAAACAATCAGCAAACTGAAACATAAACTGATGTGATTAAATTTTCAATATCTAGTACAGATTCTGAGTTTTATCAATTCTAAATGTTGAGGTAATGGCGGCCGCCAAGAACGCTTCAGCATAAGCCCTTAAATACTACATATTACTACTGGTGTTCTTGTTACAGAATTTTGTTCAGAAAATTTAGATCCCGTTTTACAAAAACATCACGCAGGAGGACAATACGTGTTTTGGCCGGATAAAGCGTCATCGCGGTACGCCAAAATATCACAATCGTTCCTGAATACCCATTCGATCCCATTTGTACCCAAAAAAACAACAACTCGACAATTGTGCCTAAAAAACGCTCAATCGAAGATTTCTTCGGGATTTTGAGCTCCTTGGTATATACAAATACAACTGGAGATAAGTAAAAGTTGACATGAAAGGGCGTATAACGCTTCTGTTTCGACATCGAACGGAACCTTCGCCAAACAGATGATTATGGATCGTTTTCAAATGTTCACTATTTATTTTCATCAACTGACAATTTATCTTTAGTTTGAATAAATCAGATCTTCTTCAAGTATATTTGCTTTTTGAAGAAATTCCAAAATTTTAGTTGCCACCCGTTGGATCAAATATTCATAGATTCGCGAGACTCCGCTACATTGCTTCAAAGCGCTGCCATCGACTCTAGCACACTTGTATGCAACATCTGTTTGTTTATTGATTTATTTCTCATGTAGAGAAAATCATAATATTGTCAAATTGCTTAGGACATTCACATTTCCGGATGAACGACGAGGATATGTTCAATAATGTCAGAAACCTTATCGATTATGTTTCGAAAGTATTCAATTGAATTCTTTAATTCACGTGCATTTGCAAATAGTTAACAACCAACCCCGTTTAAAAAGAGAGTGTTCGACACCTAGCAGGAAGTGTTGACAGAACCTCGACCAAATAGTTAAATAATTGATCCGTCAGAGTTCACCACAAACGGTCAAACATAGCACCAGCTCGATCAAAGCTGGAGTAAACAAGCAACATGAATAAAATAGATTTTTGATTCCATTTATCCCCACTGTGATCGATTGCCGATAGTTCACCAATCCAGACGGTTTTCATAGAGATACGAGGAAAGAATAAAAGTAAAAATGGGTACACAATCAATAACACAAAAAATAATAATTTTAGCAAGCGTGTAACACTTCTCCTCGTTTAATTCTAAGCCAAAGGAAGCGTAAACAACGAAATTGTTTGCAATCTTTCATGCGCCATACAAAAATGTTTGCGATCTTTCATACACAGAAAAAAATAATTAATTTTAACAAGCGTGTAACGTTTCCTCTCGTTTAATTTCAACCTATAGGAGGCGTAAACAGCGAAGTTGTATGCAATCATCCATACAACATACAAAAATGTTTGTAATCTGTCATACAAAAGGATGGATGCAGGCGTTATCTGACCTCAATTTACATGAAATATCCCATTAATTTCTGCCAAATCTAGCATTCCATTTATTTGCGTTAGAAAACGCATAAAATTCAATGTTTCTTTTTATCTGTGTACATCATTCGTTATCTGGTTTAAATATAGATGAAATATCTCATTATTTTCTCCCAAATCTAGCATTCATTTATGTTCATTAGATGACGCACAAAATTCAATGTTTCTTTTTATCTGTATATGACAACTTGATTTTTTTTGTTCGATACGAGTGACATTTATTTGATTCCACAAATAACGTATTATTCAACGGTAAAGCAAATACTGCTTCGCCAATGTTGATTATAATTAAAGCCTGTCCGCGTTAAATTACGGATACTTTTCAGTGTCGATTTTGAAATATTTCACGGATCGATGTAATGTTTCACTTATATGACAGCTGAAACTCTCCACTTTATTTCATAGTTCAACATGTTTACATTCTTGTTACATTCAGTAAAATGGCGTCGAATGCAGTCGAAGTGCGCAAACGCATTTTGTACGACTGGCAGTGACATCCGTGTTTATCGGTACGCGATCTTGAGAAGAAACTAAAACTACCGAAAAGTACCGTATATTATGTTTGCCAATCATTTGACTAGCGCTTGACTCTGTGGTTCTGATTGTTGGAAGTGAAACAATTCGAAAAATATGCTCCCGACAAAAGGATAAGAAGGTGGTTGCCAATATTGCAAAACATCCCAATTTTTGTGTGCGAAATGTGGCTCGCAAAGTTGGGAAGTCAAAATCATAGGTACAAAAAGTGAAGCAGATGCAAGAATTGAAGGCAAAAAAGTGAAAAAGGTGCCCAAACGCGATGAAAAGCAAAATGTCACTGCAAAAAGTCGTGCTAAGGAGCTTCACACCAATTTTTTGCTAACATTTTCTTTTATCATAATGGACGATGAAACATACCTACTCGAAGACTTTAAACAATTTCCGGATCTGGCTTTTTTTACCCCAATGCAAGGGAACGCCGTAGTCAAGCATTTTTGGACAAATAAGGTGTCGAAATTCCCGAAAAAGTATTTGATTTGGCAGGCCATATGCAGTTGTGGTCGAAAATCTAAAAGTTTCGTGTCTACCGCACTATCAATAAGGATGTGTACGAGAAAGAATGTCTGCAAAAGCAGCTGCTACCGTTTATTTGAAGCCACGACTCTCCAGCTCTGTTTTTGCCTGATTTGGCCTCCTGTCACTCTCCGAAATACGTACTACACTCAAAAAAATCGACACGTCACATCCACGTAAAACGCACGTAATATTCGTCCACTGCCAAAACCAGTAATAAACACGTGGAATTCACGTAAGAGCTACGTGATTTCCAGGTAAATCCACATTCTACGTGAAAATCATATAATTGTTACGTGATTTTTCACGTACAATTCACTGGCACGTAATGTTCCATTGATTTTACTGAAGAATATTTGGTTACGTGTTCAGGTGGAAGTAACGTGAAATTTCACGTGGAAATAACGTGACGATTTTTTTGAGTATAGAATAATATAAGGTACAAGAGGTCAAATACGTGCCAAAAACAGCCAATTCACCAAACTGTCCAGAACTTCACCCAATAGAGAAGTACTGGGCTCTAGTTCAGCGGAAAATCTTCGAAACTAAGAAGAAAGCAAATGATACCGTAGAGCGGGGTGACTTCGATCAACGGGGTGACATCGACCGCCAAGTCCGATATTTATTCAATTTAAAATTATCCTTCTCCAAGTGCCTGAATTTTTTAAGCTTTGAACCATATATATTCAGCATTTATTAGGGTATATAAATGCCTTTTGTTTTTAGCGTTTCTCTTTTTCCATCGCTATAAAAATATTTAAAAAAAATTCTCCATATGGTACTTTTTACCGAGCCCAACAATAATCATATATTCAAGCAATAATATGATTTTTAAAAAAATCGACAGCCACATTTTCAGATTACTTAAACATTCGTCTCTCTAAGCTTAATGAAAAAATATTAATTTTGTAAACATAAACAAATTAATGAATAAAAAAAAAAATTTGATCGAAAATTTGGAGCAAACGAATAAACGCGACAACCTTCTCGAAGTGTTGCACTACCTTCCAATCTGTCAAAGGGTTTGTTTTGTTTTGTTCTGTGTACGAGAAAAGGTGTGAAACATTTATTTCGACAATTTAATGGCATTGAGAAGTCCAAAATGCCGAGAAAGTACGTGAAAAAAGTTGGTGGAAGAGCTTATTTACAGTACAGTTCCGAATCGATGGATGCTGCGTTGGAGGCAGTACGAAAAAAAAAACGATATTCACTGCGTGAAGCTGCTTGGACCTACAGCATTCCTTACAGCACCCTTCATGATACACTCAATGGACGGCACCTGCAGATGGTTGGTGGTCAGGCAATCTTAACCGATGCCCAGGAAGCGGATCTACGGGAAACTATCAAAATTGTAGGTGAATGGGGATTCCCTTTGACTCCGGCCAGCGCAATGCTACTGGTGAAAGGTTTTCTGGATAGTAACCAGATAAAAACGCGATTCCACAACAACAATCCCGGTAAGGACTGGTTCACTTCTTTCATGAAGAGATCGCATACATTGATCACCCGTTGGTTAGAAAATATAAAGCGGAATAGAACGAAGGTGGGTCACGCCGTTGTGAATGAATATTTCGACAACTTGGCGGAAACGATTCGAGATATTCCTTCAGAGAACATTATAAATTTTGACGAGACAAACTTTACCGATGATCACGAATCCAAGAACGTGATTGTAATAAAGGGACAAAAGCATGTCACTCCAAAACATCCTACTCCGTGATGTTTGCCGGCGCTTCACGGCAGTGTTGGCGTCCTTACACCGGTGTAGTACCGAATTAAAAACGACATGAGTGAGGTACTTCTGTTGGTCTAATATTATGGTGAACAACTGAAAAATAGCAATGGATGGGTCGCTCATAAATTATGTCATGCTTTTTATGGAAGGGAGTTTTGGGAATTGTGGTAAACTGTACACAAAATTTAAGGTCCATAAAAAAAATTTGAAAATGGTCCTTTATTGCGTGACATAATTAATGAACGTTCCCTTTGTGGAATGCTTCACCCCTGTGCTATTCGGGAGACATCTGCATCAAACAGTTTGCATAAAAATTTGATGTTTTTTATTCATTTAAGAGCTTCAAATGGATAAAGTTGATTTTGATCGAAGTCACCCCATTATTGAAAATTGACCGCGGGAATTAAACAATTTTTTTAAAGTTCGTCTGACATAATAAATTTTTTAAATTTCTGTGTAGTGTTATACTACAGATACCAGTACTGGTTTTAAAAATGTAAAACAAAATTTTAAAGATAATTATCATAGAAAATTTCAAGAAATAGTTCAAAAAGTGATCGAAGTCACCCCGTTTTACGGTACCGATGATTTCAAGTATAAATGGAGAATCGTCAAGGCGGACGTATCAGAGAATACCGTACGGAACCCGCCATCAGGTAACACAGAAAGTTCAAGAATTTAACAGAAAGAACGATTAACATTTCTAATGTGTATATAACTCTATTATTGTGAAATAAACAATCTGTTTTGTTGAATTTTGTGTAAATTTTGTGTTGCTGTTATGATTTTGGTGTTGGAAATTTAACATGGACAGGCTTTATTTGCATAGACTGCACGGCGTCCTTACGCAAAACAAAACTAAATAATCAGGTTCATTACGCGCGTTAGAGGTACGCGTTCAGAATTGTCACTTCGTGTAAGATTACTGCATGGAAATTAACCTCACCCAAAGTGACAATTGTCACATCGTAGGTGGCAACGAGTCGTCTCATTTCAATTTATGTACAGAATAAACCTGATAACATTGAATAATGCTAAACTGGCATAAAATGACGTAATATAAATCCCAAAATAGTTTATTTCAACAAAGATTTTTCATTAGGGCCTAGCTACCAAACGTAAGACGTGGCTGGGTAGCTAATGTCTACCCGTTCTGCTTACTGAGCAGAGGGTCGGGAGTTCAATCTCAGGCCCGCTCTTTTCTTCGCCTTAAGTCACTTACCTTTTTCTATCGGCACTAGATTTAAAATAAACAGCAGTCTACTGCGCTTTCATTGATCGCATCACTTTCCACAGTGCAACACAAAAACTATCCTTCCCTTGACAGTTGTGGAGACGCAGAGGTAAACACGCTCTGTAACCAACGATTGTCAAACTAATCATCCCCCCCCCTCCCCGAAGAATGTGAGGACGTGGCTGGCACCGGTGCTGATCTATAAATAGAATGGATTAGTGAACTTGTACATTGGAGATGTAAAGCTACTCCCATGCTCCATCTATGTGGTTTTCTGTGCAATTACACTACTTCTGTTCAGTCGGAATAGCAACTACGGAACGCACGGTCTTTGAAACAAAAGAATACGTTCCTTACATTATTTCAATCTAACCAAATAAAAAATCGATGTCAATACTCATGAAACTTTTCACCGCGAAGCCATCGTATTCATAAACTCGATTGTAAACGGGTTTGACGGCTCGATTGGAACTTTTTCTTTCCTTCTCACGTCTCTATTGAACATCTTCTCTGTTCCAGACTACCCGCCTGTAATAATGAATTTATGCGAAAGGATCGGAACATGGTTCGGCTTCCGGAGGGATGAATAATTACTCCTTGGAGTGGTTTCCACTTACCGGAGCAAGCATTGTTTGACCAATTGGATGGGGCCATGTTTGCCTTATTTAATGAAGAAAAATGAAAGGAATGAAGTTGGAAACTTCCCTATCAAAGTTGGTAGCTTGAATTTTGATAGTGGTGGTAGGGTGGGTAAACAATTATTTTTCTCGATAACAGCGGTTACTTCCGTAGGGTGCCACACACTGTTGGTTTTACGAAAGCCATCGTTAAACATAGTTGGAAGATTTTTGTTTTTCTTCTTCGAGATTTTTCACGTTGCAGTAACTTGCATTTGGTCTGCTCTCCGCTGGTCCACATGAACTTTTCCTGATAACAAATAAATAAAACAACCTATGTAGAATCCGGTTTAATAGCAATCTTAATCTGCGCTAAACAATTCCAATAATTGTTTTAGATGGTTCACGCTTTCACTACGTGACAAACAGCAATCAGAACCCCAGCTCCAGCTAGGATTTCTATTGCATCGAGGAGCCTCGTAATCGGAGCCAAATACTTGGCTAAAAGGTGTAAGATAATCGAGTCACGGATCAAAACGATCACATCATAACAACAAGTGTCCATGACCAAGCAATAGTCATGGATAAAGCGCAGACAGACGTTTGTTTCCATACATCCATTTTCATTTTTCTTGTGTAAGCTTTGAAATCAAAATACGTTGAATCACCTTAGATACTAGCGCCGCCTAGACAGATTATTGCTAGTTTTAAACTGACAGATTTATCGCCACCCTATTTACCACCCACCGAACATAAAAACAAAAAAAGAATTTGTTACATTACGTCGGAACTTAGATTTTCAGTGCATACCACATATGTGGCACACTGAAATACACTTTTGACAGTTAAGCTTCAATAAATAAGAAACCAGCAACCCTGCCAATATGCGTTGTGGGTTACCAGATACAGCAAAATATACGGTTAAAAAAATTAAAAAAATGCCATTCCCATTGGCCCTTCACAAAAGCTCATTTAACAGGTTAGTATACAAGTTTCAACATTTGCTCGGTGCACACACATACGGTGAAGTTCGGGCCTTCCGCGCTCCGTTGCTTTGAAAGTTTTTCACATTTCGTTATTCCAGAATTCAGTGTTTGTTTCCTCGATGTTATTTCCATCGCAGCCGTAACCGAGTTTTCTGACGATGAAAACGTGCAGCTGAAGAGCAGATATCGTCATATTTTCCACGTACTATTATAACTAAGCCAACTATTTCGAAGCCTAGAGCTATCAGATTTTTGAGAAGATCCCCAACTATTGAAGACCACAATAGAGGTGATAACACGCCTCCTTGTGGGCACCCTTTAACTGCTCTAACACTGATGAATGGGCTTCCGAGGTTCGCTGATATTTCTCTTTTTGATAACATCTCTGTAATCCAATCAACAATGCATTTGTCAAAATCACGTTTCGTCATAGCTGTGATCATTGACTCATGATATGTGTTATCGAATGCACCTTCGATTTCAAGGAAAGCAGCTAGTGAAATTTCTTTTGTTTCTAAAAATTTTTCTACTTTTTTAACAACCGTGTGTAGTGCTGTTACTGATGATTTACCCTCCTGATATGCAAACTGATATTTGCACAGAGGAGTTTCAACCAGATATGATGACTTGATGTGTTCATCGATTATTTTTTCCATTATTTTTAGCAGGATGGATGATAAGTTTATCGGCCTGAAGGATTTCGGTGAGCTTTTATCCTTTTTATTAGCCTTGGGTATAAAAGTTACCCGAACTTGTCGCCACGCTGTTGGAATTTAGCCCAATATTAGGCTAGCTTGAAAAAGTTTTGTGAGAATGGGTGTTAAAATCGCCTTTCCCTTCTGTAGTAGTACAGGAAAAATTCCATCCCTACCAGGAGACTTGATGGGTTCAAAGGAGTCAATCGCCCAATCCACTTTGCTATTGCTGAATATGATGCTGGCTAAAGTACTAGCACCATCCCTGGTTCTTTCTTGCTCAGTCGATTCGTTATTTATTTCGTGAACACCCGTCCTGGTTTCTTTGATGCCAGTTATTGATGCGCATGTACCTTGATTTTCGCTTGAGCTAATAATAGAACAAGGAAAATGTGTTTCCATCATCATCTCTATTGTTTCAGTAACAGAGTTAGTAAAAGAGCCATCTTCTTTTTTCAAAGTCCCAACCCCATCGGAATGATCTTTAGCGAGGATTTTCTGCAACCTGGCAGTTGCTGGAGTATTTCCAATGTTTTCACATGTATGCCTCCAATGTATCCTCTTTGATCTCCGTATTTCCTTATCGTAATCCGTGAGGGATTGCTTATATGGACCCCACTGTTGTGTTTTTTTAGCCCAGTTAAACATTTTCCGGGTTTTTTTTACGAAGTTTTTGTAACTTGTTGTTCCACCATGGTACATCCCTATTAGTAGAGCGTTCCTTAGCAACGCAACTTTTGTTAAATACATCTTGGATCATATTTGAAAGTTGTTTAGAACTTTTTTCTAGTTCTTTTCGAGAATTTGTGCTAACTATTAGCGTATTTACGTTCGTTGTTAACACTGAATTGTAGAGCTCCCAGTTTGTCTTTCTAGGATCCAATATAGTTTGTATGAGTTGTTGATCAGCTCTATATTCAAATAATATTTGCATGTGATCAGACAGAGATACTTCATTAGATACATGCCAATTTTTGATTTTGTCAGAGATAATCGGACTACACAATGTCAAATAAAGAACTTCTTGTCTAATTGCATTTACAAAAGTAGGTGCATCTCCTCTGTTACATATGTCTGTATCTCATTGTTGGAAATATACTCTAAAAGGTACTCACCTCTCTTGTTGATGCCCGTACTAGCCCATATGGTGTGATGAGCATTTGCATCATAACCAATTATAAACGGCTTATTTTGTTTCTTGCAGAACGAAACAAATTCTGCTACTTCTGCTGGAAGTACTTCTCCAACGTCTCCTGGAAAGTATGCTGACGCAACATATATTTCCGTTTTTCCTTGAGTTGTTGGCACCTCCATCATGACCGCAACTATGTCTCTTTTGATGAATTCTGTAATTGGAACTATGTTTACTATACCACTCACTAAGATTGCCGCTCTTGGAGCTAGCTGTCCTTCATTGTAGATTAACTTACTGTTATTTATCCTACTGTTATTTGTCCATGGCTCCTGGATAAGAGCGATATCCAGTTTGCGTTCTGTGAATCTTTTGCAGAGTACAGCTGTTGCTCCCTTTGCGTGATGAAGATTCACATGACGAGGTTGTTGTTCACCGTTTGCCTGGGGATTTAAATCTTCCCCAATCTTGGTTGTGTGGCTCCCCTTGTTTTGATTTTTAACATCTCGGATCTTCAAATCGCGATATTCAGGTTTCAATCCTTGCTTTGTAGACTTTTCATCGCTTTTCTTAACGCCAACTGTATCGGTAGTGCGGCCAAAAGATTTATGGGTTGATCGTGTGTTCTTGACTCCACTTGGTTCTGGGGTTTCTTCAATGTGATCTACGATCATCTTGTTACCATCAGTGCCTATTTGTGTTGTTTGAGAGCCACATTTATCCATATTTTCGGTCGGCGTTCCATCACTTCTTTTACCGCCGAGTTGTACTGTGGCCAGTAGTTTTACGGTTTGATTTTGTGCTCCCAACTCCACTTGATCCTGGGATTTGTTCAATCTGATCTACGATCATCTTGTCACCAGTGCCTGTGTGGGTTGTATGCGAGCCACAGTCATCCCTACTTCCTGGTCTTTCAGTGAGTTGGTTTTTCTTTTTGAATTTCTTTCGAAGATTGGCACTTCCAAATTTAAAATCCAGAGTATATTCACTCTTTTTGATGGAGTTTAACGACACTCCATCGACGGTGAAAACTAGTTCAATATGTCTATGGTTTATAATGCTCCGCTGTAGTATTCTCCATGCATCAACATTTAACCCATCGTTTTGGCTTTCTAGGAGTGTTAGAATCTCTCTATTGCTGTCCTGCACACTCCAAGGAAAAAACCCAATAATTATTTCTGATTGCGCGATTTCTTTCTCATCACCCGCTATAAGTTCTGCTTTTGACCAGGGGATTATCATAGAGATGACGCTTTTTAGCCAGTTTGCAGTTTCCTGTTTTTTTTGCAGATTATCACTAAATAACCCGACTTGAACACACAATCACCAAATTTTAGTTTCAGTTATTCTTTTTGTTGTCCTGAAACCCTTGCCAGGATTGCCTTCTGCGTAGCAAACAATTGAGCCGTTGTTAGCTCTATGTTAGGGTATCCTTTTGGAAGAACACCCAACTTCACATAATTTGCAACGTCTGTGTAGGACGGGTTGATCTTACCCTCAGTTCTAAAGGATCCTGAATGTCCCGTTCGAATTGTTTTGATGCGATGTTGCACTGAGCTAACCGGTGGTTTGTAAAGCACCTCGATTATTGCGGGGATCTCGGTTAATCTCATTTCTGTATGTTTCGAATTTTAACCGCTACATCAGTTTGCTCATGCCGTGATTCCCTGCTAACTATATGAGTTTTCAGATTATCGGTTCACATATAAAAACCGAGATCGAAACCGAGAGGTCGGCTGTGCGGATCTCGGTTCCAGAAAGCCGAGACTCGGCATATAAATCTTAGTGTGTAGATCGTGATCTAGTTATCAAAATACAGACATTGCAAAAATGTTCACATTAACACTAGCGTCACGTAGTGGGCGAATTCTGATCTAATGTGTACACCATTCAAATAACCCGGACCCTTTGAATGTCTTTTTCGAAGATGTCATGGCAAGATACATCTTGCTGAGGTGTGGCCCAGCCAGAATTGGAACATAGACTATTGCGCATATCTCGGACATACATTAACAAAATAGTATTCTATTTGAACTTAAATGTTTATGTGATCTTTAGAGGGAAATTACAAATAAAAAGCAAACATCTCGATTTCGAAGAAATTTGCGGACTTTTCCCGGAATACTTTTCATCAACCGGTGCACATTAATCTCATCCATCGTTTTGGCAATCTTATTCCACTTGGTTCTCAATTCATTGATGCTCCTGACGGTACTGCCATTCACCTTCAGCTTCCTCTTCATAATAGCCCAAAATCTCTCTATCGGACTGAGCTGGAGACAGTTTGGCGGGTTGAGTTCTTTCGGTATAAACTGAATCATACCACTGTAGCACTGTTTTACTGTAATGACAGCTGGCAAGATCTGCTTTTGGAGACATTCCGAATCCGACAGCTCTGAATTGAATGTCTTATCAGTGATGAAAACCTTGGTCTTCCTACCGCAGCTTCAGATGCCTTGTCAAATCATGTATTTACGTGCAAATTTATCTGCAAACACAAACTTGAATACATAGGTTTCATCATCCATGAGGAGACAGCCATTGTAGTTTGTCAACACCTGATCATACAGTTTTCTGGCACGGATTCTGGCCACATTGTTTTGCTTTTGATCCCTTTTTGGTTGTCTACAGGAACGGTATGACTTCCGATACACGGTACTGCGTGCGGTGCGAAACTTTTTGGTCAAAGCGCGGTTTGCGATGTTGGGGTTTGACTAAAATATTTACCTCCACTTAGTAATTCAGAAAAAGCACCAAAAAATGAAAAAAGTGCCACTAAATTATTAAGGCCTGTACCAACAAATAATGTGTGATCAGCATTAAAAAATTAGGAATGAGCAATAAAAGATGAGAAAAGATCTTCGGATAATCTAAATGTGACCGGTAAATCTATCAAATAAAGCAACAGCTATTAGTATATGTGCAATTAAATATGGCAGTATTTCCGCCAAATTATGTAATTTGAGCACTAAACTATTCGCATATGTCTTTCAATCTTATTGATTTTCCCATAAAAACAGTAAAATGAGCAATGGATAAATAAATAACCATATAAATATCCATTGCTCATTTTACTGTTTTTATGGGAAAATCCAATAAAATTGAAAGACATATGCGAATAGTTTAGTGCTCAAATTACATAATTTGGCGGAAATACTGCCATATTTAATTGCACATATACTAATAGCTGTTGCTTTATTTGACAGATTTACCGGTCACAATTAGATTATCCGAAGATCTTTTCTCATCTTTTATTGCTCATTCCTAATTTTTTAATGCTGATCACACATTATTTGTTGGCACAGGCCTTAATAATTTAGTGGCACTTTTTTCATTTTTTATTGCTCAAATCTCTCTTTTAATTGATGATTAATTATGCTGCCGTTGGGGTTTACCCTATTGTTCTTGATGATTTTTTTCCGCAGTTGACGGTTGACAGTACCCACCAGACGCTTGCTTTGAGGCTTGCGATCCGTCGACAAAGTTTCTCTGTACGTTTTCAAAACACGCCACACGGTATTTCGGGGAAAACCACACACATTAGCAAGTTTTGGCCCAGACCACGAAGGGTGTTCCAAATGATTGCGCACAATTATTTTTCTTCTTTCTTCCTCCATTTTGTATTTCTCTGAAACACGTTCGTACTGCACCGCGAAAAAAAACTTTTGATGTTGTAATTGTTATATGGACCAAATAAGATGTCATAGTTTACAAATCCAACTACTAGGGTCGCTGTAAGTATCAAAAATGTTTGTCCAATACTAAATGGGCACACCTTATATACCAATAATATCGAGATTCAGATTATACAGTTAGTTTACGTAAACCCTAGCATCACGGAGTCTCGGAGTTAAATAGATATTTCTGAACTGTTGAATCAAGTGTCTGGAAGCTCATAATTTTATAACTAAAATTCCTGAAGACCGTAAAATTAAACACGATCTAGATCTCATGCTACAGGTTGGCATGTACACTAGCGCCAAGTAGCGGATGAATTCTGAACTAATGTTAACACCATCCGAAAGGCCTCAGTCAATCAAACACTTTTGTCCAAGACGTCAACGTGCTATATGTCAAGGATCTCACTAGCGCCACGTAGTAAGATAATTCTGAACTTTGAAGTTTACCATCCTGAAGGCGTTGATCTACTGAACAACTGAAGGAAGTAACTTCCTATGTACGAAGGATCGCAAGATATTATCTGATGAAACAACAAAGGTCAATGCCCATATCTCATTTGAGACTGTTTACTGTACTTTGGTGTTTTTTTGACTGCCTTGAAATGGTTATAACCTTTTCTGGGTGAGGTCGGATCGACACACTTTTTTTTTGCAAAGTTATTTAAAGGAAATTTAAAAAAAAATGCTTCTGGAGCATTAACATTTAAGCTGAGCCAGTTATTAGAGTGATTCTTTGAATATATCAAAATGTTTGATGCCAATTTGTGAAGAAAAAAGCAAAACGCCGGAGGTCAGAGTACGATTTTCGGTGGTTTTGGAACCCTAACTAACGGAAACAGTCATGGAGCTCTGGGTCTAAAAATCTCTGTCGACCAGTGTTATTTATCGATATTCTACTTTATCATTTCTCAATTCTCACTATGTAGTGGCATTATTACGCATACAGGGTGTCTCACAATAGATGTGTCACTTAAACAAATTGGGATTACAGCAAAACAAATCAACCAAATCATAGCATTTATTTTTCATTTGAAACATACATGTTATAGAAATAAACCTTATTTATTCAATTCGAATCTTTCACCCTTTTCCTTGATTTTTTTTTATTTTTTTTAATTTTTTTTTTTTTTTTTTTTTTTTTTCCTTGATAATTTTGACCCTTTTCCTTGATAATTTTGCGCAAACGCTTTGTAAACCCATCGCAGCTAGCACGCACAATTTTCTGAGGAATTTGGTCTCAAATATCAACCAAATGCTCACTTCCCGAAGTCATTTAAATCCCTTTTTGATGCTTAAAAGAATAAATTGCTAGCTACAGTGGGGTGTTCATTTGTTACAATTAAATTATTTCTCAATTTATTTCACACCCACCATCCATCGATCCAGCAGAGAAATCTATTAGTAGAATGAATTTTAAATCACAACATAGTTCTTCCATTTGTCACCTTTCCCTGTCGAGAGTCTCGTTCCAGTGTATGGGTGAAGATAAAATTTCCAATTATAAATCAAATTATTTAATAACCGACAAACGAAGGAGTATAACGCCGTTGCGGTGGGAAATGAAATCAAGTTAGCCATATAAATCAATCTATTGGTATTAATTGTTTGAATCATTTAATCCGTTCATCGAGATCAATATATTTAATCAAAACTCCATTATTATTTTTTCTACCGTCTTGCTTTTTGTCATGAATGTACTTGGAAAATCTTGCTCTCTTTGTGGTTGTGCTTTTGATCCTTGACAGGGAGGCTCACGTTTCAATTACAGGCAATTAGAATCACAATCGAAGCATCGTTTGCATGGTTCTCCCTATCACATGCGATACTCGTTTCTGGTTAATGTTTGTAAATTCACATGCGGCGTGAGATTTTGCATCTATGGACTGCATGCTACATACATACATCGCTGCATACAGACCGGTAACTACAATTTTCGAATCTCTTGAATGGAAGAGAAAATATTTCAATCGATGGCTTTGACCTTGTTGAACTACAATGCAAGTTAAGTTAAATTGTTCACAGACGTCTCAAAGCCATACAATGTGCAAGCGAGAAATGCTCCTCAACAGCAAGAAATCATTATCACAGTTCAGTTATCACAACCCTTCACCCTTCGCAAGCTTTATTGGTAGCAATCTTTAGAAGCTCCGATGGAACAATGGAGGGAAGATCTTTAGAACACAAGAGCGGCGGACTCCATTGTCGTTCGCACCCTGCAAATTTGATTCAGATACATACAGTGCCCTAGAGAAGAAATCCATACACGACTGGAAGAGCTACTGAACTCGATTGAAGCGATGAACGATAGCTATGGATGCTTTGGCGTTGTCCTTCTGGCGAGGAAGGGTTTCTTCCGCTATGACATAGATTCTCATATTTCATAGGGTGCTGCTGCTACCGGAAAGGAAGTTAATATTGTTTCCGCCTGAATTGGGGTTTCCATCTTGTTGCAACAGCTTTTTGCTGGATGCATCACATAAAGTGAGAGTGGGTGGATCAAGTTGGTCTCGAGCGTGTAGGTTGGTAGGTTTCAATTTTGAAAGTATGGAATTTGCGTTGAACTTGAAAAAAGTAGAAGACAATTCACCGAGTAATTCACTTTTTTTTTCATTATTCCGATTATGCTGGTTGTTCGGGGTCCTCCTTAGCTCAGTCGGTAAAGGCGCGGCCACAAAGCAACTCTATGCTGGAGATGGCTGAGTTTGACTCCTGGTCTGGACTAGGAATTTTTCGTTAGGATAATCTCTCGACTCCCTGGGCATACAGGGTGTGGCAGAAAATAATGCGAAAATGTTCAAACTTGAGTATTGGGTTAATTCGTATAGCTTGTGACTAATTTCTGTCGAAAGTGTATTTGTTTATATTTACTTTCAAGTGCTGCATCCAAACATTCTATTTGTTTTGTTGCAAATTCGTCAAAATGTTCGCGAAAGAAGTGATCATTAGTTTGTTGCTCGCCCAGAAGAATCTGATAGAGATTTCCAAGATGGTAGGGTGCCATTTGGCAACAGTTTACCGCATGAAAAAGTCCCTGCAGGATGGTCCTATCAAATGATCAAATCGGCCCGTGCAAAAATTGCTCGCAACCCGGTGCGTTCCATAAGAAAACATGCAAAGGAAGCCAATATTTCGAAGAAATCCATGCGGAGAATCATCAAAGAAGACCTGCATGCATCTTCCAGAGCCAGAGTGAAACGCCCCTTGATTACGGACCGGGTCAAGGAACTACGAGTGGCTCGTTCTTGTTGAAGAAGGAATAAATGGTAATCCTGTTCTCCAACGAAAAGCTTCAGCATCGATGCTGTGGCCAACAGCCGCACGGACCAGTCCATTTCACCGCAGAAAATGCAGAACGTTCCGGAAAAAGTGAAACTCAAATTTCAAATCAAACATCCGGCTGGTGTCATGATGTTTGGCTTGGTGGCGTCCAACGGTTTGAAAATGCCGCCTGTTTTTATTGGTGCTGGAGTTAAAATAAATACCGAAGTGTATATCAGTATTTTAAAGGAACAAGCGCTTCCCTGGGTGAAGGCCAACTTCTCTGAGGACCAAAACGTTGTTCTACAGCAGGATGGAGTGTCGAGTCACACGTCCAATCGAACCCAACAATGGTTGAACGATAACATGAAGTTTTGGCCGAAGGATTTGTGGTCCCCTAGCAGTCCAGATCTTAATCCGTTGGATTATTCGATCTGGGCATATGTTGAAGCACGAGCCTGCAAAACATCACACCCTGAAAACCCTGAAGTCAACCATAACACGCACATGGCAGTCAATGTCGGAGGACTACGTCCGTCTTGCTCTGGCTTCCGGCGTCGGCGCGAGGATGTTATTCATAAAATTTGTTTGAAATGACTTTATACAGATAATGGCACTCGAAAATGTTGATATTATTGCTTGAATTAGTTGAAAATGGGATTTGAAAGAAATAGAACAAATTTTCGCATTATTTTCTGCCGCACCTTGTAGGGTATGATTGTCACACTTGCCGCACATTCTAAATAATTGAAAAATGTTACCAAGCATCGAAAGGTCTTAATTTATAACTGTGGAAGTGCATTTAGAACACTAAGTTGAGAGCAAGCAAAAAGCGAATTGCAAAAGCAATAAGCGAATTGCGAAAGCAATAAGCTTGAAAACGCTAAGGAGGATTATTCGGGAGGCTTCTCAAACCGATATTTTTGTCCCAGTCCCATAACATTTCTACAAATTACCGTATAAACGTAACATTTGCTTCGAATTAGCCATAATTCAATAGAGGAATGGATGCTGATCTAGGGAGAAACCTCAATTTTGTCCATGCAATTTTTTGGGTGTTGTATTTTATAAGCTGCGACTCATTTGAAAATTTTATGCTCCAAAGGGTGTCCAACAAAAAATGAGGACGAGTTAAATACATTTCTAGTAGACCAAATATATTCCATGTTTCTTTAGTTGATGAAATCCTCACACTTTCAAAAAAAATGTCCTTTTTTTGCACTTACTTATATTTTTCAGTTCCTTGTTCAAAGTTTGGGAACTGAAATTTTTTTTCTCGGGAAAAAATCAAAGAGCAAAATTGAAAAACATCAATTCAGGAGTGCGCTCTACTTTGATCCTACTCATGGCTCACTTGGTTCCCAAGTAGCACACTAGGATCATAATTAGTTGTAGTTACTTGATTATGACTTAGCAAGTCATATTTATGTTATCTCAACTGAATGGCAACAAGTGTGCTACTAGGGTTGTTGCACTGAAGACAAAGCAAGACTGAAGAACCAATGCTTGCTAGAGCCAATCAAGCGCTAACTCTGATGGAACTTTTGGCCAACGAAATCCTTAGCACTGAAAATATATTTTCGTAAATTTGCTTTCATTCGTTTCGTCAACATGGATTTTTTACAAGTTTAGTCAATTTCTACGTCATTTTAAAATTTCTTCTTTCATAAGAACGTACTTAAAATCATTTCGCACCCAACCCAACCCAACCCAATCATTTCGATCTGTTAATTTATTATTTGTTTACAAGCCATTTAAGATTGACGTATCAGTGTTTTTTTTAACAATGGAAGAATCCGAATATCGTACTGCGATTAAATTATTTGTTTTCATGCACTCGTTCAAAGCTGGTGAAAGTATTGCAGGAATCTTCTCCTTAATTTCCAACCGATCACCGATGAGTTTTGGAGTTTAAGCTTTTGTATGTGGCCAGGTTTTGCATGGTAGATTGAGAACCATACAAGAATTACCCCGTAGATTGTACGCGTGCTTCGAAGAAGCTTAGCCGGACAAATTAATAAAACTGGACCAGTGGTCTTTCCCCAGGAGAGTGGCGCCTCTAGCGTTGAGAATCGGAAATCTTTGACAGTGGTTTGTCTACACTTAACGGATTTCGTTATAATTTTATCGAAATTAAATTTATTACAGATAACTGTAAACTTTCACCAAAATTCCTTAAATCAGATTACCTGTTTAGAGTAAGATTTACCTGTAAGATTACCTGCTGAGAATTTGGTAAAATTTTACATATTTCTGTTAAAAAGCCTGAGTGTGTGTATTGGGAATCGCAGGTTGGAGCTGGTTCCAACCTGGGTTCAAAAACAAATTCGATATGAGTAGCGGCGGTTTTTATTCTTCTGCCGCATTTGTGAATACATGTACACAGTGTGTGTAGAACACAAACTGACTCATTCATATTGGGAACATAGCAGCAGGCCATGGGTGTGAGGTTCTATGAAGACGAATTCACTTATGTATGATTTTCTACTTACATCGTGTGTGTTATTGGACGCTTTTGACTGTGTGTGGATGTCAAACCAAACAGGGTTGCTAGATTCTTTTGGTTTCTAATTAGAATGGGAAACTTAGGTGGAATGGAAATAGCACTCCTTTTTATAAAAAGTAGCACAAATGTTATGTGCATCTACCACAGTGCGTACAAAATATAAATAATTTCTGGTCTCTCTCGCAAGGCAAATTTCACCTCGGCCATACCTGGAGTAGATTATGAACGGAAAATATTAAAATAACAATAGAATTCTTACTAAATTCTGAGTGAAATACAGATAGATCGTTGCATAAGAACTCACGAATGCTTATGAATTACAGCTGTTATAAGATACTTTCTTGCAGTACATAATTTGTTTTATAGATTATTTGAATAGATACATACACAACATCGGTTTGAGTCGTGAACAAATTTCGAGTTCTTTTTCAGACAGACGTATCTGATTTTGTATACAGTGAGTGGGATCAGGGCGTTGGATTCTTGAAGCCCTTATCACTTTCATGCAAACCGGGGCCACCAACACAAGGAGTAGCATTTCCCTAACATAATGGTGACCCTTGTTTTCGTGCGGGTGCTTAGGGTTTTAGGAGGTTTGCGTTTGATTTTTACCTCCGTGGAGATCGTTTGTATGGATGGGAATGGGAGGCCGGTTTTAGTATACGATAACATAATCATATACTGACGCCTTCATTCTTATCTCCTATTTGTATGGGTGGCTTTCGTGGCCGAGAGCGGTAGTTGGGTTTCAGGTAACTCGAGAGGTGGTAAGTTCTACCAAAGACGTGGAGCAAGACAGGTAATTGTTACTCATTGTATCTATATTAATAAAATTTATTTTTAATAGGTTTGCGCCGACCATCTGTTGAAGCGGTTAAAAAGTTTATGTCGGTACTTTGTTCCGCAATATTTTGTTATCGGGCGTAGCGTTTTGTCTATTGTTTCGGTTGCGTTCGTTGCGCGAGCGATCGAGTGAGCATGAGAAATCGTGGTTCGACGGGTAAGATGGTTAGGTACATAATTTATTGGAATCCAAATTATTCGTTCGCCATGTTCGCCTGGCCACCCTATCTTGGAATAAATAAACCACTATCCTATTTTGTGAGTGACTCCAGCGGAATCCGTGCTGTTGGTGTCGGTTCAAGTTGGGTCTCAAGCGTTGAGATGAATAACCTTGTTTTCCTAATGAAATACCACCATCAAACTCTGTGAGTGGCCCCAATAGCATCCTTACTGTTGGTTTAAACCGGTCGAAGTTGGCATTTCAACATTATTAAAAATCAATTTCTTTTCCTTATGAAATATCATTATCACACTCTGTGAGGGCAGCCCTAAGTTTGCATCCTTAAACTGAAGAAATGATCCATTAAAAATTGAAATTCATTTCATAAAAAACGTATTCATGACCCATTAAACTCTGGTCAATATCCATAATAAAATAGATATGATCCATAAAATGTATCAATGTGATCCGTAATTTATATAAAATTTAGCAATAAAATGTCAAAAATGTACCGTTATATATCTAGGGTATGAGCCATAGAATTGTACGGATTACCCATAAACATATAGCAAATGTTCCATAATAGGTTCAACATCATTCCTTAAAGTTGTAAAATTGATCCTTAGAATGTAACGCTTGTGAACTTAAATATATACACATGATCAATAAATTATTGATCCAATCGTCAATGATCCATGATAGTTTTGAGAAATTTACCACAAGCTTCTAAATATGGCCCATGGGAAATAAACTTTGGGCATTAAAAATAATATGTAGGATCCATAAATTATGCCAGAATTATTACAATGTTGGGTTTATATTTTTTTAAACTTTGGCAACGGGGAAATCGATCCTTGACTGCGCTACTACTCAGATCTATTAACATTTCCGTTTCTTTAGCTATGCGGCTCAAACGTTGCTATTAAAGAAAGATTGCTCTTTAGAAGATTTTCAGTTTTTCAAAGAGCTGATTTACTTTCGAGATTTCACGTTCTTTTACGACCGCAACTACATGTTTCCCAATAAATTGGTTGTAAAGAACTAGGGAGATTTTCCAATATTAATCTCATCACTTTGCAATTCATCCTACTTGAAATTAAACAATGAACAGGTGACAGGATTCGTTAGTAATGTTTGTTGTTGTTATTAAAAGTAAGCAAACATTATTAGAAAACAAAACCGATCCTTCAACTGCCCAATTGTTTGATTCACCGTAGGATGAATAAAAGAACAATGAGATTAATATGGGGAAAGTTATTCTGCATGTCAAATTTAAGGCTTGATCAAACTGTTATTTAAGATTTTTTTATAAAATTATGCCGGGCAAACGCTTGCCGTCCAACTCGCTATCGCTCGTCGGACCTAACTACAAAAAACATCCTCCGTTTGCATTAAAGGGCGATACGGTCAAAATTTGGTCAATATCAACTTGACGTATTTCTTTCAATTTTGCATTTAAAAAACCTGAACACCCCTCATTTTGAAGGTGTGTGTGTGTAGAATGTTGCTCCTATTTTGATTTTGGAATTCACTCTTCAGTTGTCAAAATGCCGTCCAAGCAAGAAGAGCAGCATATCAAAATTTTGCTCGCGCATCGCGAAAATCCGAGCTACTCGCACGCAAAGTTGGCAAAATCGCTAAAAGTTGCCAAATCAACCGTTCTAAATGTAATTAAAGTGTTTGGGGAACGTTTGTCGACAGCCAGGAAGTCTGGATCGGGGGGAAATCGAAAACCGGAAGCCGCTGAGACGACAAAGAGAGTTGCCGGTAGTTTCAAGCGAAACCCTAACCTATCTCTCCGAGATGCCACAAATAAGCTGGGTGTATCGTCTACAACCGTGCATCGAGCCAAAAACGAGCCGGACTATCGACTTACAAGAAGGTAGTGACTTCAAATCGCGATGATAAACAAAATACGACGGCCAAAGCGCGATCCCGGAGGCTGTACACGACGATGCTGACGAAGTTTGACTGCGTGGTAATGGACGACGAAACCTACGTCAAAGCCGACTACAAGCAGCTTACGGGACAGGAGTTTTATACGGCAAAAGGAAGGGGAAAGGTAGCAGATATTTTCAAGCACACGAAGCTGTCAAAGTTTGCAAAGAAATATCTGGTGCGCTGTGGCTTGAAAAGCAGTATTTTCATAGCTTCGGACGTCAAGAAATTTACGTGAAGAGTGTTTGAATAAACGTCTGCTGCCTTTCCTGAAGAAACACGGTTGTTCCGTACTGTTTTGGCCGGATTTGGCATCTTGCCATTACGGTAAAAAGGCCATGGAGTGGTACGCCGCCAACAACGTGCAGGTGGTTCCCAAGGACAAGAACCCTCTCAACACGCCAGAGCTCCGCCCAATTGAGAAATACTGGGATATTGTCAAACGGAACCTAAAGAAGACCAAAAAAACTGCTAAGGACGAGCAGCAGTTCAAGGCAAACTGGCTTTCTGCGGCGAAGAAGGTGGACAAGGTGGCTGTACAAAATCTGATGGCAGGGGTCAAGCGTAAGGCCCGGCAATTCGGATTTGGAAAAGCGGAAGCCTAACTGAATATTTTTCCTGAATTTTATACTAATTGAACTTGAAAAAGAAATTTAATTTGATTTTTTAAATAAACGATTTCACCGATTTACACGCGTTTTCCCTTGACCAAATTTTGACCGTATCACCCTTTATACCGGGCAAATGCTTGAATCAGTCGTTAAATTGAAGACGATATCGGAAACATCGACCGCTTTCTACTTCCTTAGTTCTTCAATCCTCAACTGCTCAGCAGGCAACATTGATATTTCTAGCATTTGGAGTACAGCATAACAAATCGTGGCTACTATGTCACATTGTACAATATAGTGTGCCTAACAGAGCAGCTGTTTGATTTTTTTTTTCTGAGAACCACTGTTTGGAAAAATTGTAGTTGAGAAAATTTTCTATAAGAATAATTTGCTACGGATCATTTATATGAGTTTATAGATTATTATTCATTGTTGTAGAAGGAGATGTTCGCTCATCACCATGAGGCACCAAGAGTGAACAACAATGTTTTTGGCTAGAATGAAAGATATGAAGAGAAAGTTTTGATAGTTCCGCTAGTGTGCGGCAGGCTTGGAAACATAGCAGATGTTTTAGGAAAATTGAGCGAAAAGGGCATGTGTACAGTGGTACTCGAACCAACGACATTTTTGCCTAACATCCCACTGCGGAGTAGGTTAAAGCACGGACTAAATCCGCCACTTCAACAGGCAAAAATGTCAGGTTGGAAGACGCTCATGTACTCTGTTCACTCTGTTTACTGATGCGCACATGGGAGAGGAACTCTCTCCTTTTTTAGTGATCGTCAGTCGGTGCGAATCAAAACAAACCCAAAAAAGGAGAGAGTTCCTCTCCCATGTGCGCATCAGTAAACAGAGTGCACACAATAGATCGCTAGAATAACTATACAAGCCACAGTGGTACATGAGCGTCTTCCAGCCGGACATTTTTGCCTGTTGAAGTGGCGGACTTAGTCCGTGCTTTAACCTACCCCGCAGTGGGATGTTAGGCAAAAATATCGTTGGTTCGAGTACCACTGTACACATGCCCTTTTCGCTCAATTTTCCTAAAACATCTGCTATGTTTCCAAGCCTGCCGCACACTAGCGGAACTATCAAAACTTTCTCTTCATATCTTTCATTCTAGCCAAAAACATTGTTGTTCACTCTTGGTGCCTCATGGTGATGAGCGAACATCTCCTTCAACATCATAATCGTTACTCCTCGCACGGAGAATATATAACATAACAATTAATGTATATTATTCATTGTTATATGGATCATAGACAATTTATTTATGGAACATTTTCAATAATTTATGAATCATGAGCACGTATTTTAGTGCACAAATGTTACATTCTGTGGATCAATGTTACAACTTTAAGGAATGATATTGAACCTTTTATGGAACATTCGCTACATGTTTATGGGTAATCCGTACAATTTTACTGATCATACCCTAGATATATAACGGTACATTTTTGACATTTTATTGCTAAATTGTGTATAAATTATGGATCACATTGATAAATTTTATGGATCATAAACATTTTATTGTGGATATTGACCAGAGTTTAATGGGTCATGAATGCGTTTTTTGTGGAACGATTTTAAGTTTTTAATGTATCGTTTATTAGTTTTTATATGCAAAAGTATGTTTGCCCTCTGTGAGTGGCCCCAATAGCATCCCTACTGTTGGATTAAATCGGTTCAAATCGGAAATAGCTTTCAAATATTGAACATTGCGGATTATCGTTAACCAAAACGAACTCTGCTGCTACCCAATCCTTTTATCCAAAATCCCAGTGATTTCTCGTGGAAGTGCCGAGGTGTTCTCGGCTTCTAATAAAGCGAGTATCACGTCAACATATTCCTACCCTTTCCTTATTTGACCTGCATTCGGACGGGGCCGGCGCCGGTATTGCCTTAGTTTGGGATCACCAGTTTTTACACATTGAAGATGTATGCTTGTCCCAAGTATCATCTTCTGGTTCTCTGTGTAATAACAGCTGATCTGGCAATAACGGAGTAGCAACCTCGGGCGGTCAATCATGTTTATGCTCATGCTCATGCGTATTTGACCTCTTCTCTTGAACCTTATACCATTCCAGGCCGGATTTTGCATAGTGACAAGAGGCCAAATCAGGCCAAACAGAGCTGGGCAGTCGTGGCTTCTGATAAACGGTAGCTACCGCTTTTGCAGACTTTCTCGTACACATCCTTATTGATAGTGCCGGTAGAGATGAAACATGTAGATTTTCGACCACAACTACAAATGGCAAGCCAAATCAAATAGTTCTTTGGGAATTTTGTCCGGAAATGGTCGACAACGGCGTTCCTTTGCATTGCGGTGTAAAAAGCCAGACCCGAGAGTTGTTTTAGTACGTATGTTTCGCCATTCATTATGCTACAAGAAAATAATTGAAACAATTGGTGTAAAGCTCCTTCGCACGTTTTCAGTAAAATGTTGCTAGTCATCATGGGTATGTTTTTCACTTTGTACGCCTTCAGTCTTTGTTTTTGTTACACTTTATGCACGTATGATTTTGACTTCCCAACTTTGCGAGCCTCATTGCGTCCAGAATGATTGGGATTTTTTTTCTCAATAATGGCTACCATCTTTTTGTCTTTTTGTCGGGAGTAAACTTTTCGATTGGTTCACGTCCAACCTTCCAATCCACAGTCAAGCGCTGGTCAACTGATTAGCAAACACAGAACACGGTACTTTTCGGTAGTTTTAGTTTCTTGGCAATATCGCGTACCGATAAATTCGGATTTTGCTGCCGTTCGTACAAAATGCGTTTGTGCAGTTCCAATTGATTCGACGCCAATTTACTGATTGTAACAAGAATGTAAACATACTGTACCGCGAAATAAAGTGAAACGTTTCAGCGGTGAAATAGTTAAAAATCTACACTGAAAGAAAAGTGTTCGAAATTTAACGTGGACAGGCTTTATATCCATAACATCCCTTTCGAGCCCTGGATTCAGCCTGTTTAGTGCTTCGATGTGACTGATTTTGCTTTCGACGGTGTAGCAGGCCTATTCGGCCTGCAAAATGGCTTGCAGCTTTTTTGTCATGTAACGTACTTCAGAAGGATGTCATTTGAAATAATCTTTTACCTCTCTGTCGATTGTGCACAGAAAAAAATAACGAATTTTAACAAGCGCGTAAAATTTCCCCTCGTTTAATTCCAAGCCAAAGAAGGCGTAAACAACGAAATTGTTTGCAATCTTTCATGCGCCATACAAGATTTTTTGTATTCTTTCATACAACTGGCTACATTCAGGCGTTATCTGGATTAAGTTTATATGAAATATCCCATTATTTTATGCCAAACCTAGCATTCCCTTTATTTGCATTGTATAACGTAGAAAATTCAATGTTTCTTTTTATCTGTGTAGGATCAGCGTTTTATCCCGTCTAGAATTTACGAATGTGCGCTGCTCTTGATACTTCCGTAATGGCCCAAACACAATGATAACGGAAACGGAAAACGGCAAATCCCGATCTGAGTATGCCTGTTTGACGGAAAGAAAACAGGCTAAATCCAAGCCGATTCTAATTAGACATATCAAAGATATTTGCAGCAACTGTCAAAATGGTCTTTTTCCGTATCGTTTCCGTTATCATTGTGTTTGGCTGGTAACGCGATTAAAACTGCGCCAATGGTCACATCCTCTTCCTTAGAAAGTTTTTTGATTGAAAGACCACTGACTGTGAACCTTTGGTGAACAATCCGTTTCATCAGCATAATTTGGATGTAAACAACAGGGTGCAACCATAAGCTTGTTGAATACTCCGCGCAATCTGAATTGAAACTTATAAAGACTGTATTCGATGAAATTTGGACACACGCAATAGTTCGTAACTTTTTAGCGTGTGGGTAAAAATTATTGAAATTTTAACTGAATGTATTTCATTGCGTTGTGTCAATTGTGTAATGAGTTTCGTGAAAATCGGTCGAGTGATTTCAGTGATGGCTTCAAATGAAGAAATAATGCGCCAACAAATTTTGGGCACTCACTTCGAAAACCCAAACGCTTCTCATCGATGGATCGGAAAACAGCTCGGAATCGCACATTCAACCGTATCTCATGTGATCAAAACGTTCAAGGACCAATTTAAGCGCTATCCCAACATTTTGATCACGGATGTTGCGAAAAAGGCGAAAGATTCAGTTTGTTTTGTGCAGAAAACTATGAAACGTTCTGGATTACATGTGTACAAGGTCCAGAAGGCACCGAACCGGAGCGATAAACAGAACTCGGTGGCCAAAACTCGTGCAAGAAAACTGTACAGGGAGTCGCTCACAAAACCGTTCTGCATTGTGATGGACGATGAGACCTACATTAAAGCCGACACCAAACAAATGCCAGGACAGGAACACTACGTCGCCACCTCTAAGTTGGCCGTTCCGGAGAGTGTACGGAAGAAGAAACTGTCAAAATTCGCCAAAAAATTCCTTGTCTGGCAAGCGATCTGCGGATGTGGCAAAATGAGTCAGCTCTTCATCACCTCTGGGACCGTCAACGGAAAAATCTACAAGGACGAATGCCTCGTAAAACGACTTCTGCCCTTCTTGAGATCTCACGATGGCCCGACACTCTTTTGGCCGGATTTGGCATTTTGCCACTATGCCCGGCCCGTCTTAGACTGGTACAAAGATAATAATGTAGTTTTTGTACCAAAAGACGTCAACCCTCCAAACACGCCGGAACTTCGCCCAATTGAAATATTTTGGGCAATCATGAAGGCAAAGCTCGTTAAAACTCCAAAACTGATAGAAAATGAACTTGAACTAAAGAAAGTGTGGTTAAAAGTAAGTAAGCAAGTCGGTCCTATCATTGCCCAAAATTTGATGAAAGGGGTCAAAGCAAAGGTGCGGGCATTTGGGTTGGGAGAAGAGGTTCATTTAACCAATGATGTCAAAACTTAACCATTAAGTAGTACTTTATTTCCAAAAAGTTTGGAAAAATCGGGCTCAAGAAAAAATTTTGGTGACCTATTTTGTGTGTCCAAATTTCATCGAATACAGTCTTTACGCTTTCCTTTTAAAAAAATATCCTTCGTTCGTTGGGCTGTTTTCACACAAGTCAAAAAATTCAAAGTTTGTGGTGAATTGAAAATTATGACAATAATCATCAAGTGATGTTTATAACTGCTATAGTATTCGATAATCACAATCATAAAACCTATATTTTTCATGTTAATTCCCTTCTCTTTGAACACCATAATGACTGCTCGAATTTCTGAATCAACAAAGCAACCTTTTCACGAAAAGCATCATTCCAGCCAAACACTGTGCACTTGAAAGCGCGGCGTCAATTAATCGCAATAATCCAATCCCCTCCCACACCGACAGAAGCTAGGATTGCAATTTTGCAGAATCCCCCTTTTCTACAAAACCAATCCATCAAATCCGTGTCGATACTTCGTGGAACTCCTGGAAATAGCAAATCCCGTTACGTGATCAATTCACTCTTCTCGCTTGCAATTATCCTTTCCTCCCACCAGCGGCACCTAGCCGCGTTACACAGGAGCACGCGTGAAAGCTGAAACTATTACCCTCTAGTTAGGTAACCGCGGGCGCTGCAGCCCCGTTCCAGGTTAGGTTTTCCCAACCAACCACAAACTTGATGATGTTCCCTGCAGCTGATTGTCTGCTGCAGCGGGTAAACCTAGCTAGAGGATGCAATCCCCGCCAAGAGTGTTTTCCGTGCACATAATACATTATTCTCTAAATTATCCTACGCGGCGGGAATGGAGCGCGCGTGGTTTTAACGACTTTTCCAACGACGACGGGGCAGAATCCCGTTTGACGTCGTGCCAGCCAACGGAGGAACGTCTGTCGGTAATGAGACACCAGCTACCTCCGTTTCCCCAGCGAAACTGGGAAAAGCCGGAATGCGCCTGTTCGCATATGTTTAATTTTTCATTGCGGCGATGATGGAAGCTTACTTACCTCCTCTAGCTTTTCTCCCCTCGTCCAAACCATATGCGAATCGTTCCACTCGACTCATGCAAAGGGCGCACTCTCTGGGGTAACTGCTGCTGATGATGCTACCGTACAAAAATGCACTGAAAAGAAAATTTGGTACGTGCAACGAAATTGTTCGCTTGTCCCGATCATAAGTCTAGACTCATTCTTATAAAACTTTTATTGAACTTCTTAAAAGTATACTAAGCCTCATTGTCACTCTCGCAAGATCATCGTTGTGCCAGATAACGGAAAATTCGAATATTTCAGGAAAAACAAAAAACATTTTCCGTGTAGCCGCTGAGAATGGCGCCGCTTGTCTGCTTTAGCGCCTCGCCTCATTCAACAAGCACACAAGGCTACTAAACTGGCAGGTCGTCAGAGCGGGGAGGCTTGTTTCGAGTGGAAGTCCCCAGCATGTTTTACCTTTTTTTGCCTCGCTCTCGAGTTTGTTTTTCCAACCAGCAGCCAAAGGTGAAAGCGTGAAACCGGCACGATCTTTTCGGCTTACGCTCTAACGAAGCCAACAGAGGCTCTGCATTTGGCTGCTGTAGCATACAGACTCCAAAGGGAAAGCTATTGTCAGTGCGGATGATATGTTGTCTTGGCGAAATGATGAATGGGGTGCGCGAAAAGGCTTTAAACCTCGGAAGGGATTAATGGAGAAAACGCTTACAAATTACGGAACTGGTAGTCGATAATGCTTTGATTATAACTTCCGCGAACATTGCTCGGAAGCAACGCTACACAGGGTGGTCCGGTTGAAGAAGAATTTTTTGAGGGGCTTAGACCTGAACGCTTTAAAAGTTAGTTTTCAGCTCACGTTCGGGGGACTGTGTTACTTTTTTCGGCTACAATGGGACGTAAAACGTGGGCCAAATGTAGCGTGATGCGTGGGTGTCCATCAGGGGAGCTGTGACCGGATTATGACTTTTCAGGGTGAAGGGTAATGCCTGTCTGTGATGCGCGCTCATGCATGAGTTGTCTGATGTAAGGATTATGGGATCGGATCACTGGTGGTGCTGGTGTCAGCATAAATGAGACGGAATAACGTGATTAAACACTGTTTACCCAATGGCCATGAATGTCAGCAAATGGAAATCGAATTAATGTGAAATGGTTTGTGATGAAGGTTTGGCGAATAATTGAAGAGCAAACAAAATGATCTCTTTTCCACTTAATTTCTTCGTTGAAATTTTGCCTTTTAGCTTCTTCTCACTTTCAAGCTTGTTGCCATAATATGATGTTGAACATTGAGTTGAATTTATTTCATATTTGGGTGATCTGAACTTACTATTTATTTCAGCTTTCTTCCAGTCATTTGAAGTTTATGTATGCTTATATTTATATTGTCCATCATTTGGCACTATCAAATGCAAAGAAAAAAAAAAATACTACCTTGATCAAAAAGTTACCTAAATACATTCTGGAAATAAAAAAAAGATTATGCATCAAAATCTATATTGTCCACTTCCAAGGACTTCCCATCAACTGCAACGAACTTATGCCAGCGGTTGATGCAAACCTCAAGCACAATTGCTTTTCACACATATACTTTTCATTTGCCACATACAGGATGCGGCAGAAAATAGAGCGAAAATGTTCAAACTTAGTATTGGGTTAATTTGTGTAGCTAGTGACTAATTTCTATCGAAAGTGTATTTGTTTATGTTTACTTTCAAGTGCTGCATCCAAACATTCTGTTTGTTTTATTGCAAATTCGTCAAAATGTTCGCAAAAGAAGTGTTCACCAGTTTGTTGCTCGCCCAGAAGAAGCCGAAAGAGATTGCCAAGGTGGTAGGATGCCATTTGGCAACAGTTCATCGCATAAAGAAGTCCCTGCAGGATGGCCTTAAGCAGTGAAAGCCGGGAAGCGGACGTCCGCGCTTTGCACGCATGCCGAACGTGATCAAATCGGTCCATGCAAAAATTGCTCGCAACCTATAAGAAAACTTGCAAAGGAAGCCAATATTTCGGAGAAATCCATGCGGAGAATCATCAAAGAAGACCTGCATGCATCTTCCAGAGCCAGAGAGAAACGCCACTTGATTAGAAACCGGGTCAAGTGACTCGTTCCAAGAGATTGCTTTCCTTGTTGAAGAAGGAAAAAATGATAATCCTGTTCTCCGACGAAAAGCTTTTCAGCATCGATGCTGTTGCCAACAGCCGCACGGACCGGTTCATTTCACCGCAGAAAACGCAGATCGTTCCGGAAAAAGTGAGACTCAAATTTCAAACCAAACATCCGGCTGGTGTCATGATGTTTGGCTTGGTGGCGTCCAACGGTTTGAAAATGCCGCCTGTTTCCATTACATGAATTTTTGGCCGAAGGATTTGTGGCCCCCTAGCAGTCCAGATCCTAATCCGTTGGATTATTCGAGGCATATGTTGAAGCACGATCCTGCAAAACATCACACCCTAGTAAGAAAAACCTGAAGTCAACCACAACATGCACATGGCAGTCAATATCGGAGGACTACGTCCGAAAGGTATGCTCTGGCTTCCGGCGTCGGCTCGAGGATGTTATTGATAAAAATGGAGGACACATTGAATAAATTTGTTCAAAAGGACTTTATAAAGATAACTGCACTCAAAAATGTAGATATTATTGCTTGAATTAGTTGAAAATGGGATTTGAAAGAAGTAGAACAAATTTTCGCATTATTTTCTTCCGCACCCTGTAAACTTCATTTGTGTTTTTCTGAAGGTTGTGTTTATGTGTGAACAAATGAATACCATGTGGAATGAAACATGGATTTCTGCCAAAAATCATATTGTATCATTCAATCGGGTTAACCTTGGTTTTCCTCGATTGGCAATATTGACAGTTTTGTGATGGATCGTGAACAGGTCTTACCTGGGAGCGAGAAGTAGACTCAAGAAATGCGAGTGTCAAGTGGAGCCAAAATTGAGCTGTTACAAACTGTCAACTGAAGCCAAGAGAATAAAATATAAGTCAATGGAAAGTATTGGTATTAGCATAACATAGCATAAACAAGGTTTGCACAATAATGTAGGTGATACAAGCTCTGAACTGTTGTCAAAAGGGAGACGCACCTTCGGTTGCTGTTTCATAGTGATTTGGGAGCAATCCCTACCTCTTAGATAAAGGGTGTATTGCCTTCCAACAGACCAGAGCTGTCCTGGCCACGTCCTTGCAACTGGTGAGAATAAGGAAGGCATGTAAGTCCGACACTTAGGGGAGATTCAAAAATGACGTCCATCAAATTTCATGTTTTAAAACCCCCTCCCCCCCCTCCTCTGTCACACTTTGTCACAAATATGATTACCCCCCCCCCCCCGTTGGATGTCACACTTCGGAAAAAAAAAATATATATGCATATTGATTTTATCGATTTCAATAATAACGTGTATTTTAGTTCAAATTGAATAGTTTACATAATTACATGTGTAAAGTTCTTTTGTCCACGGATAGGTGAAGTGTGTTTTGATGGAAATAACTGGCAGAGATAAATCAAGATATTCGTAACAGATGGACAAAACTTAACGTATGACATGTTTTCTTCTGCAAAAAACGTATTTTTTTGTAAATACTTTTTTTTAACTGCACTAATTTAAGAAACATGTCAATTTTGAATTTGAAATAATCTTAGTTGAAAAGTAAAAAAAAAAAACTTGACTGATTCTGATTCAGAAATGCTTTTTCAATTACTAATTTCATTGTATATTTTTTTTACTCTCGATAAATATTAAAGGTGCGATAGTTTTTGAAGATCCAAAAACAAAACTTTATTAAAATATGCTGATTCGTAGCTTTCTCTCTAGATCACATCGGTATGAGTGATTTCCATTAACATCTTTACAACCATCGAACTAACTAGATTACAATGGATAAATTTTAAGAAATGGGGGATTTTAGTTGAGTTAATAACATTTTTAGTTTTTCCAAAAATACTTACATTAAAAACTCATAACTCATGAACCACACTCTAAAAGGCACTTACACATCTATGAGATAACCCTGGGTCTAATGTGGAAACCGGTTTTTTCCTCACTTTTGTGCATAAGTAACAGATTTTTGAGCAAAAATTACCCCATAATCGGGCAAAATCTGGTTTAAACACCAGTGACTGATCGCAGTTCAGCTCAGGTGAATAATTTATGTTTGCAGTGCAAACTTTGTAAAACATAAATTGAGTTGTGAAAAGTGCTTGAAATTTTATAATCAATATAAAAAAAGGTCTGAAGAGATATTTCACACAACATTATTTCACGGTTCAGGAAAATTGTTCGGAACAACCAGAAGAACATCGTTTGTATGGCTAGAAAATTCAAACCAACTTTTTTGCGATTGAAAATTTTGATATATCGATATTGGATGTTTACCCATTCTCGAGATATGGAAATATACATATTTTTCTCTTGTAGAGAAGATGCGCAACACATCATGACTCGTAGAAAAAAGTTCTGAAAAATCTTGAAATTACTCATAAGTCCGAAAAAGAATTTGATAAGAAAGTGAAAAAGAAATGGAATCATGAATATTCCAACAGAAATAATTGTTTTTGATTGCAACATTTGATTTTTAGAACCATACAATTTGAATGGGGTGAGTTTTTTTGTTTTTAAAATATATCGAGGATTTTCGGGATTTACCTTGAACAATCTGGGAAATTCCACTGAAATTCTCATACCGGGAGATCAAGAAATGATCTCACGTTGACATGGGTTTCAAGAAATCAATATTTTAATTTTGTGGGCAATTTTGGTCTAGACGATGTTATTTTTCGATTTTCCTGAGCCCTAGAAACTTTTGTGTAAAAAATTTGCCATTGCATGATTTTTCAGCTTGCTGAGATAATTTAAAGCACTTTCCACCACAAGAATGTTTTCCTAAGACGATCAGTTCTCGAATTAGTTTTTTAGCAACAGTTTTTTATTTTTTTAGCAACAGCACAGTTAGCAAAATTGAAAAAAATTTCATAAATTTCATTTTTGTTACTTTCAAAATAGAATATTCTAACTGAAAAGTTTGTTCGCGTACGTATTTATTTTTAACAATGCTGTTGTTGCTATAAAAGATGTTTATGTTACTCCAAATTCTCAACGTCACCTCTCTGTCCAGCTGACGCTCCATGCTGACCAAGATCGACCAACGTCCTCACCAACTAACGACTGTTCTAGAAAGTATAAGCACACCTGATTTTATAGGTCATTTTGAATATAATGAAATATTTCAACATGTTTTGGCTGCGTCCTTTTGTTTGTACATTTCTGAATAACAAAGCATCAAAACAGTGCTCAGTTTTGTGTTACCTATCAAAATGTGCTGTCTTACTCCAGAACAACGAAAAAGTATCGTGCACAAATGGTGCGCTGTGAGCGGACTCTCCTTGCGAAAATTGGCCAAGGAAGAGGGTGTAAACGTCGGAGCGGTACGATCTGCGATTCGAAAATATAGAGAACAGTGTACGTTTGAAGATGCGCCGAAGAGTGGTCGGAAATCCGGTCCTGTTAGTCGATAAATAGATAGATATCGATAAAAGGATCAGGGATGCATACAAGCGAAAACCAGCGACTTCCATTCGGTATGTTGCGAAATAACTAGGGACCTCGTCGAGTAACGTCATGCGTGCCAAACAAAGACTTGGGCTAAAAACATACCGGCAGCAGAAAAAACCCAAAAGAAACCCAAAACAGGCCGCATCCGTGAAACCACGGGCCCACAAACTCTACGATTCGTTATTGTGTAGAAATTCTGGGATAATAATGGACGATGAAACGTCTGTGAAACTAGATTACAAAACGCTTCCCGGACCACAATTCTATACTGTAAGCGAAGACAAAGACATCCCTGAAACGGAGAAGGCAGTTTTTACCGAAAAATTCGGTAAGAAGGGTATGGTTTGGCAGGCAATATGCGAGTGTGGTAAAACATCTAGTCCGTACATCACAACAGAGACGATGAACACTCAGAAATACGTTAAGGAATGTCTCCGGAAGCGATTATTGCCGATGATCAGGCAGCACGAAGGTCAAGTAGTGTTTTGGCCTGATTTGGTGTCATGTCATTACGCAAAGGACACTTTAGAATGGTACAAAGGTCAAAATGTATGGTTCGTGCCGAAATACATGAATCCGCCGAACTGCCCGGAGGCACGGCCAATCGAGACTTTTTGGGCTTTAACCAAAACAAAGCTTCGATAATTCATAAAATCAGCGGACACATCCAAACATTTAAAAAAAAAGGCCAAAAGTGATCAAAATGGTGGGAAGTGCATGCAGAAGCTAATGGGTCATGTTCGAGGAAAAGTTAGGGGTCTTGGCTATGATTAAATATTTTGATCAAACGAGAGTAAAATAACATATAAAACACAAATAAAATTATTAAAACTAAAAATACACAAGACTTTTTTGTTATTTTGACAATGTGCTTATACCTTCTGGAACAGTCTATATCAGGCCTATGACAAAGAGCACTTTTTCACGTTGACAACATCTCAACAAGCTCAGCTGTCAAAATAATGTCAACTTTGTAAGTTGTGTTTGTCGTAGCTCGTTTACGTTTTGTCAGTTGTTGCTCGTTTTCGTTGTTCACGTCATACAAAGCAGAAAGAGATTCCTTTCTGTGGTGTTTTACATTAAAACAAACAACCAAAACAAATGATTAGACTTCTATTTGACAGCTGACAGCGGGCCCAAATCAATTTGGGCCCAGGACATCCTGTCTACTGTCAATCACGGCTATTGATATAGGCTTGTCAATGGCCTGGTCTATATGCTTGGTTACTCTCTCTCGGAGTTCGTCCTTTATCAGGCCGCATCTTGAGACGCTTTGTAAGATGAGCGTTTGTTTCAAATTCTTCCTTAAGAATCTTCATTCGGTTCAATCTGTTCTGTCTTTTGACGTTGCTGATTTGATTTCTTCTTCTCTAGGGCCATATTTAGTGCATTCTTGCGGTTGATCAGGTCAGACAGCGTCTTTTCTGTATACCCGAAAGCATGTCATTTCGCTAAACAGCAGGCTGGAAATCTCGGAATTAATAATATCCAATTCTTTGGAAATTGTATCTTATTTAGGACATGCAAAATAAGAGGGAACTTTTTTGTCCAAATCCGGAGGAGCTTGTGAAGAACTGAAAGGTTGGAGTTCCTTCATCCGGTGGTATTTTTGGAACATTTTTTAACAAACCCTCCATTTGCAACAGAAGGTCTGCTGGCTTAAAAAAACCTTCAGTGTATCTTTCGGTTTCGAAGATTCCGTTTTCACGGTGCTAATTATCGATTTGAAAAGTTCTTCACAATAGGATTCGTTTTTTATATCTCGCCAGTATTCACACACCACGGTTGGCTTGTTAATTTCGCAGTGGGTATGCACGACAAAATGCAGCGACCAGCGTTTGAATCAAATCAAAATTCAACTTAACCAAAAATGAACACAATAGGATTTTCAACAAAATCAAACTCACACAACTAAGTAAAATGTGTATTTTCATTTACCGTACACTCAAACTTTTCGACGCCTTTGTTTTCGTATTAACGCTGATAAATTTAGATTACCAAATGCAAAATTGTTGGATGTCACATTTTTATAACCCCCCCCCCCTGTCACATATTGTCACAAATTCGATACCCCCCTCCCCCCTAAAGAGTGGACGTCATTTTTGAATCACCCCTTACTTAAGAGGGATGCGGAGAACTCCACGACCACTCGTAAGTGTCCCAAGAAATGTGGAATTATGTTAGTTGGGAGTGTAAGTTTCAGGATACGCTCAGCAAGCTATATGGCAATCTACATATTTTAATATTTAGGAAACTAAATTGGTGATTAGTTTATCCGCTGTTGGTTGTCGCCTTCTTTACCCTAACATACTGAGCGAAAATCTTTTCAAAATCAGCGCCCATGTTGAATCTTCTTCACAGAATAAAGTTGCTCTCCGTCACTCCTGAAAGTTTTCCGGATAGTTCCAATCTTGGTTCCAATGTTAAGAATATCCGGTAGCATGTTATCCTCAATTGAATATAAGATTAAGTCAATGGAAAGTATTGGTATTGTATATAAAATATTTTAAAATAATTTTGAAAATAATATGACCTAATTTTTTTCGTATTTTAAATGAGGAAAAGATAGGAAATTTGCAGCTCTGTTGAGTGTCAAGCATATTTCATCATGAATTTGGCCAATTTATTATAATATCTAGAGACATTTACACTTTTACCCAAGTAATGTTGCTAAGAGTGCTGTTAAATTTACCGATTCCTTGATATATTTAAGAAATAAACTTGATCATTTTGATCATGAAATGAGCTTTTATGCTATACAATTTGTCCGGAGTTGTATTATATAAACTATCGTCAAAGCAAATATATTTAGGTCAATTCAAATGTAAAATTTTGTTTATTCTGGCCACAAGGGGGCTATTCATAAACTACGTAGACTTTTTGAGGGAGGGGGCCGGTTCTGACCAAAGTCTACGTTCCATATAAATTTTCAAAAAATTTATGGAGAAAAGTCTACGAGGGGGAAGGGAGGGGTCTGTGATTTTCAAAAATGAGTCTACGTTGTGATGACTCTTCTACAAACGATACACTACGTTTGGTGGTTGGTTTAAGAACGTTTATTTGATTCTCTTATTTTGTTACAAGTCTCCTAACTGGAGACACTTGAAGCGCCAATAAATAAAATGCTATGTACAACGATCACCAATCAACGATCGTTGTCCATGCGAAAGAGGGAAAGATAGAGTCCCTTGAAAATCCATGACTGTACACTTGGTAACAACATGGTTCAATGAATTAGTAATGCGACACTTCTGTTTGGTCGCCATAAATGCCAGGCATTGAACTGAAGGTTCGATGCCGGTTAGAATTAACCTTCTCAGCATGTTCCCGCTGGTGTGGTCTGCTGGAAGTGCATAATTAGGAAAGCATTGGAATGACATGTGGGATGCACATGTCACACCATTCTCTACGGGCCAAAAAGGTTAAGTGTAATTGGTTCGGTTTAGCTTCAAATGTCTCTCACAATTTTGTTTGTTTTTGATAAATGTATGTATCTGATTTTTTTCTTGAAAAATGTTATTTTGTAAAGTGTCTATTGCTTTCACCCCTTCCTTACAGCGGAGGGTGTTTTTTTTATTTTATAAATGTATTTTTTCATTGCTATTACGCATATTTCTTTATTGTTCACTTTTTTACTAGCCTTGTTTTGTGTACTTCTACTGTTTTTCCATTCTGATTTATAATAAAAGCATTTGAATTTATTAGTTGTTTGATATGATAAGGACCACTATAAACTGGTTGTAGCTTATGTCTATTTTCAATTTGCAAATATACTGTGTCACCTATCTGTAAATCTGTGGGTGTAATTGTTCTGTTTATATAGTTTGTTCTTTTATGTTTTCTGTTTAATATTGTTTCCATGACATTAGCATAAAATTTTAATTGCTTCAGTTTGGTGATCCGGCCGGTATAATTATTTTATTACATTATATCAAATAATAATCAAAATTAATAAATGCTCTTCATTCCAGAAGGTTATATATCTATATGTCATGATTAAATACGTAATAATATAATATTATGGTTTTATATACAATTGAATGCTTTATTGATATTTATACCTCAATGAATAACAAGATGACCTTCACATTCCAGAGATACAGTCACCCATCAGTGATACAAAGTGGTACGAAGCTGCATATTATTATTACTGCCTTAATATTATTATTTCAGCAGGTTAATTAATTTAGTTTAACATGGTTATCATAGGCTCGTGAACTCCAACTATTACATAATTTAACCAAATATCCTTACATAATTTTTGCTCTACTATATAATCATATATAACATATTATTATTACATTACATCTATATTTATATAAATATAACAAATACTGGGTTGAGGGAGCACCAGGGTATCATTCAAGCTGAAACTGGACGATGGTTTGATTGACTGCCTGAGTCTAGAGGGAACAAACAGTATCATTTCTTATCCTACCGATTCGAGTGTGGTGCTGCGAGTTCTACTCCAACAGTTTCCAGGGAGAGTGACGCGCCCTTCTTAACAAGCCATCCCTGTAGAAAGCTTAATGAGTATTGCGAATTCTGTTATTCGATTTGTTGGATCATATCGTTTTAAGGAGATTCTTAATTTCCTGTGGATTTCGTGTAAGTGTCTCTGCTTACGGGTCCACCCCTCCGTTTTTGGCCCTTCATACAGCGATAGTGCGAATTCAGATCGGTGGCCCAATTTGATCTTGCTGTTAAGTGGAGCTGCATCCAAGCCAAGGGCTAGAGGGGATGGTGGCTACCATACATACATACATACATACAATATTGTTTCCATGACATTAGCATGTGTGATTTGTAACCTGAATTTAAGTTCTTTTTGGTATGAATCTAGATTATATAATGGATCTACTTGTAAGTTTTCACAAAATCAAAAGCGTTAAGTTTTTTACCAAAAATAAGTTCAAAAGGAGTGAAGTTGTGGTCTGTGCTTGGGGTTGTATTGTACGCAAAGCAATAAAATGGTAACCACTCGTCCCAATCGTCTGTGCGTTCGTTTGCGAACATTCTCAAATACTCGTTTAAGCATTTGTGATTGCGCTCTAACGCACCGATTGTTTGGGGGTGGTATGCTGTCGAGCAGGTATGGTTTAACTGTAGCAAATTGCATATTTCGTCGAATACTCCTTTGTATTCTGTTCCTTGATCTGTTTTGATGCATTTCATTGGACCGTATATTAGAATGCATTTTTCTACAACTGCTTTGGCGATTGAAACAGCTGTTTTGTCTGGAACGGGAATTGCAATCACATACTTGGAAAGATCACATTGCAGTGTTACTGCATAGCGGTTTCCTTTTTCAGTGAGTGCGAAAGGTCCGATGGTGTCAATGGACACTACATCGAAGGTTTTGTTAGGTGTGGTAGTAACGATAACTGGTGTTTTTACCGGAATTGCGTGTTTATTTATTTTACAAAGTTCACAAGACCTGACGTAATCTGAAACAGTTTGTTTCATGTTTGGCCAGGAATATAGTGACTTTAGTTTTTTGTACAGTCTATTTATACCTGAATGACCTCCAAGTGCGGAGTCATGATAATGTTTAAGTATATTTTCGGTTTCTACCGCTGTTGTTATTTCAACGGGTTTTTCGTAAATTACTATGGTAGCGTTCCTAAGAACAGCATTACCTAGGTTTTAGAATGAATTTATGTCTATATGATTAAATACGATATCATTTGTTTGAATTGCTAGCTTTTTTGGTAATATTTTTGTGTCATTTGTGTTATCGGCAGGCCTGCCATCGATAATTTCCATTGCTTGCTGTAATTCATATTTAAAGTTTTCGGGGTTTTGTATTGCGAGTGCTAACACTGGAGTTAGCCTCTTTCGAATTTTTTTATCGTATATTACCATATTTATAAATGATTTATCTCTATTATATGAAAATGTTAATTTTGGTAAGTCAAAAGCCTCCAAACTACTGACAACTTCGTACACATGAAGGTGATCAGTCTCCTGTGTGTGAGGGTCAGATATTGTGGTAGCATTCTTTCTTGTCATGGATCTTGTTACTATATACATTTGTTTAAGTGTTTCAGACGTGATTTGTATTCTAGACAATGCATCTGATAACACGTTAGATTTACCTTTGATATATTCCACTTCAAAATTATATTCTTCTAAATCCCATCGCATACGGGTTAGTTTAGAGGATGGGTTTTTAAGTGAGAATAAATATATCAATGGTCTGTGGTCGTATGGTAAATTTACGACCGTAAATATAAGGCCCGAAATAGTTCACTGCCCAGTGAATCACAGTCAGCTTTTGTTCTATCGTGGACTTGTTCGATTCACCTTTCGTAAATGCTTTGCTAGCAAATGCGACTGGTAACTCGATACCATCATGAATTTGAGCTGATAATACTCCAAAGGACGCATTTGTGATTATGATAAAGTCTTTTTGATTATCAGGAAATTGCTAAATCTGAGGGGACAGCAATTTTCTTTTCAAAATTTCAAAAGATGATTGGCAATTTTCATCCCAAATGAAAGCTGTTTCCTTACGTAGTAATTTGTTCAGGGGGTTAGTTATATCGGCAAAATTCTTGATGAAGCGACGATAATGATTGCAAAAAGCAACGAATCGTCGTACTTCATCTGCATTATTCGGAACTGGATAGTTCATAATTGCCGAATACTTATTTTTGTCGGGCTGTATACCGTCCTTCGAGATATCATGTCCTCGATAGGTTACCTCATTCTTGAAGAAATGGCATTTTGATGGATTTAATTTTAAGTTGTGTTTTCTTAATTGTAGAAACACTTTGCGTAAATTTTCGATGTGGTGATTAACTGAGCATCCTACTACGATAATGTCGTCTATGTAGAGGAATGCACAGTGTGGTGGAAGGCCACTCAACGCGATTGACATTATGCGTTGAAATGAGTTCGGGCAAATGTTTAGTCCGAAAGGGAGTCTATTAAATTCAAAATGACCTTTATCGGTGGAGGAGGCTGTAAATTTGGTTGAATTTTGGTCTGATGGGATTTGATGAAATCCAGACATTAGATCAAGTGTAGTGAAGTATCTTGTACGACCTAATTGATCTAGAATTTCACCTATCCGCGGGAGAGTTTCTTTGGAACAAGTAAAATAGGCGAGTAGTAAGATGAGGTTGAATTTTGAATTATTCCTTCATTGAGCATAGTCTGTACTTGCTCATTAATCTCATGTTTTTGAGACTCGGGTAATCTATAATTTTTAATATATATATAGGTTTTTGGTCATTGAGAGTGATACTTTGCTCGTAAAAATTGTTTTGTGATAGCAAATCACCTTGAAGTGAGAATATGTCATTGAACTCTATGCAAAGTTTTTCAAGTTTGTCCTTAATATGAGGATCGCTGTTTTCAAGTTTTAGTTCATTCTTCAATTTCTGAGCTCTTTCGCTAATATTTTCTTTATTTATGTTATTTGGAGTAGCACAATAATAAAAATTTGCTAGTGGTTCATGTCTAGGATGAAAATTTGCTGGTAATAAAACCTCTTTATTTGTAGTATTGATAATTCTAACATGACAATTGCCTTTGTTCACTAGAGTATTGGTACAAAATACTCTAGGGCATATTTCTCCTAGATAACACTATCTTCCTGAATGTCGACGTTTTTAAATTGTTTAATTATCTCACACCTAGCTGGTATAAGACTTAAGTTGACTTGCTTATTGACTATTGGAATCGTAAATGTTTCGAATAGGTGCGTCAGTTTGCGAGGCCAGGAATCATAATCTACATTGCACTTGTGATTCACAAGAAAATCTCTCCCTAAGATTCCATCAGTAGGAATCGATGTGAAACGTTTGAGGTATTTTGATATCATTTAAAATTATATTTGCTTGTGTAGTACCCATTGTACTTACATTTCCATGGCCAATTCCAATGATATCGCATTGTTGGCTAGGATAATAGATTTGAGTTTTTCTTACTAATCCACATTTGACAACTGATATATCAGCACCGCAATCAACAATAAATGATAACTGCACATCTGACATATCAATCATTAGCTGAACATAATTGGTGGCAGACACATATATTGTGTATGCTGTCCCAATTGTACCCCTAAAGGGTGGATATTTCCATTATTAATGTGTTGTGGTTGATGTTGTACGAATTGTTGTGTTGCTTGTTGAGGCATTTGTTGAGGATTTTGTTGTTGAGGATTTTGTGGAGGATTCTGGGTTTGCACATAATAAGAAATATGGCCCATTCCTCTTCCTCTAGATCTTCCATTTACCACGGTGGTGGAATGATTGGTTCTGATCGCGATTGTAATTGTTTTGGTAATTACCGCGATAACTGTGTCCCTGTCTATAATTTCCTCGCCCACGTGATTGGTAGTTAGTTCCTCTACCACGTGGTTGGAAACCGCCTCTTTTGGCATACATGATTTGGGTGGTTTCCCGTTGATTCATTTTCCGTGATTTTTTCAACCGCAGCAGACAATGTATTAAACTGTCCTGCTTTCAGTATTAATCGTGATTCGCTGTTCTTTACTCCAACTGCTAGGGCTTTGACGCCAGCCTTAACATCCTCACTTATGTAAGCTCGTTCTAAGTCCATAGTGAGTTTTTCAATTTGCTCAGTGAACTTGACGATTTCGCCATTCTGCTTGGTGGCGTTCAATTTCGCGACGACGGTTTCGGGTGCGGTTGATGTTTTGCATTTACGATGCAAACTTTCAATGATTGCATCAACCGTTTGTGGGTTGTCTCCCACTGCCGATCTAGCTTTCCCTTCGAGGCGTGAAAGCACTACCTGGATTGCTACGACTCTGTTAGCGTCTGTAATAAGAGTGTTTAATGCAGCCAAAGCGGATAATACCGACGGCAACTTATCGCCTGACCCATCATATTGTGGGATCAGTGATGATACAATTTTGATTGTTTCGGCAATGCTAGCCATTTTATTTCGTTTCAAAAATTAGAAAATTACTGCTAGAGCAATACTTTTTAAACTAATCGATGGGTCCTTCGCGTGTACAAGCTTTTAGTCAATTTGTCAATTTGTCATAGAAAATGTTAGTTCCTGATGTGAACTTTGTTTCGTTTATAACGAGAATATCGCTTGGTTTTTTATAAAATTCTTTTGATTTTTCTTTTAGCTTAAGTATGAATCCTCTAGTATAGTTCCTGTTTGGAGCTTTGTTAAAGTTTGTTAAAATATTGTTTAATAGGGCTATGCAAAAATCAATTTCTAGTTTGGCTTGTTCGATATCCACAAAAAAATTTTAAATTTTATCGTCCTTAGCAGTTTTTTTGGTCTTCTTTAGGTTCCGCTTGACAATAGCCCAGTATTTCTCAATTGGGCGGAGCTCTGGCGTGTTGGGAGGGTTCTTGTCCTTGGGAACCACCTGCACGTTGTTGGCGGCGTACCACTCCATGGCCTTTTTACCGTAATGGCAAGATGCTATATCCGGCCAAAACAGTACGGAACAACCGTGTTTCTTCAGGAAAGGCAGCAGACGTTTATTCAAACACTCTTTCACGTAAATTTCTTGATTGACAGTCCCGGAAGCTATGAAAATGCTGCTTTTCAAGCCACAGGTACAGATGGCTTGCCAAACCAGATATTTCTTTGCGAACTTTGACAGTTTCGTGTGCTTGAAAATATCTGCTACCTTTCCCCTTCCTTTTGCCGTATAAAACTCCTGTCCCGGAAGCTGCTTGTAGTCGGCTTTGACGTAGGTTTCGTCGTCCATTACCACGCAGTCAAACTTCGTCAGCATCGTCGTGTACAGCCTCCGGGATCGCGCTTTGGCCGTCGTATTTTGTTTATCATCGCGATTTGGAGTCACTACCTTCTTGTAAGTCGATAGTCCGGCTCGTTTTTGGCTCGATGCACGGTTGTAGACGATACACCCAGCTTATTTGCGGCATCTCGGAGAGATAGGTTAGGGTTTCGCTTGAAACTACTGGCAACTCTCTTTGTCGTCTCAGCGGCTTCTGGTTTTCGATTTCCCCCCGATCCAGACTTCCTGGCTGTCGACAAACGTTCTCCAAACACTTTAATTACATTTGTAACGGTTGATTTGGCAACTTTTAGCGATTTTGCCAACTTTGCGTGCGAGTAGCTCGGATTTTCGCGATGCGCGAGCAAAATTTTGATACGCTGCTCTTCTTGCTTTGACGGCATTTTGACAACTGAAGAGTGAATTCCAAAATCAAAATAGGAGCAACATTCTACACATACACACCTTCAAAATGAGGGGTGTACAGGTTTTTTAAATGCAAAATTGAAAGAAATACGTCAAGTTGATATTGTCGAAATTTTGACCGTATCGCCCTTTACTATACGAACGAGTTTTGACGAAATTTGATGGCTGTATTTGCATGGATGTCGAAACATATGTCAAAATGTATTATAAACAAATCCCCGGACGAAAGTTTTACCTGGCAACCAGTGTATCAAATATTCACTTGTTGCACCTAAAAACATACGATAATTATGACGAGTGATACACCCGTTATTTTTTCACCCTCTTGTAACATGAATGTATCACAACAAAAAAAGAAGAAAAACAAAAAATGTTGTATCGATGATAGGAAAGAGACAAGTTGCTTTGAGAAAATGTTGTGACTCGCACACAGGTTGCAGTGTCCTTGTTTTCATGTAACTGCGATAAAAAAAACATTTTGTCATTATTGCAACACACTACCGCTGGCAACATTGCTTTATCAGCAACATGAACACAAGGGACAATCAGTTGTTGCTGTCAGACAAATTACTGATCTGAGCAATTATAAAATTTGTTGTGGATGGACTTCACCCTTGAGAAAAATGCCTGTATAAAATCACAGGCTGAACAAAAATGAACACTATCCTATCTTTGGCAAGCTTGTTGAAAATTGACTACTCTATCAAGGATGATGAAGTTCGCAACTACAGTTGTAACTGTAGCTTTTTCGATTATGTATGGTAACGATATCTTTTCAACCGTATTTCTGAACGTAGGATCTATAATTGAAATTGTAGTTTTTTCGGCAATACAAAGTCACGACATGTGTTCAATAATGTTCACTGAATCTTTTGGAAGGTCCACATACATTTTGAAAAAAAAATTGGGATATTCTAGGTCATCCAAACTGTTTCCAAGTTAATAACTTAGGATCTAAAGTTTTTATTTTAGCTTTCTTAGCTATACAAATTAGCGATATATAATCAATAAAGTAATTTGAATCTTTTGACAGGTCAACTAGCACTATGAGATAATTAGGGATGTTCGAGATGATTAAAACTTAGGATCTACAATTGTAATGGTAGCTTTTTCAGCTATTCTAATTTATGTTATGTATTGAAACATCTTCATTGAGTCCTCTGGAAAAACAACAGACATTATGACATAATCTGGGATGTTATAGGTCATCCAAACAGTCCTGGAGCTCAACATTTGGGATGTAAAGTTGTAACTATAGTTTTTTGGCTAGAAAGATTTTCGATATGCATTGAACCATGTTCAATTGATCTTCTGGAAGGTAAGCCGACATTATGATAAAATCAGTCATACCAGACTGTTAATTAGATCATTACTTAGGATCTACAATTGTAACGGTAGCTTTTTCTGATATCCAAGGTGTTCTGATGTATGATATGTATTCAACTATGTTCATTGAATCTTATGGAAGAGCAACCTACTTTATGAGATATTCTGAGATGTTCAAAGTCATCCAACCTATCCTGGAGTTCTGAACTTAGGATCTATAATTATACCTGCAGTTTTTTCGGCTACACATAGTTACGATATGTTTTCAACCATGTCTATCTGGAGTCTTCTGGAAGGTCAGCAGATATTATGAAATGATCTGGGATGTTCTGTATTAGCCATTCAGTTCTGGACCTCAAAAATTAGGATCTGAAATAATAACTGTAGCTTTTTAGGCTACACAAATTTACGATATGTATTCAACCATGCTCACTAGATCTTCGGGGTCTAGGTCATCCATGCAGTTCACTACTTAGAATCTATAATTGGTCGGGGCTCTGCCAGATTGCACCAAGCGACATATGCGTCATTAATCGTAAGTGATCCGATACAGTTCTCACCGAATATATTTTACAAACTTCAAGAACCACTGATCTGGTTCATCTTCAAATTTAAAAGTTCTGTTTGAGTATGTCGAACAAATCTGATGATTTTCGATAGGCGCCTGGTGCGATTTGGAAGAACTCCGACCATTTGTAACTGTAGGTTTTTCAGCTGCAAGGCTAATTCAGAATGACCTAGATTATCCCATAATATCTTTTGACTTTCCAAAAGATTCATTCTACATGGTTGAGTACATATCGTACAAATGTTGATACGGTTTTGACATTCTCACAGATATCACTTCTTCACCTTTAGAACGTTTTGAGAGGCGATTTGATCTTCGGGAATCTTCTTTCCCAACTTCAACACATTGTAACACAACGTAACAAAATGCACAGAAAAAATGCCACAAATGTACAGAGAAAATCATATTAAAACTCGAACTTACTGATCGCTCGAATTTTGACAGTACATGACTAGTCGAGAATGCCAAAACTATGATGAAACGTACGCAATAAGTAAAGGAATGTCGCTAGAAACGGACATGGTTGGAAAGATGAACAATATCTGTAGAAAATCAAATCATATATTAGGACTAAATTAAGTTTTTTATGCTATTATAACAACATGTATGATATTAGATTAGTTCATGTTAACAGAACAAAGTAAAATTTATTGCAATCGTATGTTTCGCTTCAAAACTGTAAGTCTTTATCAGCTATCCTCTATACCTCAGCAAAATGTTCGTTAGGTCGAGAGTAACAAATTCAAATAATGACCTAATAACATATTTTCTTTAGAAACAACTAGTTCGCCCACACGTACTAGCACCACCAGCAGTCAGGTTTTGAGAAACATGATACAGAGATGCAGAATTTAGACGTAGATGGCCACGTAGATCGATTCAAAATTTAGTCAAATTCGACTTAGAAGATCAAAAAGTGTAGTTACTCATCGACTGAGGAAAATAGCAGATTTGGGTAATTGTCACTCATACTTATATTTACTCCATACTTATAAAACCAAACACTGTCTCTTTCCGGTATATGCAACATGTGACATGATTGAATGTATTTTTGTTGCATACAAAGCAATATACATACAATCTTATGAAACATTTTAATCTTGGTTCTTCTGCCCTGCAATTTATCATTATTGTGTTGAGTATGCAACAATGACAAAGATACATTATTTTTTGTCCCAACGTCCAAAAGTTAGGACAATGTCTTTATCATTCATGCATTCGCGAGTTTGGATTCACTGCTGGCAACTGATCGTGGGGATTTCCCTTCCAGATTTAAATTTGTTTTTGCTGGTAAGATTGCTCGGAAACTAATGATTTGGCAAGGAATCTGGCCCTAAAATCAAGGTTTTCATCACATCTCACGCAATGACGTCGAAGGTTTACATTAAAGAGTGTCTGAAAAAGCGGATTTTACCCTTCAATCGGCAACACAAGACCAACGTTATGTTTTGGCCAGGTCTAGCCAGCTACCCCTACTCTAAGGAGGTACTAGAATGGTATGCTGCAAACAATGTTAATTTCGTCGCAAAAAAGATTAATCCTCCGAATTGCCCTGAGTTCAGACCGACCGAAAAATATTGGGTTATTGGCAAGCGAAAACTTCGAGGATGCGGTGAAGAAGTGACAAATGCACAACAAATACGTTTAAAGTGGAATAAGTTCGCCGGTACAGTGTCACCAGGGACTGTGCAGATCATGATGGCATTGATCACAAGTAAAGTGCGACAGTTCGTTCGAAACGGTAAAATGTAATAGCTTGTTTATATCGTTTAAAAGCTGAATAAATACCCTTGACGTTTGACGTTGCTCAACCGCGTATGTTGTTTAGTTCTTGAGTTATGATCACTTGAATGCGTCCAAATTTACTTTGAATCGGGCTTTATATACAATCCGATTGTTTTTTTTTTCAAAACCAAGAGGGTATATATATGTATTTCTTGCCTGAAGATATCATGTTGTAACTCATGATCTTCCGTACTTAACATTATATTAAATTGAATTGATAACGTTGAGAGCACATGTAAATTTAGCTTTTTAGGCACCATGGGTCAACAATTTGTGATTTGGCCAATGTAGTTCTCTACCTAAAAGTACCAAAAAGAATATCAAATTAGTGAGCAACTGCTACCTAGTTCTGATAAAGGGAATTAACACGCATACTGCGGTGGGATAACTAATGGGATTAAAATTAAGACTGTTTGACCTTTTTCTGTGGACTACCGAGCAGCAGCTGCATATCGTACCGAAGTAATGAATTGCTGCCATATTCGTGAATTACGGTGTAATTGATGTCGATGACCCCATTGATATAACAGCAATAATCCCCGGCGTTTCATTATGCAAATGGAACACGCTTCGTGAATGGTTCAGAATTTGGTGGAAACAAACGACCAGAACGATGCACGTTGCAATCAATTTGTAGCCTGCGTAACGGTTATGAATAATTTAAGAGCCCAATAATTGTTCATGATAATGAGTGCTTAATGGGAGGAGATCGCACTGGTATCGTCAGTTATCCTGTAACTGGTACAGGGCTGGCTAACTACTTAGTAATGGTACTGATAGAGTCGACGAGCTTGTGTTCGGTTTTCTGACTGTTACTGTTTTTAATAGTGAAGTTTTTGAATTGTATGAATAAAAATTAGGGCCCTTATTGTCGTAAAAATTAAACATCAAACTTTTGTATTGCAGAAATAATAATCACCATACCTCAGAAAAGTAGTGGATAAACAAATCTAAATAAGCTATGTTCTCGAAATTTTTGCTTTAGTGACCGAATTGATTTTTATTATTTATGCCAGAGAATTCCTACTAAAACCAGTTATTGTGTTCTTACATTTTTGATTAAAATTTCTCAGTGAAGTATTAAACGGTTTCATACGAATAAAGTATTACAAATTCAATTAAACATATTTCTATCAGTTGGAAAACAAAAGTTATGATAGTTTTGCGCGAAACAATTAAGCTCTAGTCAAATGTGGATCTCTCTGATTGAAGCAGATTGATAAATGAATTGATAAATGAATTAGGTCCATTGTGAGATTCTCTTCGTCGACTTTCTCTTTCATTAATAGTTAACCTATTATTACTTCATATTACCTAATACTTCATATTACCGTACTGTGTGTTGAGAATACTTGAACACGTTTTGACAAAACCGTAGCTACGCAAAGAGAAAATCGTCTAAGAAAGTCTCTCAATGTTACTTAGGACCTTATGCATTTTACAACTCTGTAGTGTGAATTAAACATCAGTTGGCATTCATACAAACAAGTTTTTACCCGCGTTTCTGCTGAAAATTCTAACAAAACAGTTTGGCATTGCCATTGGATGCCTCCAGAGCACGATTATTGGATACCCTAGTGGCCCGAGGTAGACAACCCTTCCGCAAGGTAAGAGATGTTTTGGGAATGCGTGATCTTCCCTACATGCAAGCGATTTACGAATTCCTTTGTTTGTCTGATCTAAGAGTGTAACGTCATCACCCCCCTCCCTCTACTCTAGTAAATTCCCTACCATTGTGTCCTAGTTATACTATGCTTTTGTTTCTGTGCTACTCCATGTGCGGACCCTGAAAGGACTACAGGGATCAAGAATTTTGCAGATGTCGCAACCAAAAACAGCAAATAATGACTTAAATTAGTTATCTACCTAGTCATTTACAAACGATAATGTGAATCATTAACCTCAAGCTAGCCACGGGTAATTGGCATCCCTGTTTTACTAATATCGAAAAGTAAAATTTTGTGTATAACAATTTTGAAAATCGGCTCCGTAAAGTTTTACACACGCTTGAGCCTTACAAATAAACGAACCGATTAAACAAAAAATATTCTAACAAATACCATCGAGAAACTACAAGGATGCAGCATTGCAAAGTTCAGTTTTGTTTATGAAAATGACTAGGTCTGCTAATTATTAGATCACCACTGCATTTTTGGATACTAGATGAAGTTGCTGTTGACTCCTATCCATCCGAAAATCTAAGGTTGGATTTTTCTTTGAAGCTTGAACCCGTTTCTTGAAGGTTGGCTTCGAAATCATTTATTTTTCATCCAAGTAGCTTCGATTGTCGTTTTAATTTTTGACATGAATCTTTTCCTTTCTTTTTTATTTCTAAACAAAGCCCAGTATCTTTTACACAGGTTTCATTATCAGGAGGACGCTAACCACCATTGAAAGTAATTCTGCCCCCCTATGGTTCGGATACGAGTTTGAAACAGTGCTTCATCATATGTGTTTCTTGATAAGTGTTGGCTGCTGAGAGAAATGTTGCCAAGTACCATTCGCACGTAGCAGAGGCATTGCCGAAGTGATGTGATAAACGACGTTCATAATTTTCACAACTTTCTTTTTCATTGTTTTCATGTCGTAATCCTCCATGTCTTGTTGGCACAACGCAGACGAAGCACATGAACTTCCCCGTTACTTGCTGCTGAGCCTGTGAAGAAAATCATAATTCATAATGGTGCTGCTGCTGCCCGTCCGGAATGGGAGTGGTTTTTCACGGCTCGGGTAAGTGATGTCTTGGGGGTATCCTCTCCGCCCCCTCCCCTCCTGAACGGCAGCAGTCAAGTGGAGTTTACAACTACAAGAACAAGAAAGCGAAAAGCTGACAACGAAAGGCTAACAAGCTTCAGGTCAAACAATTTATCCCATTTCTGAGCTTGTTCGTGTTTGTTGATTTAAAGTGAACACTTGTTCAGTGGTTATTACCACGTTCTAATTAATATAGAGCCGGTCTGGTCGTTGTTCGCATCCTTTTTAGTAAGTTGTGATAATTTCTGTGTTATAGAATTCCTTTGTTGACATGATCGCACATAAGAATTCATTTCACATCATTAAGTCAATAGGTTTAACTAGTTGTACTGATATGGTTTTTAAAATAACAACTTGATTAAAGCCATTTCCGAGTTTCAAAGTCAACGTTTCAAAGCTCACTTCGATTTCAGCAACTAATACGAGAATCTATATCTGACTATCTGACGTTTTTGTTTGTTTTAAACTGCACAGATAAAAAGAAACATGGAATTTTCTGCGTTATCTAATGCGCATCAAGGGAATGCTAAATTTGACAGAAAATAATGGGATATTTCATGTCAATTTAAACCAGATAACACCTGAATTTAGCCTGCTGTATGATAGATTGCAAACATTGCAGTTTACGCCTGCTTTGGTTTGGAATTAAATGAGGGGAAATTTAACGTGTTTGTTAAAATTCATTATTTTTCTCAATGTGAGTATTGCTGACAAACCTTTTTTATTCGACTATCGTTTTGTCTCCAAGTAACGATTTATAGCAAAAAATGAAACAAAATCGTGCGAAATTGCAATACAATCTTGCTTTTTTATTTTGAGTGTACTATTGACTCACCCACATTGAACAGTTGTTGGCATTAGAACAAAGACCCCGGTTCGACTGTCGAGGCACTAAGCGATAAATTTGTTTCGAGGAATCTGTGTGCTGTCAGCTGCTTGCTTTATACCATAAAATGCTTTGTGGATCAAGATAGGCACAAGTACCTTTTGTGAATCAAACGGATTTCTCAAGATATGATTGCATAAACTGTAATTGAATTCCAACTGCAATGCACACTTCCAACTTTTGGGTGTATGAAATAGGTTTCTACCCATCTTTCTCATCATGTATGAAATACTATGAATTTTTAAGGGACTTGAGCATTTTCAGCCAGTATTGATTTCGAATTCCGAAAAGGTTGTACACTTTCTTAGTGATATTCGTTCTACGTTACATTTGTAGTGTCATCATCTTTGGCAAGTTTGCTCTAAATTCTGACTATCTGTACAGAGTGCCGAGCCGTTTTACCAGTCGTTTTACCACACCTTGTCCAATATTTTTCTATTAGGTGAAACTGGAGGCAATCCAGGCTAGGGGGCGATTCCATTTGTAGTGGCAATACGCCCAATCAGCCCAAAACATCGCTGGGCTTTTGTGTGGTGGCACGCGTTCAAATATCTTTCAAAACCATGAACTTCCAAGCAATTTTTTCCTTGAACGCGAACTTTAGTCTTCCATGGACATCTTTTCGGGCCGTGGCTAGGGATAAAATGTTTGACTAGGAGGCTTTAAGAAATCCATTTCCACGAAACTTTCATCGTCACTGAGCAGGTATTGTCAGAACCTGGTCATACAAATCCCAAGCGCGAGTTTTTGTCTCTAGACTCTATTACAACGTCCTGTTTGGTTGCTTGCGTGCTCGAAAAGAACGAAATCCTACTAACAAGCGTATTTTTGCAGCCCAAGGTTTGTTTTGATGCTTCTCAACACATTACAATTCAGTTGGCAATTGTCAGATCCTCGGTATACAAGTTATGTCACCGTCCTTGTTTCGTTGTAAACATATGACGTAATCGCTATGTTTGCACAAACTATGTACAACAAGTTGCTCTACTAGTTTGCTTTGTTTTACGCTCTCTCGTTAAAGCGATAGGAATGGCGTCTTTATTAAGTGTCATTTTGCTTAAGAGCCTACCTTGCATTTCAGTATACCGTGGTCAGGTCCACTTCGATGCTTCGTTGTAGCTGCACACGCTACGCTCTTCCATCCGTAGACGTTTCCACCTACGGTACTTTGGAGGATATTCAACTTACAGGGTGTCTGCAAGTTATCCGTACAGACTTTGTCGGCATGCCTCAACAAAACCAAGCGGATTAAATTGAGCATACCTAGATGGTTTAACATCTTGACCCATTGTCGTTATACGCAGAAGGTTTGGTACAGTTGTGATGAAATGAAAGCCGAATGAGTTGCACGTAGGTGTAATTGAAGATTTTTGAAAAGAAAAAACTGTTTCAGTGATTGTCATAATTTGTCTTAAAGCCTGTCCACGTTATATTTCGAACACTTTTCTTTCAGTGTAGATTTTGAATTATATCACGCATCGCTGAACCGTTTCACTTATATGACAGCTGAAATTCTCAACTTCTTTACATTCTCGTTACATTTAGTAAAATGGCGTCGAATCAAGTCGAAGTGCACAAACGCATTTTGTAAGACCGCAGCAAAATTCGAATTTATCGGTGACCATCGCTTGACTGTGGATCGGAATGAAGGAAGTGGAATAAACCGAAAAGCCATTATTGAGAAAAATCCCAATGAAGCAAAGTGAAAGAGGTACCCAACCATAATGAAAAGCAAAATTTCACTGCAAAAAGTCGTGCTAAGCTTTACACCAATTTTATGCAAACATTTTCTTATATCCTGTATCATGTAATGGACGAAACATACGTACTCTAAGACTTTAAACAGCTTTCTGGTCTGGCTTTTTATACCGCAAGGCAAAGGACGCCGTTGTCGAGCATTTTTGGACAAGGAAAGTGTCCAAATTCTCGAAGAAGTATTTGATTTGGCAGGCCATATGTAGTTGTGGTTGAAAATCTAAAAGTTTCGTCGCTATCAGCACGTTTTTCAGAAGCTACGTTTCTCCAGCTCTAGTTTGTCCTGATTTATCCTCTTGTCACTATGCGAAATCCGCCTTGAAATGGTATAAGGTACAAGAGGTCAAATACGTGCCAAAAACAGCCAATCCACCAAACTGTCCAGAATTTCGCCCTGGGCTTCGTACTGGGCTCTAGTTAAGCGGAAACTCTTCGAAATTAAGAAGAAAGCAAATGGTACTGATGATTTCATGAGAAGATGGAGAATCGTCACGGAGGTCGTAACTGAGGATACCGTACGGGACTTGATTGCGGGTGTACCACAGAAAGTTCGAGAATTTTACAGAAATAAGGATTAACATCTAAATTAACTGTTTCTGATGTAGGTATAACTCTATTTTTGTAAAATAAACAATCGGGTTTGTAGAATTATGTGTAAATTTTTTTTGCTGCTATTATTTTGGTGTTCGAAATTTTACGTGGACAGGCATCAAAACTAACCTTATTAACTGATCGCTTGAAGCAGGCAACCGGTTGCGTTGTTCATCATGCCTAGTTACCGGGATTAACATCATGGCTGACTATGTAGCATTGATTTAGTCGTATAAGGCAGTATGATCGTGAGTTGGTATCGAGCCAGTCCCGTATTTGAATACATTACCCACACCACTTTACCATTATTATTTTTCTCTTCAAGAAAGTTTGTTGCAAGGCTACGCATTGTTGATCAAACTGTCAAATTCACGAAAACGCAAATGCAGCGTATACATTGTGGGTGACACTCAAATGTTCACAGTGATTGAAGCGTGCAATCAGGGTTGCCACATTATTTTTCATTCCCGTCTTTAATCTTATTTATCTGTGCAGAAAATCTTGGTAAACATCTTTTCTTCAAACTTTGTGTTGTAAAAGTAGAATGGAGACTTTTCAGGTGCCAGAATGCTTATGTACTACTTCTTTATAATTACTATTGAGTTGAATGCTAAATAAAACAGATTTATACTCGTCAAAACACATTTCTTTTGATTAACCGATGCAGAACAGTCTTTTAACAGGGCTTAACTGTATCTATCGGTTTTCCTACATCACACTACAGCAAAACGTATATTGTTTCTTAAAGAAATAACGATTTCAGGAATTAAAAGAAAGTTTGCAGTGAACTTTCTTAGTAAGGGAAAAGCCTGATTTCCATTCGCTTGTTTGAAACAGAGCAGTTTTTTTTTTCCAACAAGTCTCCAAGTCATCCTATTTTTCTTCCTCGATGTCCTTACTGATGATTGCCATCCTCAGCTCACGATACTCATTTTAGACGACCCGTTTCTCACTGCTTTTAAAATAGATCGGATATAGTTTAATAATAGAGTAGAAGTCCTTCAAAGTGCGCACCTTCTCGGGGTCTACGTTCGATGCAGTAGTGAGAACTGGATTGTCTGTTTAGTCAACTCGGTATAGGAAGCACAGCAGATGAAGTAGATAGTCTTCTTCCTGGTTTCATAGAGAGTTCCGGTTCCAAGCATTTCTCCTTCTACTACCCCGATATTCATTTCCGACTTCTTACGAAGCCGTTTCACAAAATTCAGGAACTCCAAAATCCGTCAGTCCTTACAAATACGTGCAAGAAGTACCATTAGCGAGACTGATAGCAAATGTTTGGGAATTCCGAAACTTCTGACGAAAGCTCAAGAAGTGGAGAAGTGGCTGCGTCATCGGGTCATTAACAGGTCATTGGTCAAAAGGTCATTGACAGAGAATGCATTGTACGGTTTGATTGTTGTAGCAGTTGGATTGGAACGCAAAAAACAACGCGAGCGCCAAAAACTGTTCCGAATTCCTTTTGACAACTGACTCCAACGACGGTAATCTGGTGGCAGATGGATGCAGAACTTTCAAAGGCTTCAATTCCAAGACAATTTGTAGCCAGTACATTTGATAATTATAAAATGGTCACGTTCCGGCAGCTTCTGGAAGGATCGGTCAGAACCCATAAGTTATGTTAACCCATAACTACCGATGCTCCATCTGATCCAATGCTTACAAGCCTTTGGATTTTGTAATCGGCGCCACCAATTTGGAACTGTTTAACAATGGCGAAAAATAGATGTATAGGCATATAACTATAACAAAAAACCACGTTCGAAATAACTCTAGACAAAATAGTCAAAAGGTCGAAAGTAAAAATTGTAAACAATGCCTTAAAACGTATTTTTTGTCGGAAATGCTAGGTTGCTAACATGTATATTTATTACCGACGGGAAGGTAATAACTCCCTGTATCTGTTTCTGGTGCTATTTTGTTTGTGGCAGCAAGCAGATTCCAGAAAAAAAACGCTAGAGGTCATTGTTTACAAATGTTACGTTCGACCTTTTGACTATTTTGTCTAGAACTATGCTTCAACTTCCCAAAACTCCTCTGCATGACAATACTCCTGAATTGGAGGAATAGTATTTTTGTGAAAATACCTGTACATTGAGACAACAATTCTCCAGCGGAATACTTGAAAAAATTATTGCAGTATTTTTTAGAGATTTTTATGTAAGAATTCCTGCAGACATCTTACACAAAATTTAAAAAAATAATTCTACAAAACCTCTTGCGGAATTTTTAAATTAAGAATAAAATATATGAGATTATGGAATTCGTGCAAAAAAATCTTCTTGGATCTCTCCAGCATATCAGGATTTGCTCCAAGAATTACTTCAGTAATCATCTTACAGTTTTTGTGTAGTTATTTCAGATGTCATCATCACAAGAAGATTTTGAAAAACTGCCAATGAGATGCGAGAAGAAGCTTCTGACAGAATCCTTGGTGGAATGCCTACAAACTCCTGCAGAATACCTATAAAAATGCAAGAAGGAATATCTCAAGGAAAGTCTGAGAATTTTTCAGAGAATATTTGGAATATTCTATGAAATTTTCTTAAAAGATTACCTCAATTTGTTTTTTGGACAAATCATTCTGGAGCACACACACAAACTGACTTTCAGACTGTCATCTGTCACTGTAGCGTTAGCAGAGGCTGGATAGTCAAGAACAAAATAGATATAGTTTTTTGCTCAGGAAGAACCAGTGCATCGGTCTCAAGCTCGGTCCCAAGCCTCATGAATCGCCCCTAAACATTTGATTCACATCGAAGAACCTTTCATAGATTCTGTCATATTAACAAAGTGAATCAAAACAGAAACAAAAATTCTTGTACAGAAAAGCGAAAGAATGTATTGCAAGATGCAAGGTGGCAAGTGCGCGGGACCAAGGAGTTTTACAACAGTGGGCCAATTTAAAATTGCTAGTTTTTATTGATTGTTGGTGTCAGCTCAGGGGGTTAGTCATTCTGCCACGCCGAGCTTGTGTTTCAGTGTGTCGGAAGGTGTTTCTGTGTTTCAACTTACCTGTTAATACTGTTATACTACACTCGGAAATTTAAGCTTATTAGCAACCATGGACCTTTTTGACAATTAATTCACGCACACTTATGCATCATCTAAATCACATTAGTGCAAGCAAGAGGGACACAAACCAGTGAGAAAACAAACAATCGAATCGTTTAAGCGGTGCCAGGTATGAATTTATCTTGGGGTATCACAAGGTGGTCGAGTAACTTACCCCCTATTTCATTGTCAATTGCTTTCTTTTGCTTCATGGGCCTCAAATAGCACCATGAAGATAGAATTGGTATAAAGTTGGATCCGAAAATATAGACATATTTCAAATTTGAGGTTTTTGAGTAGACAACCAATTGTTAAAAATCTCAAAAATCTTGGTTTTTTAAAAAATATGTAATCTTTACATTCAGATATTTTTATGAAAAAATTAAAAAAATTGTCAATCTAGATGAATCTGTGCATGTGGCAACCCTGCGTGCAAGTTTATCCACACTGAAAAAATCGACACGTTGGTTCCATGTGAAATACACGGAATTAAATTGCATATCAGTAATTAACACCAGGAATTCACGTAAGAGCTATGCGATTTCCACTTGATCCACATTCTACGTGAAAAACACATGAATGTTACGTGCTTTTTAACATGCAATTCACTGACACGTAATGTTCACCTGATTTAACTGAAGAAGCTATGGTTACGTGTTCAGGCGAAAGTTACGTGAAAGTTCACGTGAAAACAACGTGTCGATTCTTTTTAGTGAAGAGTTTGTTAGAAGTGATCATTTAACCCTTATTCATTTTGATTGCTATTTACCGTTCTTCTTTGAAATTATAAACATGAAGTTGCTATTTAAGATTGGGATATTTTTAAACCTCCTAGTTTCTCCTCTGCTTGGTTTAGCTTCTTAGGGCATCTTCAGCGGCGGTCTATTTTTAGATCAACTTTATACCTGATTTGCATCAGCGAAACTTGAATAGAACTAGCTAAAATAGACCAACTAGCGTTCCCCGCACCGGTGTTGTATTTCTTGTTGTTAAACCTGCAATACCTGTCATGCTGTCGATCATTCAACGGTTTTTTTTACGTAGATTTTTGACAAACATTTTGCCATTGATTGGTTTGACTAAATAATTTTAATGTAAATAGTTAGTCGTTAGCTGACTACAAGGAATACTTGCTCGTTCGTTTGGATGAAGGTGAGTGTGTGAATGCTTGCATTTCATTAGAACGATATTAGAAAATCCTGATTTGTAGTTTGGCAGCGGATAAACAAGAGTCGAAACCGAGAGGGTCACATCCTGGATGACGCCCCAACGTCGACCGAGATTTCCGTTCAGGTCATCAGAAGCTGTTCCAGGACTACTTTAGCGACACGCAAACCTACAACGAGAAGCACTTTCTGCGTTTCCGCATGTCAAGGGAGGTGTTCCTGGACATTATGTGACAACTAGAGTCAACTAGAGGCTTCTCCAAAATTTATCTGTATGAACTATTTGCAAGTGCATATCATAACAAATCTATTAATAAACAGATTGTTTATTTTGAAGACTTCATACCTTTTCATTTCCGAACAAACGAAATACTATTCGGAATCTCGGAACCTCCGCATTTTGATCTAGTCAGCGTTTTCCGAAAAATGCAGTGGCTGTAAAAACACTAAGACAAGCATTCGTTATTTAGGCATGAAACGAAAATGCAATTCACCAGCACCGGGAGCAACTAGAGGTATAATCATCCGCCAACTTGTTGTCCACCGCCAGCATCACACGCAGCAAACACGGTTACTTTTCGGCTCACAAATATATCTCAGAATATACTCAATAAAATTTAGTTATTGTTTAGTATAAGCTGAAATTTTACTCAATAATTGGAATTGAAATAGTTGAAGATGCCCTTATAGCAGTTGATTTGACGTTTCTTCAACACTGTAATATCGTTTTCGGTTATTGACGAATTCAGGTTTAAAAAAGAAGAAGACACCGAGTGGTGATAAATCTGACAGCTCCCATGTAAAAGTATAAGACAAACAATTTAAAATGCTTCTAATAAATTCAAATGAAATACTAATTAAAAGCGGATTAAAAGCTGAATTCGTCTATTGCCAGTGCGGAACTGGGATTGCTGTCAAAACGTTTTTTTTATTCAATGGGGTCGGACTTGGATTCGCCCTGGATACGACCCAGCATCAATAGACTTCTCTACCGCCGTTAGTATTGGTTAGCAGTATCACTAATACAATTGTTTTGCTGGTTGAAAATAATAAATAAACCGCTGTCAACCTGATCATTTTGACTGCTGATCTCGTGGTTGAAAACAATAGACAAATCGATTCTATACGTGTAAAGCAGCACGTCAGTATTAGTGACATCTTACTTCGAATAGATTATAAGGGTCGCTCTCAACCTTGATTCACCAATACACACAAACATTAACTGTCAAAATGAAATGTTTATGTTTGTTTATGTTCATGTTTTGCACTAATACCATCATACTGACTCGACTCTTCTGGATCCGTTTTCGTTCGGTAATTTGGCTTAGTGACCTTGAACGCACGCACACTACAGCGTCATTTAAAACAAAGGAGTGCAAGTAAGAGGGGAAATCTTTTAGAGGAAATCAAACCATCATTCCTCTGCGTGTGCTATAAAGGGAAAGGTGATTAAACGTCAAAAAGCCTAAATGCGAGTCAGATCTACTCTAAATAGAGTAACTTTCACTCAGTTTCGTATTTCCATGCTAAATGTCAAAAACTGAGTAACTTCATATAAGGAAACTGAGTAAATGCTACTCTGATTGTAGAAGCGCTGTACTTATAAAAATAGAGTAATTACTATGAAGCTATCAAAAGCAAAAAACGTGGTTCAGTCGATCAAAGATTTCAAGATGGGACGGCTGCATGTTGTAATCAACAATCATTTTGAAGTCGAACTGCCGAATTTGATCCATGAATTACAATCAATCCAGAAAATTACAAATTCGAAGTATTTCTGGACAGTTGTCGGAAACAATCGACAATTCATTAAAATTAAAATAATATATAATTAGATACTGCATAATGTTTACTCTATTTTTGACAAGTGACCTAGTTAATCAGAATTGAGTAACTCCATAGCTACTCTAATTAGAGTTGCTCCAGTTTTAAAAAAACTGAGTCGTTTTCTACTCAGTTTTGTAAAAATACAAACAAACGTGACTGAGTAATGTTTACTCTAATTTTGACAGGTGACCTTGTTAATCAAAAATGAGTAACCCTTAAATTACTTTAATTAGGGTAGTACCACTTTTTACGAAACTGAGTCGTTTTCTACACAGTTTTGAGTAATTACAAACGGGCGTGTAGAATGTGTGATAACAAATAAAATCGAGATATTTTTTACACCACAAAAATTTTCACTTTTCGTGGTATTGAATCGTTCTAAGCAAGGACAGGACCTGCCAGCTCAGAGAGAGATGACCTCTTATAAATTTATGATTGCTATGATACGCTGGTCGCTCCAGTGTTGCCAGATATGTTTACACAGTAATCCCATTGAAAATAAAGTAATTAAAAACATTTCTTTTGTCGTTCGGGAAATGAACCTGCATCAAACTAAACGTTAATTGATAAGGTTTCATTGAATTTCATTGATGCTTACGCTGCAAATTCTGCTGTGGGGAGAAATCTTGAGCAAGAGAATGTCTTCCTCACGTGCGTTACCAATGCAGGCCTTCACCCATTTTCGGCGGACGATTGGATCTCTCGGGAACCGATGAAAATGGAGACCCGGATGTGACACGTCACTGCGACCATAATTTATCGCTTTGCAGTTAATTTCGAACTCATTTAAAATAAACCACTGCAAAAGTGAACTTTTGTTTTAGTTGTCACATACGAAAAAAGTGAAAAAGCAGTGACTACTAGCAACACCGCCAAACCAATAACAAACAGCCTGCTTGTAACATAACTCGAAGGAGGCGGTAGAGGTGGTTGTCAAAGCTACCAATAAAAACGGTCTTTTTTGACAGGTTAATGGTCTTGTTCTTGCACTAACAGCTGGCAGGTCCTGTCCTAGGTTCTAAGTTGCCCTTCCGTTCCGTGCATATATGTAGTATGCCAGTGACTTTGTTTGTTAGCAGCTCCGGATTTGAATAAATCACCCACACCATTTTCTCATTATTATTTTTCTCTTCAAGAAAGTTGGTTGTAAGGCTACGCACTGTTGTTCAAACTGTCAAATGCACGAAAACGCAAATGCAACGTATCCATTGTGGACGACACTCAAAAGTTTTGAAGTGATTGAAGCGGTTAGTTCGTGAGAAGTGATAATTTAACCCTTATGGCTGGCCCACAGATTTTCCATAAGTTTTCTGTCAAATTTACGTCAACGGAACGCAAACGTACCTATTGTTGGTGACCCTTTATTCATTTGGATCGCTATTTACGGGTGTTCAAGTCCAGTGATAAAAATGGAGTTGCTATTTTAGGTTGGGATAATTTTAAAGTTTCAAGTTTCTCGTCTGCTTGAATTACCCTCTTAATTTGCAAGAATATTCTATGGTAACAAGTTACTTCCTCAACTTTGCATGAATTATCATTGTATTCAGAAAAGTATAGAAAGCTCTCAAAGCTATAGGGGTCGCAGTGCGTTACAAATGGCGGCCTAACAAAGGCACTGTCATTCTCTTCACCAATGAAAATCAAATCTCAGTGGTCTCCCTAAAGAGTAATCTAAATTCAAATAATACCCCCCCTTACCAACTTTCAATGGAGAATTTCTCCATTCGCATTTTTCACAACTTACAACCACATTACCCCTCGCAGGGGTATCGGATAATCAAAGTTGAGAAGCATGGCAAATTGGTTCCAGGTCCTCCATCCAGCAAAAGTTGCCAACAACAAAACCATTTGAGGCGTCCAACGAGTTCCCAGCCGTAGTAGATAGGATGGAAGAATTTCCTGCAACATATTTTCCCCTCCAAGGCTCATGACACAGCGTGCCGCGCGAGGTCTGTTCCGAGGCCGTCAAGTTGGAAAATTACCCACTAGACAAGATTAATCTTGTTAAGTTTCGCCTTCACGCTGTTGTTTGCCATCAGTGACCAGGGCGACGATGCCAACGGTATCCTTGTTGAGATATTTGCGTGAGGGCCAATCAACGTCAAACTCAATTGTTGCTGTTGTTATTGTTGCCCTTGATGATTTTTGCGTGCTGTGATATAGTGCTTCAATAAATTGACACACGAAGTTTGACGTAGGTTGGAAAAGTCATCCCACAGTTCTTTCTGGAAGGGAGATGGCGGCACAAATTAAAATGATTAAATCGCCTGTTAATTGTTTGACTGGGCGCAAAAAAGTAGCGGAGGATCTCGGCAGCAAAAGTGAAGCGACCGGAGATCCCTCGTAGAATTCCTGGAACGGTTGTGGAGGAGGGATTAAAATTAAGTATCAGAAATAAGCGACGGAGAAAAAGTGATGACGCGATAAGTTTTTTCTGCTGAGTCGTCCTGGTGTCATTGTAGATAATGACGACGCTGGTTTTTAATGATGAAGGCTAAAATACGTGGGTCTTACAGGAAACGATGGTGAAGGTCAAAGGAAACAATAATGAGGTGCGAACTTTTGTGGGGAACTTCCGGTTCTTGATTTGGTACTTTGATGCTTGTTAGAAGGCTTAAACAGTCGTTGAGTTTAAATGAAATATTTTCTAGTGGATATTTGAAGCTCACTAGAAACTACATTTTTGCCATGATTGAAACGTTCCCCCTGTAATCCATCGGTTGATGCAACTCAGAAAAGATTGCTTCAGCTAGCTTCACGTTCGCAACAGCTCCGCCGCAGGAGTCATCGCGCCCTAGATCTTGGACACATTAATCTCGGTCCACCTTCCTTTGGGAACCGGAATTCCAGCCATGCAGCGTTGAACTGGACATGTTGTCACATCGGCCACCCACCAGGACAGTGGAAAGTTTTTCCTTTACTCAATGTGATTTAGCCGCCCGGCCAGGGCAGTACGTGCTTTCCCCTTGATTGAATGAAATGCAATCAATTTAATTCACTTACTTACCAGCACTACAACGGCTGCCACCTCCAGAGACCGACGGAGCCACCTCATATGGAACACACAGGCCACATCGGTGTTGATGTAGGACAATGAAGCTTCGTATCGCCATCATCGAAGCAGGCGATGAAAGACAACGGAGATGACGACGAAGATGGGATGGCTTGTGGGTTTTAAGTTGATGTTTATGTTGAATAAATTAAAGTTGATGACCGTGTGTGGTTGCAGTCATTGTTGCTATCATCATACGGATTGCATTTGCTTCAAGCGGAAATTAAGCAATTCACTGCGGGTGGTCGATTCCGTGTAATTTGAGTAATTCATTGGATTAAAGCAAATTTTAACGCCTGCGATAAGAACCTGTCCAGATATTTTACTAAAACTCTTTTTACTCCAAGCTAATTTTGAAAATTTTGGTTTTCTTTGCAGGTTTGTTGAATCTGATATGCAGTAATTATGGATTTGGAAGCTATGGTAAGTCATAAAAAAAATCTTTGGATTCTAAATGGAAATGGTATAGTGTCTTATTAGAGAGTTGTCATCAGCACAGCTTTGACGGACAGTAAAACAAGACCAAAGACCGATTTTCATACTGAACTAGCTGATCCCGGTGCGAGCGTTGCTACGCCTGCAACTAAATGAATGAACATTACATAGAACTGGGCTTTATTTAATGAGTTTTTTTTTTGAGTAATAAGGAGTTCAAACTTCTATCAGAACATTCTTCTTACCTAGACAATACACGGTTTGTGGCTTAGTTACCTGGATAATTCTCAGGTTCGGTTGAAATTTGTGTTTGAAATCACCATAGAAACATTTCTTGCATTAAAAAAACCCCGCATACCAATTTTGGTTCCATTTGCTTGATTAGTTCTCAAGTTATGCAGAAATTTGTGTTTCATTTGTATGCGAGCCGGAAGGGGGAAGCGGTCTCAAACAATCATAAGAACCTTCCCCAGCCCCAAAAATACCTGTATACATATTTTCACTCCGATCGGTCAGACAGACAGTCAGACAGAAATCCATTTTAATATAAATTAAAAATCCTGTTTCCAATAACACCCAGATGCCAAATGTGGTTTCATTCACTTGAATAGTTCTCGAGTTATGCAGAAAATTGCGTTTCGTTTGTATGAGAGCCCCCCCCTTTCAGAGGGCAAAGGGGTCTCAAACCACCATAGAAATATGTCTGACCTTCAAAAAAATCCACATGCCAAATTTGATTCCATTTGCTTTATTAGTTCTCTAGTTATGCAGAAATTTGAATTTCATTTGTTTGAGAGCCCCCCTCCCCTCTTCAGAAGGCGGAAGAGTCTCAATGACCATAAAAACATTTCTCTCCTTCAAAGACCTCCATATGCCACATTTGGTTCCATTTGCTGGATTAGTTCTTGAGTTATGCAAAAATTTGTGTTTCATTTATATGGGAGATCCCTCTCTCCACTTTTAGAAGGCGGAGGGGTCTTAAATCATCATAGAAACATTTCTCTCCTTCAAAAACCTTCATATGCCAAATTTGGTTCCATTTTCTTGATTAGTTCTCTCGAGTTATGCACAAATTTGTGTTTCATTTGTATGGGAGCCCCCCCCCCTTCAGAAAAGGGAGGGGTCTCAAATTAGCATTGAAACAGTATTCATCTACAAAAACCTCCACATGCCAGATTTGGTTCAATTTGCTTGATTAGTTCTCGAGTTATACAGAATATTGTATTTCATTTGTATAGGAGCCCCCCCTTTCAGGGCGAAGAGGAATCTGAAACCATCATAGAAACCTTTCTTGCCTTTAAAACCTCACACATGCTAAATGTGGTTTCTTTTGCTTGGGGTATCAAACCACCGTAGAAACATTTCTTGCCTACAAAACCTCCACATGCCATATTTGGTTCCATTTGTTTGATTAGTTCTTGAGTTATGCAGAAAATAGTTTTTCATTTGCATGGAAGCCCCTCTTTTTAAAGGCGGGAGGGGTGTCGAACTATAATAAGATCCTTTCCCGGACCCAAACACCCCTGCATACAAATTTGCATAGCGGTGGTATGGTATGTATGGTAGCCTCCCTTTTCAGAGTGAGGAGAGGTCTCAAATTACCATAAAACATTTCTTGCCTTCAAAAACTCACCCATACCAATTTTGGTTCCATTTGCTTGATTAGTTCTCGAGTTATGCTGGAATTTGTTTTTCATTTGCATGGGATCCCACCCTTTCTAGAGCCGGGAGGGCTCTCGAACTATGATAAGATGCTTTCTCGGACTTAAAAACCACTGAATACAAATTTGCAAAGCAGTAGGTATAGTTCTCATGTTTGGTTGAAATTTGTGTTTCATTTGTATGAGAGCCCCCCTTTTTAGAGGGAGGAGGGGCTTTGAACCCCCATAAAAATATGTCCCCCTTAAAAAACTCGTCTATTCCAAATTTGGTTCCATTTGCTTGATTAGTTCTCGAGTTATGCAGAAACTTGGGTTCCATTTGTTTGAGTGCACCCCCTCCCGCCTTCCTCCTCATATGACGGAAGAGTCTCAAATCACCATAGAAACATTTCCCTCCTTCAAAAACTTCCACATGTGAAATTTGGTTCCATTTACTGGTAGGCAGAAATTTGTGTTGTTTTTGTATGGAAACCCCCCTCTCTCCCCCTTCCAGATGGCGGAGGAGTCTCAAACTTCCATAGAAACATTTCTCTCCTCCAAAAACCTCCACATACCAAATTTGGTTCCATATGCTTGATTAGTTCTTGAGTTATGCACAAATTTGTGTTTCATTAGTATGTGAGCCCCCCTCTTACAGAGAGCGGAGGGGTCTCGAATTATTTTAGAAAATTTCTTGCCTTCAAAAACCTCTACCTGTCATATATGGTTCCATTTACTTGATTAGTTCTAGAGTTATGCAGAAACTTGTGTTTCATTTGTATGGGAGCCCCGCCCTCCCCCCTACCAGAGAGGGAGGAGGGGTCTCAAACTACCATAGAAACATTTTTCGCCACCAGAAAACCCCACATGCCAAATTTGGTTCCATTTGCTCGATTATATGCATATGTTCTTGATATATGCAGAAACTTCTGTTTCATTTGTATGGGAGAGAGGGGAGGGGTCTCAAACTACCATAAAAACATTACTTGCCTCCAAAAACTTCCGCATGCTAAATTTGGGTTCCTTTGCTTGATCAGTTCTCGAGTTATGCAGAAAAATGTGTTTTATTTGTATGGGAGCCCCCCTTTTCAGAGGAGGGAGGGGTCTTTAACCATCATAAGAAAGTTCTGCGGCCCCAAAAACCCCTGCATACAAAATTTCACACCGATCGGTCCTTCCGCTCGCGAGTTAAATCGTGACAAAGGAAACCCCAACTCATTTTTATTTATATAGAAGATAGTCATGTTTCGGGGTTGAGTCTTTCATTATCCAGTGAACCAGTTGAGCTGAAATTCCGGCTGTTGTCTACACCCAAAATAAAATAGCAAGATTTTATTGCGGTTTCGCATGATTTTGTCTAAATTTTTGCTATAAACCGACAGTTGGAGACAAAATGCAACATTGGCTGTGGGAAAAAAAGCAACACAGAAATTTGCTTCGAAAAGTTCAATGTATGCGTTAGGTGGTGAGTGTAATGTCATGAATGTGTTTTCTACCAACCGGAGTGCAACTCGTCTATTGAACATACTTGCATGGCTTCGTTTATTTTGTAACATGCCTTGTGGATGATCGTGGGCAAAATTGATTTTTACGTATTATGCGGTTTTCTCAAGATATGATTACAAAAATTCTAAATATTGCAGTGCATTATTTTCAGCCTTTGGGTGTAGAAGTAACCTGGATGTTCATACGATAAATCCATAATTTTTCATTCACTACTTTACAAGTTAAAGATACCGCTTGCAAGAAAACAATACGACTACCTGAGACAGGTTCTATCATTACAATGGAGAAAGACTTTCTTTACCTTGGAGTATCCGAATTATGGTGAGCTAAAAAAGCTATCATTAGTAAGGGCTACAGTCATGAGTCTTCAAGTGATTGGTTATGATTGCATTTACTTCTTAGTTTCGGTTGGGTTTATATATGTATATGGTTTGGCTCAGGAAGTACTAGCACACCGGTCCCAAGCTTAAGGATTCGCCGTTAATAAGGCAACTCACACCAACACACCCTCAAATGTTGTGTCAAAATAACACAGCGAATCAAAACAAAAACAAAGATACTAGTACCGAAAGATACCGAAAAGCGCAAGAATTATTGCAAGGTGCAGACTGCAAGGTGTACTTTGCACCTAGGGGTTTTACAAAAGTGAATCGATAAATTAAACAAACCTAATTCTGTTATATGATGATGCCACATTTGCTGGCGCTTCTATAGATTTTATGAAGCGTCGCCTCTTCGGTCGTCCTTTGACGCCATTTAAATCCTCATTAGGTTACAATGTTTGTGCATATATTTAGTCATTTCACGAAACGAGGCCACAGTGGCTTTCGGCGATGTTGTGGCAACCCGAATCAGTTCCTCCACAAATGACTCTGCGGTGTGTGACCAACGGCAATCGGTGCCGTTGTCATTTTATGCGGATGATGCGATTAAAATTATGTCACCTCGATGGTTTCCCACCAAGCGGACACATAATAATACGGTAACTGATGGGCCTTAAATTTTCTGCGAGAAGCTGTCACACTGCACGGCCAGAATCACCAGTGTATGGTGGTTCATCTAAACATACATGCAACCGACGGGAGCAAAAACTCTGAGTTGAACATGTGGCCGATGGCTAAAGCAACATCATTGTTGATAAATGTGCTCAAATATTACAGCCGCAACTTGTTAGCTTTGGGGAATGCATCAAATCTGTTGTCATTTGTTTATGGTTGCCTGCATTCAGTTCAATGTAAACGAGGAAAAACTTCAAATGAATGTAGTATAGTCCGGTTGCCTACTACACGAGCTGATATTGGATGTAAGATTAGAATCTACGATAAGCTCTGATAACGTCCGGAAATCAGCTTAATTGACTATGAAAAACCGCATAGTAGGAGCCCTCAGTGCTATGGTAATTGCGACTCATTTATTGACAGGGACATGTGAGTTTTTCTTCTGCTTTCGAAAAACAGCCGTTCAAAAACAAACGGAAAAACCGTCATCAACAGAGAACGATAATGGTCATTGTTTTTGGCTATCACGCTTGAGGAAGGGCCATCACTCGTGGCTGTCGATGGCCATTTTTTTCCTGTTTGAAACCACATCGTCACAGTAGGTTTTTTTTTATTGTGTTCGAGTATCGGGGACATGAGTGCTTGATGAAGAATGGCGTTAAAGGACGGTCATTATTATTGTGTGTGTTGGGGCGGACACTAATAACCATGGTGATGAGAAATGGTTCGGCTGATTGAGATAGTGATGATTTTTTGCCAGCTGTTCTTGAGTGCCTGAAAATTATGTGATAGGAGATGTCAAGGGGGTTGATTGCTGCTATGATCAACGGTGATCTAGATAACATGAATCATAACAATAAGTGAAATGAATGTGACATATCCACAAGGTTACATAATGAATGTTTGCGACTAGAAATAATTAGGAATTTCAATTATTTGACATGTGAAATATTATGTTTCTCAAACGAAAAAAAGTGGAGCTACCTCGAACCATGAAGAGGGCGGACACGAGTTGCGACTCTTGTTCACTCGCCTATCAATGCATGTAGACAACAAAGCGTTAAGGCTTATACGAATAACCTCGTTTGAGACAAAACCACTCATAAGAAACACTTCTGAAATTTATCAAGAAAGGTTCCTAAGTTGTACCTTCTGAAGTTGTTAAGTTGTTTTAATGTGGCTAAATGACAAATTATAAAGACTGGACTCGGAAAAAATGAGACACACAAAAATGATCACCAAAAATTCATTTTAAATCGGATACTTCTCAAATTTTGAGGGATCAAATAATATATATTAGCTATGTTTTGGCATAATTTATTTATTGAATTTCCTCCCCCAAGCTTAATGATCGTACATTTCTCTTAACACTCCATGAGATCTTGGGCGAGGCTTCGTTCATCTTCCTTACACAATTTCTCCCAGTTTTTCTTCACAGCTTCATCGGTTTTGAATGTTTTTCCGCTTTTCTTCAACTTCTTCTTCATTATCACCCAAAACTTTTCGATCGGACGAAGTTCTGGTGTATTTGGCGGGTTCGCCTCCTTCGGGATCACATTAACGCCCTTCGCTTCGTACCAATCCATTACAGGCTTGGCGTAATGGCACGAAGCGAGATCCGGCCAGAACAGTGTGGGACCACGGTGCGAGCGGAGGAAGGGCAGCAAGCGCTCCTGCAAGCATTCCTCTCGATAAATTTGCCCGTTTATGGTGCCGGTTGTAACGAATTGCTTGCTGTACCGTCCGCACTCGCAGATCGCCTGCCATAACAGGTACTTGTTCGCGAATTTGTCCATCTTTCTTTTCCGGAACTACTCCAGAACCTCCATGCGGGACGTACCGACAAAAACTCGAAGTTGGGGATTTGTTTGGTGTCCGCCTTAATATATGTCTCGTCGTCCATGACAAGATAGCCTGGCTTGACCAGCCACTCACGGTACTGCTGCCGCACACGCAATTTAGCCACCGTGTTTTGCCTGTCAGTCCGGTTTGACGCCTTCCTGACCTTAAAAACATGTAGCCCAGCGTAGCGCTTCATGGTATGCTGGACGAACCACTTTGACGAATTGACCTTTTAGGCCACGTCTCGGGTGGAAAGGTTCGGGTTATTCTTAAAGTACTGCCTTATCTTCCGCGCCTTCTCTGGGTGTTCCGTTTTTGGTTTTCGGCCGCTTCCAGCGCGCCGCACGATGGTCTTTGTCTCCTGGAAAATCTTCACAACGCGGGACACGGTGGAATGGTGGATTCCAAGTCTTTCGGCGATCCATGTGTGCGAATGACCAGGATTATCGATCACCGCGCCCCAGATTTGCTGGCGTAGCTCTTCTTGTTTCGAATGCATCTTGAAAACTACTTGACAGAACGCGATAAAAAGGTTTACTCAAAATAAAGTGACGCATTTTTTCCGAGTCCAATCTTGCATAACAATGCATAACAGATTGAGTTTCATTACTGGTTGCAGACTTGCAAAAATCAAAATTGGGGGTTTAGAAAAAAAAGGAAGAAATAATTCCAAATTCAACTTTTCCAGTGGTACTACAACTAGATCCTTGAGATTAAAACTAAAAAAATATCAAATATCATTTTGTGTTTTTCAACTTATTTTGATGTCATGTCATGTAAGTTTTTATTTTAAGTTGTTATGGTCTTGTAAATGTAAGAATATTGCAAATTTCTTTCTAATAGGACGCTCCTTTTATGTAAATCCTTCTTCTTTTTTTTAGGATTTCAAGCGTATTGCTTTTGCAATTAGTTTATTGCTTGCTCTCAACTTAGTGTTCTTAATGCACTTAAACAGTTATTAATTGAGAGCTTTCGATGCCTTACGATGTCCAGTCACGATGTTTTACATGTATCCTAACAGCGGCACTTCGATTTTTAATCCATACCACATGTGTGGCACACTGAGACAGTTGACAGCTTATAGAAATATGAAACCAGCAACCTTGCCAATATGCATTGCCTGGTTGCCAGGCTCAGCAGAAAATAATAATTTGGGTTGTCTACACATCAGCACCTCCGGCGCATTATGGGAACCCCCAGAACATTGCAACGCTTGTAGCCACACTCAAAATAAATAGTACAGGAGAAGAGTGTGCTGAGCGATCCACCCCTTGAGCAGCTCTCATGCTGAATCCATTTTTTTCTTTACTTATACATCATTTGGACTGAAAAGTCCCACATATAGATGCCGCTTGTATTTGAAGTTACTTCATTTACAGTTAGTATCATACTTCAAAATACAGCTGTCAAAATTTTCTGACGTTCTTTTCAAAAAAGATCATACTCGAAAAAAATGCCACACTTTTTTGTGTTTGTGTGTGTGTGTGTGTATATGTATAGAATCAATCTCTCACTGATCGACTGTGCTTTTATGGAAGAAACTTGTCTGCATTTCTTCGTTGCTAATATGCATATGCTATCACAATGTGCAAACATATTTAGCTCTGGAGATTAAAGGTTACAGCTCTATTGAAAATCCAACGACCCATTTCAAGAATGCCTGTTCATACTCGTAAATTCTGAGGTCGTCAATAAGCTCCGCATGGAATTCTTCACAAATCAAATGAATATGTGAAGAATTTTCACGCTTCCAGAATCAAAAATAGATAGTTTTGATCCTGGCGTGTATATATATATTTTTAATAATCATTTATTTGTACAAGCTTAATCGAATTAACTTTACAGAGCCAAATTTTCATACTTTTATACATCATTTATCTTAAAACTAAAGTTAGGAGGATAGAGCCGATTACTCGCGGCCGTCTCGAGGTTAATAGGAATTACAAATTACGGATGGGTAAGAGGGTGGGAATTCAAAGTATGGTTTACATAACACATTAAATTTGAATTCTAAATTATCTAAACACTTATAACTATACAATTCATGGTTTTCTTTTGACTTGAACATTTTTTTTAAAAAGAAAAAAAACACACAAAAACTTATACTAAACATATAGGTTAAACTAAGTACAATCTAATGCTAATGTTAGTCAAAAACACATAAATGAGTTTGATGTACTCCAAATCACGTACAGCCAAAATATCGCGAATTGGCACATTGGGTTGTCTACCTCGAGCCCGAAGGGAATCATAAAACTCAGATCTGACTCCACAATGTTCAGCACAAGACCAAATAACGTGATCTGCGTCCTGATAGCCTTGTCCACACTCACAGAGATTGCTGTCGCTCAGCCCAACCCGGTATAAATGAGCGTTCAAAGAATAATGATTGGACATGAGGCGAGACATGACACGAATGAAGTCTCGACCCACATCCATACCCCTAAACCAAGATTTCTTCGACACCTTTGGGATGATAGAATGTTGCCATCGCCCCAAATCTCCTTTACTCCATTTATATTGCCAGCTGACGAGTGACTGTTGACGAAAAATAGTAAAAAATTCGTTGAAGGCGATTTGTCGATCATAAATATCGCTTTTCATAGCGCCCACCTTTGCAAGCGAGTCCGCTTTCTCATTGCCCGGAATTGAACAATGAGATGGGACCCATACAAAGGTGATGATAAAATAACGCGAAGATAAAGCACTTAGAAGCTCCTGTATTTTCATGAGAAAATACGTGGAGTGCTTTACCGGCCTCAAGGAGCGAATAGCCTCTATAGAACTGAGACTATCCGTGAAAATGAAGTACTGATCCGGTGTTAGTGAGGCAACAATTTCTAGCGTAAAATGTATTGCCGCTAATTCAGCAACATATACGGAACAAGGAGCTTGAAGTTTATGGTTGGCGCTATAAATTTCATTAAATATTCCAAAGCCTGCTGACTCCTCTATCAAAGATCCGTCAGTGAAGAACGATTTAGTGGAATCAACTTGGCCAAACTTTGCAGCAAATATCACAGGAGCAATCATAGGACGATGATGCTCTGGGATTCCACGAAGCTCCTGCTTCATGGATAAATCAAAATGAACCGAATTGTCGAAATCGGAGAAGCAAACACGATTGGAAATGTTCGGCGAAGGGCTGACATCCTGTGCTATGTACAAATGGTACAAGGTCATGAAGCGGGTTTGAGGATTCAACTCAAGGAGCTTCTCAAAATTTTCGATTACCTGAGGGTTCATATCTTCACACCTGGTGAGGAGCCGGAGAGATAATTCTGAAAACCGATCCGAGAGTGGCAACATGCCAGCCAGCACTTCAAGACTCATGGTGTGAGTCGAGTGCATGCAACCTAACGCGATACGAAGACACCGATACTGAATACGTTCCAGTTTAATGAAGTGCGACCGAGTCGCTGACTGAAAACAAAAACTACCGTATTACATAACCGACAAAATCGTTGTCCGGTACAACGTTAGAAGATCTTGTGGATGAGCTCCCCACCAAGTTCCGGTAATTGTGCAGAGAAAGTTGATCCTGGCGTGTATATAGCTAAGATATATTTTCTATAATACAGTTATAGTTACAGTCTATAGTTCCTTGTACAATGCAGAAAAGCTTGTCCGGGTGCGAGGCGAAGCACTAATAAACGAGAAATGGGAAAAAATACCGATGCACTATGTATCTGAAGAAACTTGGCACAATACACACAGCAAATAAAATTGTTGAATATTACACAGAATCAGATGCACATAGGCCATTCCATTGGTTGTGTAATGTTAGGTTGTCTCGATGTACACTATAAAATGATGCACTGCTTATCGATGTAATTTGGTCGATGTAAACGAGGCAACGTAACTCATCGAGACAACGTGAACCATTGCGACGTACAACATAGTCGCAACGTAAAGGGAGCAATGTAAAACTTCTAGTGTATAATATATAATTTTCGGATATTATTAAATGAAAGATTTACAGCGAAAATTAAAACAGAAGGGTGGTTTTATCATTAAAAATTAGATGGAAAATTATAAACACTCCCGAAAAAAATTAAACGAAAGGAAGACATGAATGCATTAATGAAAGTGGAAAATTTGACATCAACAGAAATAACGAATCAAACGTATTAGCCCTATTGTCTTACCTCAATTAAACCACTAAACTCATACTCACTGGTACAATGCAAGAGTAGAGCATTTTTCCGCAACGAGTTTTTCATAGATTTCCATTCATCGTCACCGTCAGGCATAATCAGAATCTTTTTCGACAATTTTCCCGTCGGATGGTTGGTTTTGTAAGGACAACTACGTTTGTAGAAACACAAATTAAACTGGAACCTGGAGGTGATGTGCTTGGCGTATATGTGCGCCAGAAGTACATTGTTGTTTTTCGATATGACGCTAGGATATTTCTGTTTTCGTCGATTCATCCGTCTTTTTCTTTTCGCTTTTATCCTTTGCGACCTTGATATTGAACTGAATCGGAAACTCATCTTTCTAGCGGTGGTCACCATCGTCACCCCCGCCAGAACCAGCTGCTCCACTAGCAAGTGAAGATCATGCACCACTACTTCCCCAGATGATGCTGGTGGGTTTCGCATTGCTTTCACCTTATTTACTACCACCATCATTTCCTTTATTTCCTACATTGCTCGAATTATCGCTATTTTTCCGTCTGGTCCATATTCCGCATCGTCGGACATGTTGTAGTCTTCTGTCTTGTCACTTGCATCCGAATCATTCTCAGCCGGAGTTTTTTTCTCTCGTTTCACCAGCACCTTGTTCAAATCAACACCGCCTTGTACCGATTGAATCTGCAGTGTCACTAAGAATGCATCCGTTTCCGATCATAAGATTGGTTATTCGATTCACCACTCGACGAAATGTTGCTATCTTGGAGTTTTTGTTGAAATCTGAATGAAAAAGGGTTGTTGAATAAAATCGTCAGATACACCTGCGGGTCTTGTATACGTACCGATTGCAGATGTATATCAGTTCGTCTCAGAGGGATGGATGGCAGAGGGTTTTCAGTTTCCGCAAATTTCGTCATCTATTCGGCTGGTTATCTATAAATTTCGCACTGTTTAAATGTTTTAGTGTTCGGATTAAAGGTATGTTTTTGTTTTGGTTTTGTTTTGACATAATAAAAAGAGTTTCCGAAGATGAAGTGTTACGAATTACTGCAAGATAATTTTACATAACAACTAAATGTGATAGAGCATCAAAATCGTGTAATATCCAACATTTTTTGCGGTGTCGTTGTGCGTTCGTCGGTGCGTTCGTTTTCGTGTAATATTCATGTTTTTGATATTTGATTATTACATTCATGCAACTAATAATTTTATTCTGATGTAATTTGAAGAGCAATGTAATATTCTATCGAGTGGATGTTATTGTACGTCGTATTTCCTTGATTACATCAGTTTTTAATACGTTAGCATCAGTTACGTTGGTGTATATTACTTTTTTGTTTGCTGTGCACATTAAGTGGGAATCGATTTATTTCACAACGTCCTTATCATAGCACTTGGATAATTAAAATTTTACTTTTTAATTTAATTTTTTTTTTTCTCATGGAAACTTCTCAAGCAAAACACGTTAGCTTCAAAGCACGGCTTGCTGCGAACACTGCTGCTACACACTTTTGGTTTTACTGGTTTTGAGTGTAATGTTTACATGTGCGGAATTTCGACACAATCTCTCAAGTGGTTTTCGAGATTGCTTCCAAGCAAGAAGTGCTTCGACTAAAATTTTTGTCAGTCCCACAGGTAGATCGCGAAACAGTTGGAAGTCGATAGTTCAACCGTGTCCGTGTGGTAAAATCATTCACGGAGGCCCAGATGACCCATTGCGAGCTGAAAGCAGAAGAAAAACGAAGAAGACCAACCTCGTAAACGCAAGGAAGGTTAGTTTACTCCTAGCGCAATCCGGAATATTCGATTGGGGGCCAAGAAGCGCAATTTTTCCGTCTGATTCGTACAGCAGACAATGAAGCGGGCTGAACTTCATGTTTTCAAGGTATGGAAGGCGCCTAACCAAACCGATAAACAGAATACGGTGGCCAAATGCCGCGCCAGGAAGCTGTACCGCGAGTGGTTGGTGCAGCCGATATGCGTCGTAATAGACGACGAGACGTTCATTAAAACGGACGCCAAGCAGATTCCTGGCCAGGAGTTTTTCGTCGGCAAGTTCCGCCTGGATGTTTCGGAGAAGTTCCGGAAGAAGAAGATCGGCAAATTTGCTAAGATATGGTTGATTTGGCAGGAGATCTGTGGGTGCGGCAAATTCAGCAACTCGTACAAAATGAACAGCAAGTCGTACAAAATGAACAGCAAGTCGTACAAAAATGAATTCCCTGTGGAAAAATTCTGAACGAAGTATGTAAGAAAGAAAGCGCACGTTTTGCACAGGATTTGATGGATAGGTTTATGTCCAAGGCTCGGGAATTCAGCCTAAGACCAGCTAATGGTGACTCTACTTGTGTTATTTTGAAAGCAGCGGATCGAAAAAAAACCTTGTTTAAATTTTACACTGCTTTATTTGAGAAAGAATGACATTAAATTTTAATATTTAAATTTTTTAATTTTGAAATTTTCACCGAAGCAAAGGTATTCTGGCAGCACTGTTTATGCACATGAAATGAAAAATATAAGGCCTAACATATGCGTCAAAGGTTAGTAGGAAATGATACACCTATTGCTTGCTTCAATCAATTTAACGATTATACACCCAAAACACACAACTCACTCAGCATCGGCACTTTCAATGAACGCACAAGTGCCAAGTTTACATTTTATTATGCATTACGTTTTCCAATCGCAAACACTGACGTCATTCACCATTTGACTTGTGAAAACAATGATAAGAATTGTAGGTAGGGATATAACCATGAATGAATGAGAATCCATTAACCACCACCCACACCTTTACCCCATTCCAATACCAAGTGAACAGGGGACTGTCAGTTGGCTGTAGTCAGGTCTGATACTTATTTACCTTGAATCGAATGACGCTTTTCGCTGCTTTTGAATCCCCTCTACAATCTACATTTCATCGTCACCCCGCTAATCGATTCAAAGCTCCACAAATGAAGTTTCCAGAGTCCATTTCCGATGGGCCTGACCAATCGCAAAGATAAGATAAACATTTACTGCCTCCGTGCTGCCCTCAATTCATCATCAGCCGCCCAGCCGGTTGCCAATATTGATTTTTCCCGCAGGTTGCAGGGTAACTGACTCAAATCTGCAAACCCTGCGCCAATCCACGTGCCTCGATCCAGTCCTGCTTTACTGCGTAGATATCAACTCGAAGGTTAAATTGGCTGAAACGAAATATCCTCACAGCAGCCAACCCTCCATGGTTGAGTTCTTGGTATGTTTTCAGAGCAATTAAACCTATACCAACATCGCAACAACAACAACTAGCCTGAGTGACAGGCGGATTTTCTGCACACATGCCAATCATCTTTTGGAGCCACTGGAAATGTCACCACTCAATTCGACTACGTCTGGAGTTACATTAGAGGAGAAGGTTTTCGTCGAATTTTCACTTAGCGCTTGGAACTTTATAAGCAATAAATCTAGGATATTAAAATGCTTTCGTGTATGGAGACAAATCAACATGTACGTGGCAGTGTAGGAAAAGTGCTAATGCAGTATCATACAAGATGGCTGGGTAGTTTCTGAGTGTTGTGCTATTGAAGGTAAGAACCCACATGGCAGAACAATCGTAACCTTAAAAGCAGTTTTCGAGGACGATTGAAAATCGTATCTGGTTGCTTTGCCACCGAAAGAAAATGGCATGCCAAAAAACGAGGGTAGGAGAATATTGAATTTTCTTACACATCAGAGATGTCTCGAGTTTCTTCGGATGGAGCTAGGGGGGGGTGCTGGAAGGTGTATGTGTTTACCCTCCACTGTTTACTGTATTCCGTTACCATCCATAAATCTATAAAAATCACGTTAACGATGAATGTGTATTCGATATAGGGTACATACACTCCATCCACTGATGGAGTATACGATGGCTGGAAAGGGCACACCGAAATGTCGAATGCAGAGATTTACGGTGACATGCTTAAAGCTCCGGTTCAAGGAATTTTGGTGTCTTTGTTTTCGCTGGATTTCGGTTTGGTGCTGCAGAATTGTACACTCTTATATTGTGTTTAATCATTGCGATAAGACTAGATGGGGCTAATGATCAAAATATTTAGAGTGCTGGAGGCGTCTGTGTGTTGCTAGTGGAATCAATACCCTATGCGTCAAGGTTATGAGTTCAGAGCGAAATACTTTCCGGATAAATTACAAAGGACTAGAGAATTATAAAATTTCATAGATAAATCTTTTTAAGCAATAATTACTTTATGAGTAGACGTCTGTTCAAACTGGAAAGCCAGTATAGAATAACGTAAAATTAATGAAGGAGACCCCTATAATTATTATATAATTTCATGACCAAACTTGACTTTTCCTCACCTACCCTGCACCCTGCTACATTGTTACTTCTAGGACGTTTATATTAACGAAATTTGTTATTCTATAAGTTGAAAAAGAAGATGCAAGAAGCATGTATTGAAATTTGTTTCCAAGCTGAAGATTTAGTTAAGAAGATTTAGTCCTTTAGCAAAGAAACATTACAACCAGGTATCACAAATTTAATTGTCATTATCTGAAGCAAATATTATGTTTTTACCTAAATGATTATTTCAGTTCTTAGCTTGAGTCGGTAGTATGCGTTCAAGCAAACATTCTTTTACCAAGATACCCGACACCCAGATGCAAAGTAGGGAAGAGGGAGGGTACCCTCTTGGCTGGCAAAAGATGCCCTTCCGCTCGCTTTCAACTTGCATCTTTCAATTTCACAGCCTGCCGTACTCTAACGGAACTATAAATACTTTCTCTTCATTTCGTTCCGTTCTAGCAATAAATTACTGACCATTACTAGAGCCTCTCATGTTGATGGGAAATTATCTGCTTCTGGCAAATTCCATCATAGATAGTTACTCCGCGCATTTGGAGAATACAAAAAACAACAATCAAAGTGCCAAATATGTTGTTGAATTAATGTGAGATTTCTTTATGGAACCCCCAAAAACCAACATGGTGATTAACAAATTAAGTCTACAGTGCGGGTTTCTAGATTCGAAACATTCGTGTTCTCTTCAGTGTTTTTCTCTTTGAGAAATTGAACAGCTTATTAATTCCGGCAGGGATCCGATTCCTGGCTCAGCATCGAAACCCAACGAGAAAAACTATACCTTTTACATATATTTCACAGTAAAGGGTGTTCAGATCATAGCTTGGTCAAATAGTAATGTGTGAGTCGATCCAAGTTTTTGAGCAACAAGTCGAATTCTTTTTTCTTTTTCAAGTTTAGTTAATCAGTTAATACAGAATTCAGGAGGAATATTCAGCGAATTTCCGGGTCTTGCGTTGAACACCTGATTCGTACAGCAGACAATGAAGCGGGCTGAACTTCATGTTTTCAAGGTAAGGAAGGCGCCTAACCAAACCAATAAACAGAATACGGTGGCCAAATGCCGCGCCAGGAAGCTGTACCGCGAGTGGTTGGTGCAGCCGATATGCGTCGTAATAGACGACGAGATGTGCATTGAAACGGACACCAATCAGATTCCTGGCCACGAGTTTTTCGTCGGCACGTTCCGCCTGGATGTTTTGGAGAAGTTCCGGAAGAAGAAGATCGGCAAATTTGCTTAGATATGCTTGATTTGGCAGGAGATCTGTGGGTGCGGCAAATTCAGCAAGTCGTACAAAATGAACAGCAAGTCGTACAAAATGAACAGCAAGTCGTACAAAATGAACAGCAAGTCGTACAAAAATGAATTCCTTGTGGAAAAATTCTGAACGAAGTATGTAAGAAAGAAAGCGCACGTTTTGCACAGGATTTGATGGATAGGTTTATGTCCAAGGCTCGGGAATTCAGCCTAAGACCAGCTAATGGTGACTCTACTTGTGTTATTTTGAAAGCAGCGGATAGAAAAAAAAACCTTGTTTAAATTTTACACTGCTTTATTTGAGAAAGAATGACATTAAATTTTAATATTTAAATTTTTTAATTTTGAAATTTTCACCGAAGCAAAGGTATTCTGGCAGCACTGTTTATGCACATGAAATGAAAAATATAAGGCCTAACATATGCGTCAAAGGTTAGTAGGAAATGATACACCTATTGCTTGCTTCAATCAATTTAACGATTATATACCCAAAACACACAACTCACTCAGCATCGGAGCTTTCAATGAACGCACAAGTGCCAAGTTTACACTTTATTATGCATTACGTTTTCCAATCGCAAACACTGACGTCATTCACCATTTGACTTGTGAAAACAATGATAAGAATTGTAGGGAGGGATATAACCATGAATGAATGAGAATCCATTAACCACCACCCACACCTTTACCTCATTCCAATACCAAGTGAACAGGGGACTGTCAGTTGGCTGTAGTCAGGTCTGTTACTTATTTACCTTGAATCGAATGACGCTTTTCGCTGCTTTTGGATCCCCTACAACTACAATCTACATTTCATCGTCACCCCTTTCAAAGTTCCACAAATGAAGTTTCCAGAGTCCATTTCCGATGGGCCTGACCAATCGCAAAGATAAGATAAACATTTACTGCCTCCGTGCTGCCCTCAATTCATCATCAGCCGCCCAGCCGGTTGCCAATATTGATTTTTCCCGCAGGTTGCAGGGTAACTGACTCAAATCTGCAAACTCTGCGCCAATCCACGTGCCTCGATCCAGTCCTGCTTTACTGCGTAGATATCAACTCGAAGGTTAAATTGGCTGAAACGAAATATCCTCACAGCAGCCAACCCTCCATGGTTGAGTTCTCGGTATGTTTTCAGAGCAATTAAACCTATACCAACATCGCAACAACAACAACTAGCCTGAGTGACAGGCGGATTTTCTGCATGTGTGCAAACCATCTTTTGGAGCAACTGGAAATGTCACCACTCATTTCGACTACGTCTGGAATTACATTAGAGGAGAAGGTTTTCGTCGAATTTTCACTTAGCGCTTCTAACTTTATAAGCAATAAATCTAGAATATTAGAAAGCTTTCGTGTTACGAAGACAAATCAACTTGTACGTTTCAGCCAAGGATAAGTGCTGATGCAGTATCATACAAGATGGCTGGGTAGTTTCTGACTGTTGTGCTATTGAAGGTAAGAACCCACATGGCAGAACAATCGTAACCTTAAAAGCAGTTTTCGAGGACGATTGAAAATCGTAACTGGTTGCTTTGCCACCGAAAGAAAATGGCATGCCAAAAAACGAGGGTGGGAGAATATTGAATTTTCTTACACATCAGAGATGTCTCGAGTTTCTTCGGATGGAGCTAGGGGGAGTGCTGGTAGGTGTATGTGTTTACCCTCCACTGTTTACTGTATTCCGTTACCATCCATAAATCTATAAAAATCACGTTAACGATGAATGTGTATTCGATATAGGGTACATACACTCCATCCACTGATGGAGTATACGATGGCTGGAAAGGGCACACCGAAATGTCGAATGCAGAGATTTACGGTGACATGCTTAAAGCTCCGGTTCAAGGAATTTTGGTGTCTTTGTTTTCGCTGGATTTCGGCTTGGTGCTGCAGAATTGTACACTCTTATATTGTGTTTAATCATTGCGATAAGACTAGATGGGGCTAATGATCAAAATATTTAGAGTGCTGGAGGCGTCTGTGTGTTGCTAGTGGAATCAATACCCTATGCGTCAAGGTTATGAGTTCAAAGCGAAATACTTTGCGAATAAATTAAAAAGGACTTTAGAATGATAAAATATCATGTATAGACCTTTTTAAGCAATAACTACTTTATGAGTAGACGTTTGTTCAAACTGGAAAGCCAGTATAGAATAACGTAAAATTAATGAAGGAGACCCCTATAATTATTATATAATTTCATGACCAAACTTGACTTTTTCTCACCTACCCTGCACTCTGCTACATTGTTTCTTCTAGGACGTTTATATTTACGAAATTTGTTATTCTATAAGTTGAAAAAGAAGAAATTTGTTTCCAAGCTGAAGATTTAGTTAAGAAGATTTAGTCCTTTAGCAAAGAACCATTACAAGCAGGTATCACAAGTTTAATTGTCATTATTTGAAGGAATAATTATGTTTTTACCTAAATGATTATTTCAGTTCTTAGCTTGAGTTGGTAGTATGCGTTCAAGCAAACATTCTTTTACCAAGATACCCCAGATGCAAAGTAGGGAAGAGGAAGATACTCCCTTGCCTGGCAAAACTTGCCCTTCCGCTCACTTTCAACTTGCATCTTTCAATTTCACAGCCTGCCGTACTCTAACGGAACTATCGATACTTTCTCTTCATTTCTTTTCGTTCTAGCAATCAATTACTCTCCACTCCTAGAGCCTCTCATGTTGATGGGAAGTTATCTGCTTCTGACAAATTTCATCATAGATAGTTACTCCGCGCATTGGGAGAATACAAAAAACAACAATCAAAGGGCCGAATATGTTATTGAATTTATGTGAAATTTCTTTATGGAACCCACAAAAATCAACATGGTGATTTACAAATTAAGTCTACAGTGCGGGTTTTGAATTTGAAACATTCGTGTTCTCTTTTCAGTGTTTTTCTTTTGAGAAATTGAACAGCTTATTAATTCCGGCAGGGATCTGATTCCTGGCTCAGCATCGAAACCCAACGAAAAACTATACCTTTACATATATTTCACAGTAAAGGGTGTTCAGATCATAGCTTGGTCAAATAGTAATGTGTGTGAGTCGATCCAAGTTTTTATTAATAAGTCGAATTCTTTTTTCTTTTTCAAGTTTAGTTAATCAGTTAATACAGAATTCAGGAGGAATATTCAGCGAATTTCCGGGTCTTGCGTTGAACACCTGCCATAAGATTTTGTACAGTCGCCTTGTTCACTTTATTCGCCGCAGAATGCCAGTTTGCCTTGAACTGTTTCTCGTTCACAAAAGCTTGTTGAGTCTTCTTAAGGTTCCGCTTGACGATGGCCCAATATTGTTCGATTGGGCGGAGCTCTGGCGTGTTGGGAGGGTTCTTGTTCTTGGGCACCACTTGAACGTTGTCGGCAGCATACCACTCCATGGCCCTTAATTCCCGTAATGGCAAGATGCCAAATCCGGCCAAAATATAACTGAACAATTGTGTCGCTTCAGGAAAGGCAGTAGACGTTTTTGTAGGCAATCGCTCAGATAAATTTCCTGGTTGACGATTCCGGTCAAAATGTAAACGTTGCTCTTAAAGCCACAGGTACAGATGACCTGCCACACCGGGTATTTTTTCGCGAACTTTGACAATTTAATGTGCTTGAAAATATCTGCCACTTTTCCCCGTCCGGTTGCCGTATAAAATTCCGTTCCAGGAAGCTGTTTAAAGCCTGCCTTGTCGTAAGTTACATTGTCTAGTACCACGCAATCAAACTTCGTCAGCATCGTCGTGTACAACTTTCACGATCGTGCTTTGGCCGACGTGTTTTCCCCCCGATCCAGCTTTCGTTGCTGTCGACAAACGTTCACCGAACCCTTTTAATACGTTGGTAACATTTGATTTAGTCACATTCGCCACAATTTTGCCAACTTGGCGTGAGAGTACTTTGGATTTTCGCCATGCACGTGCAAAATTTGGATGCGTTGCCTCTCTTCCTTCGACGACATTTTGATAACTGAAGTGCTTATCTCAAAATCAAAATAGAAGCATGATGCTTCACGCATACATCTTCAAATTAAGGGGTGTGAAATTTGTTTAATGCACGATAAAAGGAAATGCGTCAAATTTAAGTCGGCCAAATTTTGATCGAAACACCCTTTAGTACTTTTTTCTCTCTGCACACTAAATTTGGTTTATTTTCATTCCAGCAAAATGATTTGGTGGTTTTTAACAGCAATTCCCTTTTTCGATGGAATCCAGCAATCGGTTTCAACCATTATCTGAAAAACAGCTAATGTCAACAATGTTACTTAAATCCGAGTAACTCTGTTTACCTTTCAAATATAAGTCGCGCATCAACGACAGAAAGTTGTATTTATTTAAGTTATGAGTTCCTTGCTTAGTTGGAAGGGCATCGAAAAAATGGATCCGAATCTGCATAAATTCACCGAAACATTGAACTTAGAAAGCTATGATTTAGAAGAACTGTTTGGTAAGTAAAATATAGTGAAACAAACATATGATTTTTGTAGGTTGCCGTTTTCAAGACCAGAAAATGGCGGATGCAGTAGAAGTATACTGATAATGTTTTTTTAACGGTTTTACTTTTACTGTATTTGGAATTGTATTATATTTTATGTTCATTTATATGAGCAATACAAAAAAAAAATAGGTACAAAAAATAATCTCCTCACACATATGTCACAGATTGTGAATGTAAGCAAAGACTAAATAACTCTACTATCTTGAAGGCATTAATCAATATTTGCATGTCCGAAGAAGTTGCCTCAGCTTGATTTTTATTTATTTTCTAGCTGAGCCCGGTGCGAGCCTTGCTGAATGAAAATTTAATAGAATTGGCACGCTTATGATTTTTTGTGAATAAATTTTGTTAAAATATTTTCGTTGGCTAATATGTGTAATTTCTGCAAAAAAAAAGAAGGTTTGTGTTTTGATTGTAACCCTTGGATCGGTAATTTCTACCGGGTTTTCTCTATGTGTAGAAGCATTTCATAGACTAAACTTATGTCTTCAAACTAAGCCGTATCCTGTCAGTTTGAGCGTAATTTTCTATTGCATAACCTTAGATTAACTTTTTTTTGCATAATTAATGCACTAAGACTAATTGAAGCATCCCCCATTTTGACTAAGAAGAGGTTAAACTTGTATCAGAACATGCTGCTTACCCGAGAAATACACATTTTGTGTTTTAGTTGCATGAATAACTCTTATCTTTGGTTAAAATTTTTGTTTCATTTGTTTGGAAACCCACTCCCCCCTCTAGAGGGAAGGGGTCTCAAACCACCTAATAAAATAAAATCCTGCCTATAAACATAAAAATGTTCATAGTAGTAAGAATAATTCTCATGTTTATTGACATTTGTGTCTCATTTGTATGAGAGCCCACCACTTGCAGAGAGGAGAGGAGTCTCAAATCACCACAGAAGCATTTCTTGCCTCGAAAAACCCCCATATACAAAATTTGGTTCCATTTGCTTGATAAGCTCTCGAGTTATGCAGAAATTTGTGTTTCGTTCGTATGGGAGCCCCCCCCCCCTTTTTAGAAAGGCGAGGGGTATCATGTCACCTACGAAACATTTCTTGCCTTCAAAAACATCTACCTGCCGAAATTGTTTCGATTTGCTTGATTTCGTCTCGAGATATAATGAAACTTGTGTTTCATTTGTATGAAAGCCCTCTTTTTCTGAATTAGGAGGGGTCTCAAACTACCACGGAACCATTTCTTGCCTTCAATAACTTCTGTATGCCAAATTTGGTTCCATTTGCTTGATTGGTTATCGAGTTATGTAGAAATTTGTGTTTCAATTGTTTGGGAGCCCCCCTCCACAGTGATGGGAGGGGCTTAAACAATCATAAGCACCTTCCTTGGCCCAAAAATTCCAGCAAACAAAATTTCACGCCGATCGGTTCAGTTGTTTTCTATTCTATAAGGTTCAGACAGACTGCAACTAAATGAATGAACAATGGTTGTTTTTTTGGAAAGAGTTTTTTTTTTGAATAAGAAGGGGTTCAAGCTTCTATCAGAAAATTCTTCTAACCCGAGAAATGCACAGGTTGTGTTTTAGTTATCTTGATAATTCTCATGTTTGTTTGTAATTTGTGTTTGGAATCTCCATATAAACGTTTCTTGCATTCAAAAAACCCCGCACGCCAATTTTGGTTCCATTTGCTTGATTTGTTCTCAAGTTATGCAGAAATTTGTGTTTCATTTGTATGAGAGCCCTCTCCCCTTCCAGAAGAAGGAAGTGGTCTCAAACAACCATAAGAACCTTCCCCAGCCCCAAAAACCCCTGGGTACATGTTTCACGCCGATCGGTAAGAATATATATAAAAAACACATGCTAAATGTGGTTTCATTTGCTTGAACAGATCTCAAGTTATGCATACACTTGTGTTACATTTGTATGATAGCTGCTAACCGCCCCCCCCCCCTTCAACAGGGGAAGGGGTTTTGAACTACCATAGAAACATTTTTTGGTTGTTGGTTCCATTTGCTTGATTAGTTCCCGAGTTATGCAGAATATTGTGTTTTATTTGTATGGGAGCCCCCCCCCCCTTTTAAGACGGGGAGGGTTCTCAAGCTTCTATAGAAACCTTTCTTGCCGTCAAAAGCTCACACATGCTAAATTAGATCTCTTTTGCTTGATTAGTTTTCGAGTTATGTAGAAATTAGTGTTTCATTTGCACCCCTTTCCAGAGAAGGGAGGGGTCTTTAAAAATCATAAGAACCTTTCTCGGCCCAAAAATTCCTGCATCCAAAATTTCACGCCGATCGGCTTATTAGTTTTCGAGTCTATTAGGTTCAGACAGACAGACAGACAGGAATCCATTTTTGTATATATAGATTTGTTTTGATTCAATATATTTTTTAGTAGCGCCAAAAAAATTCTGAAAAAACAACAAACTACGGCAAGTTTGCTGAAATTACAGTAAAGTGCAGTCAATTTCATGAAATTTATTTTCGCAGGATAAACAGTAACATTTACTTCGTTGGAAAGATTCACAGCTCGGCAAAATACAGCAATTTTTTGCTGATCGCCAGAGAACATAAAATGAGTGTGTAGTAAAGGCTGACTAAAAGTAAATTGGTACGCTCCGATCGTTGGGACCCCTAGCGTAGGGACCGCTAGCGTAGGGAATCACAAACCTTTGACGGCGGTTTGTCTAAACTTCTATAGAGAACAACTGGTGCAAGTTTGATCAAAGTAGTTCATCGTTAAGGTATGTTTAAAACTATACATTCCTACTTGATCGGTAGGTTGTCAATTTTTGTTGTGCTTTGTAGTGTTTTCACCTACACAACACACTACTTGACACAACAACACAAATCCCACACAGGTTTAAGGTACACAAAAATCAATTATAAATACTAAACCTACTGCGATGACTGCGAGCTAGATCGGATATATTTCTACGCTTCGATTCCAATAACGTTATTTTCATGGGTTAACCTTCACCCGCTCTGACAAAACTACCCATGCAGCATCAATCATAGTAACCCATGAGCCAGCAGACAATATTTGACAGCTCTATCAGTCGAACTCGTGATTGCAAAAACAGTGAAGCAATTCCGTTCAGAAATGTGTGCGTTCATAGAACGGCACCCGGAGCGTCGAAACGGACATCGTGCGGCACTCAACAACATCTACAACATTTTGGTACTGCACTATTAGACAACAATCAGAGCATCGCAAGAAAGCCCGGTTCTACACTACAAAGGATGCTGAAGAGGCAGACCGAGGGAAAAGTGGCTACATCGCTGCGTGCGCTTGGCCGATTCAACCGGCCAAACAGTGAAAAAGTACCTGGCGAACATGAAGATTCATGTCAGGAAGCGGAAGTCGCATCCACTGGTTTCGAAGCTGCAGGCAATGACGCAGCGTCAGCGGCTGAATAAGATGGTCAACTCGATTTTCCCGGCGAATCACGACGTGGTGGTGGACGGTGGACGACGAGACCTATCTCACCCTGCATGGCAACGACTGGCAGGGCACTTTGTATTTCACTTCCCCCACGAGGAAGTGAGCTCCGAGGTGAAGTTCATTACACACACCAAGTTCCCTAAGAAGGTGCTGCTGTGGCTGACAATCAGCGAGAAGGGGATGTCAAAGCCGCACTTCTTTCGTGCCGGACTGGCAGTGAACGGGGAGATTTATAGTACGAAATGCCTGCCGGAAGTTGCGTCGTTCATCAAGAAATACCGTAAGGGCGAAGTAACGCGGTGTTCTGGTCGGATTATCTGTCTTAACTTTTTTTATCATCATCCGAAAAAGGTTCATTTTTTTCAATGCAAACGTTACAAAGAATGAAATCTAATATTTTGTATTTTAAAACACAATCGAGATCCGTATTTACATTAAATTGATCTATAAGAAATACATAATTGGTTTTATTCCCGGTATTCATTGTAAACATTAAATGGTTGAATTGTTATAATACTTTATAAATCTGCTTTAGAACTACGAATCCAAATTCCAAACGAGCAAGTGGCCTGTCGAAACGGAAAAATGAAGTCACTCCTCTCACATGCGTTATGATTTATTTAATCATAATAAACTCGGAAACCTTCAGGCAAGGACAAACAAAATTCAATAAATCAATTTAACATTTTCGCGATGCGTTAATTGCCTACTCGAACACTGCATCTCGTTTCAATTAATTGCAGAGGGTTTCCCCAGAGGTTGATTTTTTTTTATTATTTTGAATTAATTGATGATATAGCTCCTAACGAGCCAACACCCGACCATTCGCAAAAAGCAACAAGCATCAAATCTATTATGGACAAAAAAAAACATCACATCACCAATTTGTCAACAAGTGGTACAATTTGACCACGAAGCTGCTGGTGGTGGTGGTGGCGGTGATTGCTATATCCCTCTCTTTCTCGGATGTGCTGCCATCGCAATCCACCGCAAAACCTAATTGGATAAAATAGCTGAAACTGAATTACTCTCATAGCAGTATCGTTCACATCGTTGCTTCGGAGGATCAGATGGCTATCTCCTGCTGAGGTTGGTTGGTTCCAAAATTGGCCATCCCCTCACCTTGTACAATATCGTTGTGGTGAAATTTGCTCAATTTTGAGGTCTTTCGTGCCAAGTTTGAAAATTAGAATTTTTTGGTATTACTTTATTTTGCGTCGTAAATGTCAAATATACGTTGAGTCAAACTGTCCGTTGCAGCTCTGTAATGAATGACAAACGAAGTCGCTTTGTAACTGTGTGTTGTGTTCGATGAGAACGGTGAGTGACATACACGAGGTGATAATTGGACATCCCAAAAGACCTAATTGTGTAGCAAGGTTATACTCTTGTTATTATATAGACTTCGATAAGTGGTATAAGAGTACTGCGTTTCAATATTTCTTCGGCGAATTTGTACATTTTTGTAAACAACCAAAAGGAAAATGCCCAAGACCTAACTGACAATGAAAAAACAATTTCATGACATTTCTGTAGATATTTCTATCGACAACGGAAGATTTTTGCGAATGATTTACACACTAATTTCTGTCGCCTAAAATTTTTATGATTGCTGGCTAATTAATGCATGGATGTGATGTGTATCTTATGAAATCTAAATTTCATAAATTATTGAAGGCAATATTGTTAGTCTCCGTCATTCGAGTTCGCCTGAACTGTAATAAGTTTACGATTCCCAGTGTGCGATATTCAACAACTCGCAGCAGGCGATGGTTTTTCGAAACATGTAAATTAACCACCACTGACTGCGGTCCTAAATTCTCTCCTCAGCGCCTCTGCGGGTAGGATTCATGGCTAACTTGATACTTTATAGCCATTCTGACGTAGATGCCATTAATTTTATCATTATAGATAGTAGCGAAGCTACATATTCAGTTATTGCGTGTTTTCCACTAAAAGCAGCAAGAATCATCTTCCAACAACGCAGATTTCGTTGAATTGGATGAGCAAAACTAGCTGTCACTCCCTGACTAGCTCACTGGAAGGAGCACTTATAAGCCAAAGACAATCACACTAGGAAATCTGATCCCTCAAGCATCATCTCCTTCCGGGAGTTGGGATTACTTTTCGGATATCGATGGGCAGGTTTAATTGTATTTTGTCGAGATGGGTGGATATATTTACTTCACTTACTACTCACACACATCCAAGATTGTCCTTGATTATTGGGATTTCTTTCAGCCCAATCTGTATTCCTTACCCTACCTCGAACCTACGCCGAAAAAAAATGTATACACGAGGGGAATTAATTTGTCTGTTGATGTGCTGTAGGGTGGTTCAAAGAACTAATATTACTTCCACTCAAAGTCGATTAAGTTTATGATCAGTTCCGCTATGATTGGACTTATTTTGTCTTGGAGCCTTACTGACCTGGTCAATGTATGATAGTTGATATGGGAAAAGTTTTCGTTGAGATTGTCCTGATTCTTTGTCATAAACGAAAAACTTTTGAGCTTTTCCAGCTACTTATTACTAACTTGACCGAAGACATGTTTTTGTTGGTGTGAATGGATTTCAGAGAAAATCGCGTTCCGATTGGGGGTACAGTAAAATGATTTGAATCAGTCGTGAAATGATCACCAAAAATTCATTTTAAATCGGATACCTCAGGGATTAAATAACTATATATAAGCTACCTATATTTTGGCATAATTTATTTATTTAATTTCCTCCCCCAAGCTGAATGCTCGTACATTTCTCTTAACACTGCTCATGAGAGGCTTTGTCCATTTTCCTTACACAATTTCTCCCAGTTTTTCTTCAAAGCTTCATCGGTTTTGAATGTTTTTCCGCTTTTCTTCAACTTCTTCTTCATTATCGCCCAAAACTTTTCGATCGGACGATGTTCTGGTGTATTTGGCGGGTTCGCCTCCTTCGGGACCACATTAACGCCCTTCGCTTCGTTCCAATCCATTAAAGGCTTGGCGTAATGGCACGAAGCGAGATCCGGCCAGAACAGCGTGGGACCCCGGTGAGAGCGGAGGAAGGGCAGCAAGCGCTTCTGCAAGCATTCCTCTCGATAAATCTGCCCGTTTATGGTGCCGGTTGTAACGAACGGCTTGCTGTACCGTTCGCACTCGCAGATCGCCGGCTACAACAGGTACTTCTTCGCAAGACTTTCTCTTCCAGAACTTTTCCGGAACCTCCATGCGGGACGTACCGACAAAAAACTCGAGGCCGGGGATTTGTTTGGTGTCCGTCTTGATATATGTCTCGTCGTCCATGACGAGACAGCCTGGCTTGACCAGCCACTCACGGTACGGCTTCCGCGTACGCAATTTGGCCACCTTGTTTTGCTTGTCAGTCCGGTTTGGCACCTTCCTGTCCTTAAAAACACGTAGCTCAGCCCGCTTAATCGTCTGCTGGACGAACCACTTCGACGAATTGACCTTTTTGGTCAAGTCTCGGGTGGAAAGGTTCGGGTTATTCTTAAAGTACTGCCTTATTTTCCGCGCCTTCTCTGGGTATTCCGTTTTCGTCTCCTGGAACGTCTTCACAACGCGAGACACGGTGGAATGGTGGATTCCAAGCCTTTTGCCGATCCATCTGTGCGACTGACCAGGATTATCGATCACCGCACCCAAAGTTTGCTGGCGTAGCTCTTCTTGTTTCGAATGCATCTTGAAAACTTCTTGACAGATCGCGATAAAATGTTGCACACAGAAACACTCTTAACTAATATTACCCAAAATTTCATTAATTTTTACCCACGCGATAAAAAGGTACACCCAAAACAAAGTGTCCCTTTTTTTCCAATCTTTATCACTTTTTGGGTTTTTGTTTTTTTAAAGAAGCCTGTAATCAAGCGATTTTTTTCCTCAATGACATCCTGCGCTTGGTTTGCAGCTCGTTTTCGCGAAGAGAATTACTTCTGACATATCTTGTTTCTCGATTCTTTCCTTGAGCCGTTGACATGTAAAGCTTTTTTCACTACCTTAATCACCAATTTAGGCTCACGTACAGCCGTTTTCTTAGTGAACAACTGGTTCCAATACTCCCCAATTTTGTACTATGTTCTCAAAGTCAGCACCTAGCATTTTAACAAGTTCCATTTGTCAATAAGAAGATCATAGTAGACCTGAATCGGAAGTAACTTGATGATTTTCACAACATACCTGGAGCTTTCACTGGATGCAAGGGCTAGTGGGTAATGGCATTGGCAATATTTTTTAAACGAGTTCTGCAAACCAGACTCTTGACGTAGAACTACGTCTTTATTTTTTATACTGGGGTACACTTTAAAAAAAAATCACATTCCGGCCGTCACGAAAAGTGGTCAGATTTTGAACATTAATATTTCAGTAATTTCTCAAAAGATTTTCAAAACTTTCACACCAATCGATCGGAAGTATTTCTACGCATAAATTACATTACACAACTGATTTTGGGCTACATACTATTGAAAAATTCATAAATGTTAAGCCTTGCCTTAAAAAGTATATTAACTTATTCAGGCTTAACGGGTCATATGTGACCCCAAAAGGATAATGGCTGTATAAAATCACACAGACTGAATCAAAGTGTACGACAGTCGTGGGCAATTTTGTTTTTCATCACTTTTTTTATCTGGAAAATATAAATAACATATTAGTTTAAGGCCCAATTGACGACCTAGAACTTCCTGAATATGAAGAAGTTCAGGGAAAAAAATGCCTTATTGATTGTACACTGTTGTTTTAGAATATTGTACATATGCATACGTATTATTAAACTCTCGTTGATAAACGTTAGATATTTTTGTTTCTTTTGGGGAGGTCTTTAAGTCATCCAAAATGTACTTGAGTTCAAAGCTTCAGATATAACAGTTATAACAGTGGCTTTCAGGGCTATATAAGGTAACGATATGTATTCAAACATACTGAATGAAACTTTTGATAAATCAACAGTCATTATTTGATAACTTTATGATGTTCTTGGTCATCCAAACTTTCCTTGAGTTCAGAACTTAAGATCTATAATAGTAACAATGTCTTTTTGGGCTATACAAAGTTGCGCTACATATTCAACCATATTTAGTGAAAATTATGAAACATCATGACATAAACGGAGATGATCCAGGTCATCCAAACGGTCCTTGAGCTTAGAACATGAGATTCGAAGTTGTAACAGTAGGTTTTTGGAGTGTGCAAAGGGACAATATGTATTCAACAATATTTATTTAATAGTGTGGAAGGCCAACATACATAATGTGACAATCTTGGGATAATCTAAGTACTCCAAACCGTCTGGGAGTTCAGAACTTGGAATCAACGATAGTAACAGTGGATTTTTGGGCTATACAAAGTTTGTTTTGAATTTGAGCAACGGTGCATTTGGGTTTGGAGTCGTTGAAAAGATAATTGAAACCAGCGGTGGAAGAATGGGGTAGTAATCACAGCCAAGAAGGGCCTTTATAATAGAAATATCAATAATGACTCCCGTGGTTATACTCTTCCCCTATAATCACATAACCTGTTAATCAACAACGCTTAAAAACCTAACGACTAAAAGCTGGTTGAAATGTTGAAGAACGATAGTTATCATTAGGCAGACGATATAGCTCTTCTTGCAGCATTGTATCTTCTACTGTGATTTCCATTCTATGAGTTATATTCTAATTTTGAAGTAAAATAGAATTCATATGAACTTCCTTCATATCGTGCTGAGAATCCACTATATGCTGTTGAAGACAAAAATATACGAGTGTAAATAAATTTTAATTAATAGATAGAATAAGGGAACGTCCATTAATTACGTCACGCACAAATTTGCTTTTTATACATCCCCCCCCCTTGTCACGTTTTTTGTATGGACCTTCAATTTTTTTTGTATGGATCGTCACGTTTTTCTAAACCCCCCCTCCCCCCCTACCACGTGACATAATTAATGGACCTTCCCTAACATGTTTAGCAGAAGATTAAACTTGATTTCAAAGCATAAGTGATTTTTTTAATTACCTTGAAAATCGTTTGTAAAACAATAAAGTTTTTGAATGGATAGGCAGAACTTTCTGTGACACAGTCTGATAATGGTTTAGCACGCTTCGTTTCCTCCATTGCACAGTGGACCAGAATGCGAATTTAGCTGGAAAGATACATTTTCAGCCTAAGTTTGAAGTGCAAAATTGTCTTGCACAAAGTTGTTTCTAATAACAAGTTCTAGGATTTTTTTTCGAAAGGGCGAACTACGAGATGCTCTCTCCTCTCTAACTAACTACGAGATGCTCTCTCCTCTCTTGCTCTCTTTCATTTATTACAGCGCCATTATAAATCTTTTGAGGGATTCTTTCGTACAGATAGAAACAAAACAGTATTGGCTACCATACTCTACAAATAGTTGAATGAAAAACGTAACGCTGGAATATGAATGGAATATGAAAGAAAGAGAAAATAATCAAAGAGAGTCTCTCAATTGCAGATTCGCACTAATGAAAAAAAAAACCTTAGAGTTGCTTCTTTTGGCGTGAATGAAAACTAGGGTGGTCCTTATTTTCAGAGACATCGAAAATCTATCTTTTTAATTTGCAGAAATGAAGGCATACATAATTTGGAAATGTTGTAGAATAAATAATTTCAAGCAACTTTGATGGTAGTTTTTTTTTGTACCTTTTGATATGACCGAATGAGAGCATTTTTTTCCTACGTAGCTGAGGAAGCCCCTATAAAAATCGGGCTTTTTTTTCAAATTTTTAAGCAAAGTTGTCTTTGCAATTATTCTATAACAATAAAAGTTACAACTTTTAGTGTGCTGAAATTGTCTCTATCGTATGTCCAACAAAAATTATTATAGTTTTTACGAACAAAATAGGCCTTTTTCATATGTTGTTTTCTTATGATTCCCTTCGGGCTCGAAGTAGACAACCCAATGTGCCAATTCGAGATATTTTGGCTGTACGTGATTTGGAGTACATGAAACTCATTTATGTGTTTTTGACTAACATTAGCCTTAGATTGTAGTTAGTTTAACCTTTATGTTTACTTTAAGTTTTTTTTTTTATATGTGTGTGTGTGTTTTTTTTTTCTTTTTCAAAAAATGTTCAAGTCAAAAAAAACCATAAATTGTATAGTTATAAGTGTTACGAAAATTAAGGATTTAAATTTAATGTGTTATGTAAACCATTCTTTAAATTCCCACCCTCTTTCCCATCCTTAATTTGTAATTCCTATTAACCTCGAGAGGGCCGCGAGTAATCGGCTCTATCTTCCTAACTTTAGTTTTAAGATAAATGATGTATTAAAGTATGAAAATTTGGCTCTGTAAAGTTAATTCAATTGAGCCTGTACAAATAAATAATTATAAAAAAAAAAATATGTTGTATTCAACAAATATTTCTTAACAGCATTTGAAAGTATTTTTATTATTGCATATTTTATCTGAAAATTGGAGATAGATTATTTTTATAAATTGAGTAAAACACATTTGAAAAGGGCGTAATTTTATAAAAAATCGTTAATTTCTCACTAACGGTAAGAGACATCGGCAAGATTCACACGTCAAAACTTTTATCTTTTTAACTTACACAGGCAACTTTACGACGATTACTTCAAGGCTAAACAATCATGTGTTCTTTCAGTGTAGGTTTTGAATTATTTTACGCATTGCTAAAACGTTTCACTCATATGTGGTGTTGAAACTCACCACTTTATTTCGTGGCACAACATGGTAACATTCTTGTTACATTCAAGTAAAATGGCGTCGAATCAAATGGAAGTGCGCATACGAATTTTATACGAACGGCAGCAAAACCCGAATTTATCGGTACGCGATCTTGTGAAGAAACTAAAACTACCGAAAAGTACCGTGTTTTGTGTTTGCAAATCATTTGACCAGCGCTTGACTGTGGATCGGAAGGTTGGAAGTGGAACAAATCGAAAAGTATGCTCACGACAAATGGACAAGAAGGTGTTAGCCATTGTTGACAAAAATCCCAATCTCTCTGTGCGAAATGTGGCTCGCGAAGTTAGGAAGTGAAAATCATACGTACAAAAAGTGAAGCAGAGATAAGGACTGAAGGCGTACAAAGTGAAAAAGGTGCCCAATCGTGATGACTAGCAACGTTTCATTGCACAAAGTCGTGCTATGGTGCTTTACAGCATTTTTTGCAAACATTTTCTTGTATCATAATGGACGACGAAACATACGTACTCGAAGACATCAAACAGCCTCCTGGTTTGCCTTTTTATACCTTGATGCAAAGGAACGCCGTTGCCGAACATTTCCAGAAAAAAGTGTCAAAACTCCCGAATAAGAATTTGATTTGGCAGGCCATATGTAAGTTTCACCTCTAGGGGCACTATCAATAAGGATGTGTACGAGAAAGAATGTCTGCAAAAGCGGTTGCTACCGTTTATCAAAAACCAAGACTCTCCGGCTCTGTCTTGGCCTGATTTGGTGTCTTGTCACTATGCAAAATCTGTCCTGGAATGGTATAAGGAACAAGAGGTAAAATACGTGCCAAAAACAGCCAATCCACCAGACTGTCCAGAACTTCGCTCAATAGAGGAGTACTGGGCTCTAGTTAAGCGGAAACTCTTCTGAACTAAGAAGAAAGCATATGGTTCCGATGATATCAAGAGAAGATGGAGAATCGTCACGTCGGGCGTATCTGAGGATACAGTACGGAACCTGATGGCGGGTGTACCACAGAAAGTTCCAGAACTGTACAGAAAGAAGGATCAACATCTTACTCAACTGTTTCTAATGTAGATATAACTCTATTATTGTGAAATAAGCAATCGGTTGTGTTGAATTATGTGTTTATTGGGTTTTGCTGCTTATTTAGCTGTGAATTGAAGAGCAAAGTCTGAATAAATACCAGTACAATAAAACAGTAAGTATACGTAAAAGAGCGTTGTTTTGGCCAGATGAGGCGTCTTGCCATTATGAAAAGTGGTTCAGGAATCGAATGCAAAAAACTACTTCGACATTGTGCCAAAGGACTTTAACCCTCCATATAGCCCAAAACTTCGACCAATGAAAAGATATTGGGCTATTGTGAATCAAAATCTTGGAAAATCGATAGAAACTGGCAGTAATGAGAAAGGTTTTGCTAAGGAAGGTGCAGTGGAAAAAATCTTCCAATCAAGTAGTCGAGCAAAGCCATATTGCTAGAGTGAAACGAACAGCTCGAGCATCCGGATATATCAAGTCCGAATAATATTTTTTTGATATTTTTGTATTTCTCTGGTTTTTGATATTTTCTCTGGTTCAAAAATAAATTTTAACCTTGAGTTTTTCTATGGCTAGTTGGTGCTGAGTGCATACCTTATGTGCACTTGGTTATTTTTGATAGAAACTGTATTCAACTCTGAATAAACATTAATGCAGAAGTCTAATCAAAACAAATCTCCCATATAATACCTTCAAAACTTCCAACAAACTTGAACCGAATTTACAACATATAGTTCGCGAACCACCCTAATGATACATCCGCAAATAGTGAGCGAAATAGGCCAAAGCAGCACCCGTTATGGACTTCAAGAGGAGAGAAGCGAAAAAGTGTTCGGTAATGATGACAATGGCAATCGGATCCGATGATTGATTGACACAGATGGATGAATACTCAGAAGATACGGGAGGTTATACAGCCACTCCAACTTTTGGTTTCATGTTGCGTGGATTTTTCTCTGGCGGCGTGGGGGAGCACTCAGGCGTGCCGTGAACTGGCTATATTTGGAAACGTCTGCCGAGAGTTGGGATCAAACGCTGCGCGTTATGCATATTCAATCAGATTTGGAGCCACGCCTGATGGTTCGCAGGGCTTCGTTGGGAAATTTGCCATTCGGAAATAGCTAATGTAATCTGCTGGCAAGCAGTTGGAATGCAAAATTCGAATATTCATTGAAAAGCTGAACTTCTGATTCTATGATGATTGACTGGCGTTTTTTTTTTTTGAGACAAATACCATCCATGCGACGTAAGGTTGAAATTGACGTCGTTTCGATTGTAGTCTGAAAACTTTAAGACAGTACTTCTTGGCTTTCATAGTACAGGTATACCTCGATAGTACGTACATAAACTTTCTCACTTCAAGTCGCAATTGCATAAAAACTACAAACTGATCTGAAATCTAATACAACCTTAAGAAAGAGCAGAAGGTTGCGCTTTCTTTTGGTTTTATAAGATTTCAGATACAACCAGTAGTTTTTATGCAATTGCGATTTGAAGTGAGAAAGTTGATGTACGTACTATCGAGGTATACCTGTATGCAAATTGGAAGATCGCAAGCCAAATGTGCAAAATGCTTGCCAGTCGAACACCTTCTTATCGAAATTTTCCGAGGCTTCATTGGAATACTCTCCCCAACCGATATGGTGAAGAGTTGAGATCTCGGCAGTGTTCTGGAATCCTCTTTCACGTACGTTTCGTCCCATCAAAGCACATTAGGAAGGGTTTGTCTAAAATATCGTTTTAAACCAATCGGGGTCTTATTCTGGTTCAGAACTTCTGCACTGGCCATTGGTTCCTGAATTTTCTGCTTCCTGTAGTTCTTCAAATCATTTTTTAAATCCACTGGATAATCCCAACGATGGTCCTATTTGTCTTGGCCAAATGACGAGTAGAAGCGGATTTGTTCTCTTTAATATAATCTGTGATTTTTTTCTTTCCAATTCATGATTGCGGGAATCGCGTTTTCGTCCAGTTCTCGGCAGATCCTTACAGATGAAAAATCTCATTTTTCATTAAGATTTAAATTTAAGAGCATGTAAGATTGTATTTGATTTCACACGAAGCAACAACTTGCATGAAATAGTTGTATCAAAGACGCGCTTTTGTATACAACTTTATCGACATTGTATGGTATGTCCCAGAATTTTCATTGTTCATTGTTGTAATTCATAATGTTAATTTGTAAGTAATGTGACACTCCATTTATGTGCATGATTTTCACACTACTTTTTCGAGTTGACCGTTATTTTTTTAATCATATTTTACAGTACATCGTTTTTACTGCCTACTGTCTACTGGCGTACTGCCAAAGTAGCACATTACGATCATAAATAGTTGTAGTAACTTCATTATGACTTAACAAGTCATATTTATGTTATCTCAACCAAATGGCAACAAGTGTGCTACTAGGGTGTGCGGGGAAATTGCACTCGAAAACACCTGAGTGGTTGTGGAATGATATTTTCCGTCGTTAAACAATTTTGAAAAGTGGTGAAAACATGTTTTTTGTTACTAGAAATGAGAAGAAAAATAAGAATTTTCCATTTAATTCCAAATACCTCTGCTTGTCTTCACAGATATGCGTATTTCGTCTACAATGTGCAGACTTCTTCAGTATCGTGTACTAATAACTCCCGTATCTGTCAAGATAAGCAAAGGTAGATGGAATTAAATGGAAAATACTTATTTTTCTTCTCATTTCTAGTTACAGGTATTCCACTAGACAGCTTCAACTTTCTAGGATTCATTTTTGTTTGGTTCTTAGCGTCCATTGCAGGAGATTTCTTGCTATCATTTTTATCGCTCAACGCGCGTTGAACTGATAGATCTCTCTCTGCTCTCGCTCGCGTTTGCACATTAGGGAACGTCCATTAATTACGTCACGCGAAAAATGGCTTTTTATAACCCCCCCCTTTGTCACGTTTTTTGTATGGACCTTAAATTTTTATTGTATGGATCGGCACGTTTTCCCAAACCCCCCCTCCCCCCTTACTGCGTGACGTAATTAATGGACCTTCCCTTAGGAGAGATGTTGGTGTGAGTTTGGTGGATTGAATTTTTATTATTCGTCCTCTCTGGATGCCATTCGGCAAAGAGTAAATATGGAGTGGTACGTGATAGTGTGTGTTGGCAGTAGTTTGCATCGCGTTAGCGGCAACAACAACAACGATTCCCGTCTCTATAATAAAGTAACGAAAAAAAAAAAAAAACAACGATTCCGATGAGTTGAAGTTGGACGAGTGTTGCGTGATTGAGCCGTAGTCGCGATTCATGCAAAACACTGCATCTAATCAAATGAATTTGTTGGTGTATTTTCCTCGAACGAGCTCAAGTGTAGAGAAACGTTGTTTGCGGGTTTTGTAATGAATGATAGTGTTCATTGTTTTCATACTTTTAACGTAAGACTTAGTTTCTCTTTTCAATACCGGGTGACATTCCAAAATTTAGAAAAATGAGAGCGTTACGCAGAAATGAAAGGTTTTTGAACGCTTATAACTCTCATTCGACTAAACATAATGACTTCATTGATCAGAAAAAAACACAAATCTTTCGCATTGATATTTGAAAAAAGTTTTTCAATTTAAAATGACCTACTTTTGCTGCCATACAAATTTGCATATCAACAGGTTGAAAAATTGGTTTTCCCTAACACGGTCGTAGGAATCGGGTAGCAAATGTCTTCATCTTCTTTAAAATAACTTCGCTTTGTTGGCGGTGTCTGATTTTTTAATTGTGGTCCGTCCCCTATTATTGAATTCGCTTTGTTCTGCATTTTCGTTCCTTTCTCTCTTGGCTTTGCTACTAACGCTAGTATAAAGCCGCAGGCGAACAAAATTGATTCAGTGCTCGCAAGCAGCCTCATGCTGCCGGTTCGAACGAGGCTTTGGCCTCCCGCCACAGTCCGTCTTGTTGTGGTATGGGAGACAAAGTATCGGACGAGAGGTTCAATTAAAATTTATTTTCGTTTTATTCCGTACAGTGTTGAATGCTGTGCTTGAACTTCTGCAATTTCCGTAGGACAAATTAGCTATAGAGCAGCTCTAAAACTATGAAGGGGTTCTTCAAGGAGAAAAAAATGTGAGGAGTGGTTGCGGGGAGGTGTTTTGGTAAGGTAAGATAAATTAGTTGAAAAACAACTAGAAAATGAGAAGAAAAATTAGAAATTTCCATTTAATTCCAACTAATTTTATTACTTATCCAGACAGATACGCGTATTTCGTCTACAATGTGCAGAATTCTTAAATGTCGTGTAATAGTACTCGAATAAAGAAAAAATACTTTATGAACCTATATTAACTTTATTGATGATGTATTAAATGCCATGGGTAGAGAAGGGACTTTAAGGGCACCTAATTGAAGTAATTGAAACAGGAAGAACGGTATTTTCCACTCCCTGTCATTAATATTTTGTTAATTGAAAGCTGCTCACCCATTGGGCAGTCCCCACGTATGGTGGCCAGTTTCAAATTGGGTTGTAGCATTTTATCACTGAAAGAAGATTTTTCTTATTTCGCAGATTAAGCGTAAGTGTATCTGCTTACTGGTTCAACTATCCGATTTTGGACCTCCATACAGTGTTAAATAGATTACAGGCAAATGTCGAACTTGATTATGTCATACAAGTCATCATCATGTATACATGTACGTATCAAATATTGCTAACTACTTTTTGATACACTCCTTAAGACCGACACAAGCAAGTGTTCTTTAGAACATTAAAATGCATTAATACCCGTGAACTTTTCAATACTGAAGTCACTAAAAGTTTTACTGACTTTCAAAGAGCTGAGTGTTCTGTAAAAGTATTTCTACTGAACGATCGTCAAACTTGTGATGAATTCTAAATTATCAAAAATAACTGAACAACTCAGTAAGCAATACGGAAGTTCAGTAAAATTTACATGGAAGCACCGTTAACTGCCAAAAAGCACTGAACACACCATCAATAAATGCCGAAGTTCGGTTAAATTAAAAAAAAAAAAAACAGGCGTTTAATTAGAAACGATGTAGACTTTTACAGCTGTTTTGGTAATAGGATATTATAGGGGTATGTGGATCATAACATTGTTCGATAGCAAATATAATAATATATCGGCAGTTAATTTATTTTTTAATTTTGACGAGTGTAACTATTGAAAAAACAATTTCAAAATATTATGAAAACATTTTGATTGCAAGACAACATCATCCTATTTCACCATGAAACACGCTACAAAAAACAGACTACCTAAACCAACGTACCAACCATTGATTTCAAGCATACATAAGTTGACATTTATGACATAATGGGAGACCCTGTGACTGATAATTAAGTGCCGGGAGCCCCCTGTTACTGAAAGTAAATGTCACTTTGTGAAACTGCATGTCGGTTTGTGAAAATAAAAATGATTAGATTTTTCTTGTTTAAAAATCGAGAAAAAATAGTTGAGATTCATAAAAAATATTTTTGTGCTAGGAAGAACATGCATCATCGATACAGATGGAAAAAAACATGTTTTTTTTAAATTAAAACCCCCTATTGCATCTTTCTCTTCCTAACAATCAGGGACAGTGCATAACATTCGAAAGAAAACTACCATTTCCATATGAAAGGAAACCATTCAAAGGCTGACTTCAAGTAAAGTGGTACGAACCTCGCACGCCGCTAGCTCGTACCATGTGTTGGGAATCGAACATTTTTGACAGTGATTTGTTTACACTTCTATAGAGAACAACATGTACACGTTCGGTCAAAGTAGACGACCGCGTTCAGAAATAACGTCAAATGGAACTCGAAAGAAGAACAAATATTGAGCACAAACACCTGGACCTGTCGAGTGTTCGAAGCCTACAACAAATCCTGATTGTGGAAAGGAATCAGCGGACATACGAAAACACTGAAACCAGGGAACGTCAGCTGCGCAGCAAGGTGTTGAGGCTAAAGCCAGCCCCGGTCTTTCGATCTGAGATGTGGCCAGAACTTACAACCCCAACTTTCAGGGAAGGGAAGGGAAGGATACAAGTCGTACAAAGTCAAAAAATATCCAAACCGGCACATGATGCAGAAGACTCAGAAAGCTGTTGTGAGCGAGAAACAGTTCAAGGCAAACTGGCGTTCTGTGGCGAATAAAGTAGACAAAATCCAATGACAGGTGTAAGGCAGGTGTTTTCCGATTTTTATAAATGATGAAAAAGGTATCGTGTAAAATTAATAATTTCTGTATGTAGAAAATTGAGAAATTTTCGTTAAAAAATAAATTGTTGACTGTCCTGTGGTTCCGTTGCGTGTGTTATCTTCTGCCAATTAGTGTTTTTATTTTGTAATGGTGAGCACAACATTCGATAACTATACCACAATTATGCATGCAATCCAATTGAAGGAATCTTATAAAAAAGTAAACTCCCCTTCTGGTCTGAAGTGGAACAAGAACTGCCCAAAGCTGCCTGTTTCCCATTAAAATTGAATCTGAGTTGTCACCTGCTCTGAAGTGAAATCCTTCCCGGAAGCATGCCAAGAAAACGAGATTTTAATTCTTAGAACAAACTTCAATGATGTAAAATAGGCGCAATTACGAACCTTTCCGGCCAAACAGGAGGCACAAGCAGGTTACGTCCCTTCAGAATGAGAAATCGAATTAGGATTCCACTTCAGTGAAACATACCTAATCGTATTACACAGCCGGACACGGTATCGACAAAAGGGAATTTTCCAATCCGGAATGGTCCGGTGAACGATTGAACAACGGGCGCTGATAAGGAATTCTTTCGAAGCCAGTGTCAATCAAGGCTATAAGAAGGTTAGAAAAACGGCAAATTATTCCTTTCAAAAGGGCTTTACAGTTCAAACTACGAAATTTTGAAGAACTTGATCCTAGGAATTACGGCTTTTGTTTCGATGTTTCATCCCGCCGATGCTCGTTTCTAAAACTTTTCAACGAAATAGATACCTTTCAAGTGCTTCCTCGGAAGCATTGTTCTTACATACTTCAGAGGGGCTTTTGTCATTTTTTATTATCTGTCGTTATTATTTTCAAGAACAATGGAGAACGCACCCACCTGTAAAATCCGCTTATAGAATGTGACTTTTTAATTTAGCAAATGGGCTTTACCTCTGGTCCTTGAAGGACGATGTATTCATAGTGCCACTCGAGAATTGAAAGAAACTAAAATCCGTTTCTCACTTTTGACGCCACAAAATTCCAAGTCTCTCTGACATGTAGCGTGACGTTATAAATGGATCGCACCTGACCTGCTCATGGAACGAAGATTGAGTAAGAAACGTGACAATTGAGATGAGTCTAGATTTCACTGTGTTCCTACAATCAACCAAGGAAAAGCAAGTATCTACCACCATCCAACGGAACGGTCTTTGGTGACATTATATTACCTTTATAAAAAGACGGAAAGAAAAAACGTATACGCAAACGAATGTACAAATATCAATTTCCATGCAAATCCATCTCTTTCCCGACCAGTTGAAAACATTGACACAGAATATGTCAATTACTCATATGCCCACGCCACCGACACCGAAGACAGAAAACTCAGCAGCCCTATTGACACGTAATTGACATGCACTTCGAGCTGACGTTTGCGTAATTTTTCCTGCCTTAAATTCCACGCGCCTGAAATCAGAGAAAGCAAAAAACAAACCCTATTGCTCCTCCCAGTGGGACGAAAAACACTGAATATTCCATCACTTCTGCGGAAATTCATTTCCATTACCGTTCCTCTGGGCGGCAGCACCTTTCCGACACAGCACGTTTCACATGGTATGACAGCTGGTTGATTCTGCGTTTGCCCTTCATAATTCATGCATGACGAGCGATGGAACGGTTGTTGGGGCTAGCAAATGTTTGCCGTTGTTTGTGGGTTACGAAGACGACTGTGGCAGAAAAGGTGAAAGATGAATGGCGATGCCGGAATCGGAAGTGAAAGGGCTCCTTTTAATCCCTTCTGCGTGGGAAATCGACCAGGAGTTTCTTTCTTCCGAGAGAAAAGTTCACGGCTGTTCAACCGGTGAGTTTGGTCTTGGTTGTGTTGTTAAATTTTGTTTTTTTGGCTTGGAGGCGAGATACTTGAAGAAGAAGTAGTTTTATTTGTATTTATTGCTCACTTACACACAACAAACATTCCACGTCACACCCGAAGATGACAAGTATTTGTTTGTGGTCTTTACACAGAACCAGCGTTGCCAGGTGGATTTATACAATATCGGTATTGCTTATTGAAAAATATCGGTATACATCGGTATAAAGTAAAATTCAGATTTTTTTCAAGTGAACTATAATTTAATTTTGATATAAGAATACAATTTATTTTGGCGATCATTTTTCTTCTATTTTTAAATTTTATATGAACAAAGTTTGACGTAAACATAAAAAATAAAATGAAAAATGCATTAGTCATTTTTTTATTTTTACCATCTCGAGGTTGAATATTTATACTTTGAATAAATATACTTTACAATATATATTCTTTAGAATACACACTTCTTAAGATGTTATTAAGACAACAAAAATCATGTATAGCGATAAGGTTTTTGAGCCAACTCCCGTTGTGCTAAGCACCTCGCTAAGCACACCCAGACAACCACAAGTCGTATAACAGTGTTCAAATAGTATCGTATATTCCTATATATGAAGTCAACATTGCAATTAATTGTAGCATTTGTCATGTTATGCTTAGGTTAAATCGTAAAGAGTTCAATTTTACGACTTATATACGATGTGTCATTTATTCATCGTACTGCGTAACAAACTAAATCGGATATACATCGCTAACCTTTTTAAATCGAATTTGTTATTACATATACAATCGCATACGATATCAAATCAACTCGTTTAAGAAAACAATGGAATTTGCACGTATATGGCCTCCACTTTTGCACGTATAAGCTATATTTTTGCATTCTATACGATTTGTTTACTTACGTATATGTTTGTATATCATAAAAACAACTTTCGTGCATTTTGGTTGTCTGGGCATCCCATATTTTTTTTTAAATAGATTTTAACACAAAAACGGAATAACTCTAGTGTATACCGCTTCCAATTTTATACACTTTTCCATACATACCACTGGATTTGTTAGTCTCGAAAAGCTAAGATATGATCGATTATTAAACACTGCTTCTTGAGCGCATAGTGTATTTGATATTTTTGATTTTTTTTTGCTTGATAGAACGAAAATAGGCAACTACGACAAAGTAGCGCTCTACCCTATCAATAAACTGATGTTTTCTTTTAAAAATTCCATATTAAAAAGCATAAATGTATAAGGTATTGTTGCTTGTTAATATAGGACTGATGAGTTTATTTTGCTTAAAATTACAACCTGTCTTCATTTGTTAACGCATTTAATATCATAACTAAACTCGATAGTTTTATCACAGACATACAACCATAACACTCCAAATTTGTTCATCGTACGTGCATTTAAGACTAATTCAAATGTTTCTCGCGTTGAGTTTCGAACGGGCAAACTCCATATAGCGATTTCTCTTCTGTGTATGTGTGTGTGTGTGTGTGTGTGTGTGTGTGTGTGTGTGTGTGTGTGTGTGTGTGTGTGTGTGTGTTTGCAATCAATCACCCACTGACCGGCAGTGCTTTTATGGAAGAAACTTGTCTGCATTTCTTCAGTAATTTATGTGTAATCACTATGTGCAAACATTTTTAGCCCTGGAGATTGAAGGTGACAGCTCTATTGAAAATCCAACGACCCATTTCAAGAATGCCTGTTCCTACACGTACATTCTGAGGTCATCTTCATATACAATAAGCCCCGCATGAAAATCTTCGCATATCAAATGGATATGTGAAGAGTTTTCACACTTCCAGAATCAAAAATGAACATTCTTGATCCTGGCGTGTATATAGTTAATTTATATTTTTTGATATTATAAAACGACCTCACCAATGTTCCTTTTCTGATGTTGGAAAGTTCGTCCGGATGCGGGACCGGGCACTAAAAAACAAAAAAATAGGAAAAAAACTGCCGACGCACAATCTTCCTAAAGAAACACGACCATAACACACTAAGAGAGGAATTCCATACACCACGTCCTACGCAAATTGATCGAAAAACTATAATTTCACTATTCACTTTAGTTGAAAAAAGGAATAATTTTTAATTTTATTTCCGCGAAAATAACGCAGCAAAAGCAAAACACGTCATTTTTAAAGCACGGCTTGCTGCGATCTCATATAGCGATTTCTCTTCTGTGATCCGAAAATAATTGATAACTACAGGTAAACGAGTTGGCATATCTAACCCCCGGACAAGTTACGAAAATACCCAAATAAGGTATTTGAGCGAGACGGGAGATGAACCAGCCCAGGGCTGAAAATCTCGATAATAAAGGAATAAAAAAACGAGTTGGCATTTCCGTTGCGATAAAGGATAACTCCGTCTTGCAGGTTAAATACTGAAACTTGCTTTGACTAAAGGTCGGTATCGTGTTCAAAAGAAATATCCTTTTTCTATCCGAAACCCATGTTAAATTCCGTTGATTGAAACGGAAAAGTAAAGAATCGAAAAGAAATTTCTGCAGCAGTATTCACTTAAAAAGAACGAAAAATAAAATTGGAATTTGTAAAGTTTCCACGCAAACTAATGGGAGTTGTCATTTTTACTTTCAGAAAATTTTTCCGCTCGATTATTCCGTAAGTGAAGGTAATATTTCGTTCTATGCAGATCAATTGTCAAAATTCCGCTTGTTAATGTTGGACAAAATTCCGTAACCTCTTTACTTTTAAGGTCGATACTGGCCTTAAGATATTAGCTAAAAATCGACTAAAAGAAATTGATCAATGCAATTACCTCCGTATGAAACTCAAAGCGAGGTTTGATAGTTGACATTTGACGTATAAGATATGTTAAATGTATTGTGGCTATCTGTGGTTTTATTAAATGATACAAAAATATATGCCATTGGCTAAAGGATAATGTTGAAACTTAACACTAATGAAATGTTATGTGTGACTGAATGAAGTGGATATCATCATTACTAACTTTTTTTTTCGTTTAAAGCTTTTTTATTCCTTTATTTTGTTGTTTTTTATTTATTCAAATTTTGTGCAGTTTTAATTAAGAAAATATTTTCTGAAAAATAATTAATTAGGGGTAACAAATCTAAAAAAAACACGCTGATAAACAATAAAACAAATATAATGTTGAAATAACTTTCATAAAAAAATCGGTATTTATCGGTATAAAAAGTTGGAAATCGGTATTTTCAGAGCCCTTGTCGGTATATCGGTATTGATAATAAAAATCGGTATAAATACCGATAAATCGGTATACCTGGCAACGCTGCACAGAACAATGATTATTTCCATGCTTGATTATAAATCTGATTGTTTTACCTTTTTACAGTACATGGCCGATGCTTGACAATTGTAGTGTCCTTTCAATGTGTATCATAATTTTATGAATCGACCTTTTTAACGTAGGATTCCGTTTTTTTTCTATACCGGGTGTCATTTAAAAAATTTGAAAAATAAGGGCGTTACGCAAATGTGAAAGGTTTTTGAACGCTAATAACTCTCGCTGTTACGCTGTTCCAGATAATGATGATGATGATGATGATGGTCCCGCCACTTTCCCCAATAAAGAGCTAGACGATTTATCTATTAGATAATTGATTTAAAAACAGTTCAACCAGTTATGCAAAACCAAAAACGAACTGATTTCATCTACAGATATAAACTTCTTCAAAAACTGTTCATTTGCTTTACAGCGATATAATTGTAAAAAGCTATTGATGTCAACCACATATGTTCGCAAGTTTTCCCAGCGATCAGGAAATCCTATTCCAATTCAAATCACAGAGTCCCGTATAAGGACATTATCAAAAGACAAGCCAATATCCGATCCTACCTGCTACAGAGCCAATGCAGTTCCAACACTAATGGAGCCACCAGCTTAATTTTAGGCTGACCAAGGATATCCTCAATCAGGGAAATCGAGAAAATTTCCAAACCGAAAAAATCCTGGACCGGCCCTAGTCAAACTATTACTTTCAACCACAACAGAATTGACAAGGAATTCCCCGACAATCAGCCAGACAACCCACTACTATTTCATGGCAACTTCTCAAGCATCAAAGGCCAATATTATTTTTGTAAATTCAAAAAGAAGTCCTTTAAACCTGTATACCGCACGCGAGGCTCAAAGTTTTGAAGACCACAAAAAAAAAACTTTAAAATACAATAACAAATAAAAACTCTAAAGGGCTACAAATGGTGAGTTGACAACCTGTAGGGAGGTTGCGACCGACTTACGGTCCTCACAAGTTCCTACCTCACGCCTCCACGAGTCATATGATCACAAAAGACTGCCAGCTGAAACATGGAGACGCTGGTTGGCGTAGCCTGGGCAATGTTGTCAATCTGACAATAGCGAAGTGAGAGGGTGCGACCGGTAAATCATATCATAATTTTCCGTTCTCATATCTTTCAGGTTTTCCAAGTCATCATTGTCAAAAACATTCAAAATTCATTTTTTTTCTCATGGCTGCCATATATTGTTTAAGTTTTCTGGTTCATAATGGATGCGCAAGTTTGTCTTCAATCGTAACAACACAGCAGTCGGCACACATGTAATTTTCAGTTCATATTATAATATCCCTTCACTATATATATTATCTTATATGACATTGTTTATTCATTACCATTACCATTCATCTTTATCATCATCACCACCATTTTTATCGTTACTTGTGTTTTGGTGATTGACATATTAACATTAAAATAATTTTATAATTTTTAGCTAATAGTTCATATATTCTTTTAATTATTATGTCTTATCTGTCCAATTATTTTTTTGATCCTTTCTTCTCCTCTTATGATTTAGAAGTATCTAGTGCCTTGCATACAAGAAGCTGCAAAGGAATCTGTGGCAGGCTTTTGCACTTGCTACTGAGAGTATTTTTCATTTCCGGTTTGCGAATGGACATTTACCCAAATCTGAGCTGATCTGATTCGTGCAGCGCTGTGTGTCATTTGAATAGTTTCTGATTTAACAGTTCAATTTTCGTCAACTGTGTCATAACTCACAATATCATTATATTTGGTGATATTATTTTATTGATTTTACTCCAGATAATTTGAACATTACTTATTGTTTTTGTATGTCCATTTGTCTCTAACTTACTTTCAATCAATTCCCTGTTTCAGGAGCAACTCCTAACTCATGAACAATAACTATTAGGTCAGCAAAAATAAAAATGGATTGCTGTTATAAAATCAACATCAAAAAGCAAATAGTGAATATGGCAAGAGTAAATTAAAATGAATAAATGTTAGTTCTGTGAAATTTCAATTGACTTGACTAATTTTTTCAGGATATTTCAAATCAAGATGTTAGTTAATAGCTGCTATCGCTGAAAACGAACGAAAACGTGCAACAATTTACAACATTTCTTGCATTTCAGGATCAATCGACGAATGAAGAACATGTATAATAGATATGAATGGTTGTAGTATTTTTCATTTGCAATATTATATAAATAATTCATGGGAATGGGAGGGACCATCAGGGCACCCGATTGAAGCACTCTGGATGGGGAGAGTGGAAATGCCAACTCCCCATTGCTAACAGTTTGTGAATAGAGGGCGGGCTCTTCTCCCCGCCCATTGGGGCATCCTCCTGTTAGATGGCTTGCTTTTTTGACCAATTGTTCTATTTTGTTGTTGGAAGGAGATTCTTTATATCCCTGTGGATACGTATAAGTGATGTTGCCTATCGATCCACCCAACCCCTTTTTGGCCCTTCATACAATGGCATGATTACGATAATCAGTGGTTATTAAAGCTTGATCAAGTCTAACAGCGAGGAGAGCTCACTGCTGTCGGACTTAGTTTCCGTGCTACAATGGGTGGTAGTACATATCATATCATACAATAACAAATAAAAACTTTAAATCCATCATCATCATCGAGGCGAATGTTTGTGCCCCATGACAAATATAAAACATTGACCAATAGCCCATACAAAAATATCCGTTGTAATAACCTTGTCAAGACACAAAATTAAAGACTGTATTCGATGAAATTTGGACACACGCAATTGTTCGTAACTTTTTAGCGTGTGGGTAGTAATTATTGAAATTTTAACTGAATGTATTTCATTGTGTTGTGTCAATTGTGTAATGAAATTCGTGAAAATCGGTCGAGTGACTTCAGTGATGGCTTCGAATGAAGGAATAGTGCGCCAACCAATTTTGAGCACTCACTTCTAAAACCCAAACGCTTCTCATCGATGGATCGGAAAACAGCTGGGAATCGCACATTCAACCGTATCTCATGTGATCAAAACGTAAGGACCGTAAGACAACCAAGCGGAAAAATAGTAGTGGCAAAAAACGTGGCACATCAAATCCGGAGAAGGCCAGGATGGTATTGAACCAATTTAAGCGTTATCTCAACATTTCGATCAGGGGTGTTGCGAAAAAGGAGAAACTTTCAGTTTGTTTTGTGCAATGAATGCAAACAATGAATCGTTCTGGATTACATGTGTACAAGGTCCAGAAGGCACCGAACCGGAGCGATAAACAGAAATCGGTGGCCAAAACTCGTGCAAGAAAACTGTACAGGGAGTGGCTCACAAAACCGTTCTGCATTGTGATGGACGATGAGACCTACATTAAAGCCGACACCAAACAAATGCCAGGACAGGAACACTACGTCGCCACCTCTAAGTTGGCCGTTCCGGAGAGTGTACGGAAGAAGAAACTGTCGAAATTTGCCAAAAAATTCCTTGTCTGGCAAGCGATCTGCGGATGTGGCAAAATGAGTCAGCCCTTCATCACCTCTGGGACCGTCTTCAAGGAAGAATGCCTCCAAAAACGACTTCTGCCCTTCTTGAGATCTCAAGATGGCCCGACACTGTTTTGGCCGGATTTGCCATCTTGCCACTATGCCCGGCCCGTCTTAGACTGGTACAAAGATAATAATGTAGTTTTTGTACCAAAAGACGTCAACCCTCCAAACACTCCGGAACTTCGCCCAATTGAAAAATTTTGGGCAATCATGAAGGCAAAGCTCGTTAAAACTCCAAAACTGATAGAAAATGAGCTTGAACTAAATAAAGTGTGATTAAAAGTAAGTAAGCAAGTCGGTCCTATCATTGCCCAAAATTTGATGAAAGGGGTCAAGGCCAAGGTGCGGGCATTCGGTTTGGGAGAAGAGGTTCAATAAACCAATCATGTCAAAACTTAACCATTTAGTAGTAATTTATTTTCAGAAAGTTTGAAAAGAATCGGGCTCAAGGAAAAATTTTGGTGACCTATTTTGTGTGTCCAAATTTCATCGAATACAGTCTTTAGCCTTTATTGTCTGTTATGTTGTTTCATGCTTAAATGAAAGAAAAATACTGTGGAAAAACTTATTTAGGTGATATAACCACTAAGGAACTGACTGTTAGTTTCGGGTCTAGACAAAGAATCCCTACTGAGCCCTTGCGGCACGTCAAGCCGACCAGTTCAGCGCAAGGGGTGGGAATGCCAAAAAACGTGTGCAAAAACGAAAAAAAAAACCAGATCACTCAGTTTTTATCATAAAACTCACGTTTGCTCAGAATGCATCAGATTCGTTAACGGTGGTGTCAGTGGAAACCATAGCAACCAATGACAACAGTATGTTTACAGTCTGGGATCATTATTTATTATCGTATCGCAAGAAGCTCTCATTTGATGTAAGATAGGTCGTAGTATTTGAAAGAGGAATTGGGCCCCGATTGTGGTAAGTAGATTGTATGGTATTGATGTTTGACAGATGGAATATGTTGGATATCTGGACCGTTCTCTGGTTCCTCGTAGCGGCCAATAGTTCGGGGTTGGTTGAAGGCTGGATGGGATTTCTTCCGATGAATGGCACAATAAAAAACAACGGATCACAACATTTCAAGCTGAACAATGCATTAGGTCCTAAGCAACATTGAGATAATCTCTTCGTCGACTTTCTCTTTCGTTAATAGTTTGTCTATTAAACGATTTGCTGATGTTGTTGACGTTTTGGATTCTTCACACTATATTACACTATATATTATCGTTGTGTGTTGAAAATACTTGAACATGTTTTTTCAAAGCCTAAGAAACGCAAAGAGAAAGTCGACGAAGAGAGTCTCCCAATATTACTTAGGACCTAATGTATTTTTCAGCTTGATTTATTCATCTCAGGATCGTACAATACAACGTACTACAAAAGACTAACTAAACCTAAGCTCAAATATACATATAAATTCCACACCCGAATTGCCTGTGGTGAATTTTATACACTCTCACGGTCATCTCATTCTACCGCTCAGCATTTCCAGCAAAACAATGCATTAGGTCCTAAGTAACATTGAGAGACTCTCTTTGTCGACTTTCTCTTTGTGTTTCTACAACTATGTAAAAACATGTTTAACTATTTTCAACATACAGCACGGTAGTATAAAGTGTGATAAGGGATCCCATACATTGAAAAGTCGTCGAAGAGAATCTCTCAATGTTACTTTTTCTTCGCTGATTACATCTGCAAGCAGACAAAACAAGTGTCGTATGCATTGGTTGGACCTTGAGAAGAACATTTTGAAGAAAAATCTTAATTTTGACAACGCCATATAGTTCGCCAATTATCGCAATTGGATAAAGCTTTTGATGCGTTATTTTATGTACCCTTTTCTCAACTATTATACGGGTCAGTCTTCATGATTTATTCCAATATAACAAATAAAGTAATAGATGTTCCAAAGAACTATAGTAGTATATTCTCCGAGTAATAGTGTTATTACATTTTGAAACCTTTCGTGTGTTTGATTTTAAAACTTGATTATAGGAATACAGCAACCGTTCGCTAACTGGGCTAAGTACACAGCCCAGTTAGTTGATGTTGCTCGATAACTGGGCTGACATTTCAAATGTAAATAAACTTCGAGGGGGCTTTCGATCAAATTTCGGTTGAGATATTTCATTGCACAATACATAAATTAAATAATGTTTTTATGTCTCATGCGTTATTGGGTTGCAGCTTATCGTGAACCCCATTGTTTAAAATGTTTGACTTAGTTTCTATGGAATTACGACGCATTTTTGTACAGTTAAACAATTTTTCAATACTCTCCGAAAGTCATATGCCTTTCACATGCCCCTAGCTAATTTTGACAACGAAATGTCAAATGCAGTTTTTTGAAGTTTATTTGCTTTTTAACTGGGCTATAGCCCAGTTAGCGAACGCCCAGTTAAAAAGCAGCCCAGTTAGACAGCACCCAGTTAGCGAACAGTTACTGTATTTGAAAATACCGATAAATAAGAGATTAACTACCTTTTAATTTCACTTATTATGCGAAATCTTTGACATCCAGGCTTAATCAAGTACTAAACACTGTAATTCCGTTATCTGTCAAATAATAAATAAAACTAAAGGAATTGGAAGTTATCTAATCTCTTACTTATTTGTCTTTATCGATAAGAAGAAAGTATCAGATTACGCATTTTGAATTTTTAACACTTCATTCGATTTACAGAACAACGCAAAAAACAATAATAATTCCATTTAAGCTGTATTCAAAGAATTGCTGTGTAGCAGTTGAATAATCAGGCCTGGCTCCAGAAGTGCCAGAAACCAAGGCGATAAAAGAAAAAAATCTAATTTCGTTTAGTTTTCTCCAATATATAGAGTGTGGAAATCCAATGAAAACGCAAAGATATGTTTAACCTACAAGATTTATTAATAGAATGATCATTAGTTTTCATGTAATAATTATGATTATTATAATCTTAGTTTAAACTGATTTTCACGCAAGATCGTTTTTCCGGAGATGTTTAGATCGGTTTTTCGGAAAAAAAAAAGATCTAATATACGCGTTTAGCAGAATAAACCGCTTATCGTACAAAACTATCAAACCTCGGTAGGATGTCTGAAAACAGGGGGGTTTCTTTAAAAATCTCTGTCCAACCGAAAACAGTTTTGGTGTATTGAAGGCTGCAAGGAGCATAACAGAATAGATCTTCTGGATATGAAGCTGAATCGTGCGCAAACATCAATGAGGTATATACAGGTGGCAAAGAGCAAGGTGTTTGTCGATATTAGTAACGAAAAATGGGTAAATAATCCATGATTTTGGGTAGTGACGTAAAACTCCAAAAACAAGCGAATGATCACAAAGCTAGTTAAGTTTTTGTCCGCATCATGTTAGTGCACAAAAAGGCATTTTTCAGCCGAAACCTTTTAAAAACTATACCAAATACCGAAAATAAAGATTCTATCTTATGATTTGCTGCTGTTGTAAATTGTTGTTTTTGGAGATCTACGTCACCCATGTTTACAAAAAACATGCTGCGCATCATCTCACGAACACACTGACAGTACTTTGCATTACACTAATTTAATTTAACCACTTTTTCTCCACCCGTATAGATCTCATAGCGCAAACATAGATGTTTTGAGCGCCGCTGCGAACGGGGCACAAAACATGAGCACGGAGCCTACGCTTGTGTTTATGTTCATTTTGATGAGCGCATGTGTGCATTTCAAGAGAGTGTTCATTTGAGTGTTAATACTTCATTATACATCTTCGCTAGGCTGCACCTAAAAAGCTCTCCGCTCAATTTAAACTGCTTCTATTCTATTTCACAGCCTTCCGTATGCTATCAGACTTTTCTCTTCACATATTTGGTTCTAGCAGAAATTGCTGTCCACTCCTAGGGGTGCATGTTGATAAGAAAGGAAACTTCCATATCAAAACATTATAATTGATTTCGTAGCTCACGCAATAAAAACATGATTAGTCAAAGACAAACCAGCCACCGGCTGAAAGTCTCTCAAATAGAAAAAAAAACAATGATTAGTCAAAAGTAACAGGATCGTTTTACTAATTTGAATATAATAAACTAATTTAGTGAACACATAAATAAATGTCGAATTCTGTTGCAAAAACTTCTCTGATCACGTCTTCGAGCGGAATGAAACCGGCGTTGGGACCGGCTCATGTATTGATGATTGCGATATGTAAAGGGTGATACGGTCAAAATTTGGTCAAGGGAAAACGCGTGTAAATCGGTGAAATCGTTTATTTAAAAAATCAAATTAAATTTCTTTTTCAAGTTCAGTTAGTATAAAATTCAGGAAAAATATTCAGTTAGGCTTCCGCTTTTCCAAATCCGAATTGCCGGGCCTTACGCTTGACCCCTGCCATCAGATTTTGTACAGCCACCTTGTCCACCTTCTTCGCCGCAGAAAGTCAGTTTGCCTTGAACTGCTGCTCGTCCTTAGCAGTTTTTTTAGTCTTCTTTAGGTTCCGCTGGACAATAGCCCAGTATTTCTCAATTGGGCGGAGCTCTGGCGTGTTGGGAGGGTTCTTGTCCTTGGGAACCACCTGCACGTTGTTGGCGGCGTACCACTCCATGGCCTTTTTACCGTAATGGCAAGATGCCAAATCCGGCCAAAACAGTACGGAACAACCGTGTTTCTTCAGGAAAGGCAGCAGACGTTTATTCAAACACTCTTTCACGTAAATTTCTTGGTTGACAGTCCCGGAAGCTATGAAAATGCTGCTTTTCAAGCCACAGGTACAGATGGCTTGCCAAACCAGATATTTCTTTGCGAACTTGGCCCGGTTCGTGTGCTTGAAAATATCTGCTACCTTTCCCCTTCCTTTTGCCGTATAAAACTCCTGTCCCGGAAGCTGCTTGTAGTCGGCTTTGACGTAGGTTTCGTCGTCCATTACCACGCAGTCAAACTTCGTCAGCATCGTCGTGTACAGCCTCCGGGATCGCGCTTTGGCCGTCGTATTTTGTTTATCATCGCGATTTGGAGTCACTACCTTCTTGTAAGTCGATAGTCCGGCTCGTTTTTTGGCTCGATGCACGGTTGTAGACGATACACCCAGCTTATTTGCGGCATCTCGGAGAGATAGGTTAGGGTTTCGCTTGAAACTACCGGCAACTCTCTTTGTCGTCTCAGCGGCTTCCGGTTTTTGATTTCCCCCCGATCCAGACTTCCTGGCTGTCGACAAACGTTCCCCGAACACTTTAATTACATTTGTTACGGTTGATTTGGCAACTTTTAGCGATTTTGCCAACTTTGCGTGCGAGTAGCTCGGATTTTCGCGATGCGCGAGCAAAATTTTGATACGCTGCTCTTCTTGCTTGGTCGGCGTTTTGACAACTGAAGAGTGAATTCCAAAATCAAAATAGGAGCAACATTCTACACACACACACCTTTAAAATGAGGGGTGTTCAGGTTTTTTAAATGCAAAATTGAAAGAAATACGTCAAGTTGATATTGACCAAATTTTGACCGTATCGCCCTTTAGATTGGAGGTGCCTCCCTCCGGCGGTGAATCAGCCTAATGCTGAAAACCACCTCAACCTTCCTAAGATATTAGGGTCGATTCTGAACCATGGCGCAACTTCAATGTGCACTTTCTTTCTTATTTTTTAACCAACCTGGCTGAAATTTTCTGACTTTTAATTAACTAGAAACTAGAAGAAATATTAGTATTTTGCATTAAATTCCAACTACCTTTGCTTATCTTGACAGATACGCGTATTTCGTCTACAATGTGCAGACTTTTTCAGTGTCTCGTATTTAATAACTTGACTGGACATTTAATATTTTATCGAATTCTATTATTTTTTGCAAACACGTATACGTACACTACAGCGTCTTCCTGGATGCCATTGCCTGTGTACATACGTCTGGTGAACTGTATCTAAAGGATTATGAAATTTATCCAAGGTCTAGGATAGAGGTTCCGACGCTTTTTGACATTAAGAAAAAAACAATGGATTTTTGAGAGCCTAACTTGAGTTACCACTCAAGTGGCAATGCATTACTCAAGCAACACCAAGTCCATGGATGAAACTTCCATGACTCATCCACTTTAACCTTCCCATTTCCCGAGAGTAAAATTAAGCAACGTTAAGGCACGACAATAACCCACACAAAGGCTCACTACCGGCAATGTCGTCATCGGCTATTTTAATCACAGTCTAAACCGTCCTTGTGAATGAGACCTTGGGAAGAGAGGGCTGTACTAGCGAATGAAAGTGCATCGCGGATCTTCAATGCCGCAGCCACGTCGAGTCGCGAGATCCCTTTCCATCAAGTCGATCCGGCTGCAGAGGCATTGCAAATGGCTTGTGAAAATTTAATGGTGCAATGAAAGTTGGTTTATGCATAATTCAGTTCTATCCACTGAGTACCGTTCAGCAGGAGGATGGAATCGTTCATCACCAGATGTAGTGGCACGAGCGGTTTAGTTTAATAGCGACAAATCAAGTGAGCTGGCTCTGGGAGGCTTCTGTGCGCTAATGCAAACTTACGTACGTATGGTTTTGGAAATGGATTTGTGTTTTGCCATGTGGGACCAAATTTTCGGTTTTCGGTATGAAAGGAGAGACGAATGCAATCGAAGGTTTATGATGACATCTGAAGTGGTTTCAAGTAGGCTTTGAGTTTATATTGTGGATGTGTCATTCAACTAGGTGCGAAGAAACATCTTCTCAAATCTTTGAAAAAGCATTTGAACAACCAACAATAAGCTTATTGTACGAGAGTTTTCATATTACAAAAGCCTATTTCCCCGAAGGTAAGGTTCTAATTATTGAAATAAAGTTCATTCGATTTCCCAACCGACATCCAGAAAACTTGTTGACCTTTTTCCACCATCTTCTCAGTATCAGCTCAAACGAATCGTCGAAGGAAAGCCAATTGTGAGGAATTTTCATAATCAAAAGCCATTCCGGTAATACCTCCTTGACCGAGAGTAGATAAGATTAAACGAACCACCCGACCTCAAATCCTGCTTATGCTAACTGAAAGATGAAGTTTCCATCTCAATTCCCCTCATGTATACGTGTGCATCAAACATCAAACAACCCACAACGAAGCACGGTTTTCCATGAACAAAGCACTTCCCGCTTCTTGGCTGATCTTCTCCGTACCACCATCATTTATCTAATCCGCAGACAACATCGATTATACTTGCAAAGTGCTTATTTGCCATGAGAAGGTTGTTTTTACATGACCTGAATTGCCGGACCGGTGGTTGGTGTAAGCGCGGTAATGATGCCGTGGCTTTTAGATTGACTTGTGAACGCGATATGATTGCATTAAGGATAGTTCCGGGCCAGCACTCAACCAGCCAGAAGAGAAATTGCAACCCGCAAAATTGAAATCACAAGATAAGCCTCCTGACCGACCCCGTTACTTTCGCTTCGAACTAGGATGTAAAACAAGAAGTGCTAGTTCAGAACCCACTTGAATATTTATGGACCATGCCTATATATAGCTCTGTGACGAGAAAAAAAGAAGAAGAAATAAGGACCAACAGTCTTCTCCATCGTCCTAGATTCAGCCGTAATCATCATCGCCATCGTCATCATCGTCATTGGCAAGTTGGATAACCGACATGCAGTGAATCGAGAAGGAACATTAGTTCCCACGGTTAGCTTAAGTGGAATGATCCTAGACGAGAGCTCTGTGAACAGTGTTGTCAGATATTGTGACGGCAGGAGTGTATCGAAAAGTAGTTATACATATTTGATACGTAATTAGGCTTAAACTAGTGCATATTCCTTTAGCGGGTATTCGTATTACGTTTTGTTTGCATGTTAAACAGCCTGTTTTGATTCTTTTCTTTTCATTATCACAGATTTCTTTTGCAAAATGTCGTGGATTGAACTTGATGACATTTTTGCCCAATTAGTGTTCTGCAAAGAATATAACATGGAATCAGCAATATATAAAGTCCCTGAAACATATGGTGAGCAGTACACCCTGTAGGATCTGCTGAAAATTGGACCAACACTCGGTTCCAGCAATCCCGAATTATTGATTACATTCAAATTAGCATCTACTCGTGATTTTGTCAAAACATACAGGACCAGCATCGGAATGATCCAGCGGATTGAGAAAAGAACTGATTTGTAGACAAATCGGAAGCACAAAGTACCAATGTAATCTCCGGAGCAAAAGTGTTGTTAAATTTAAGGCCCGAAAGCTGTATACAACCGTATTTTGGCCAATCCTTCCCAGTGTATTTTGATGAACGACAAAACGTACCTCAATTGTACACCAAATCAGTTGGGAAGAGACTGCAGATTACGGCTGTTGCGACAGAAAAAAACGTTGAACAGGGGCTCGTTTGCTAAGCAATTTGCACATGTAGCGTGCGATCTTCTATCTTCTACACTAATGGAACAATAAATGCTGAGATTTACTGAAATGTTCACTTGCAGAAGAGATACAGGGTGCGGCAGAAAATAATGCGAAAATTTGTTCCATTTCTTTCAAATTCCATTTTCAACTAATTCAAGAAATAATATCAACATCTTCGAGTGCTGTTATCTTTATAAAGTCCTTCCAAACAAATTTATTCAATATGTCCCCCATTTTTATTAATAACATCCTTGAGCCGACGCCGGAAGCCAGAGCATGCCTTTCGGACGTAGTCCTCCGACATTGACCATCCTGCTGTAGGACAACGTTTTGGTCCTCGGAGAAGTTGGCCTTCACCCAGGCACTTGGTCCTTTAAAATACCGATATTCACTTCGGTATTGATTTTAACTCCAGCATCAATGAAAACAGGCGGCATTTTCAAACCGTTGGACGTTCTCCATTTTCTGCGGTGAAATGAACCGGTCCGTGCGGCTGTTGGCCACAGCATCGATGCTGAAAAGCTTTTCGTCGGAGAACAGGATTATCATTTTTTCCTTCTTCCTACAAGGAAAGCAATCTCTTGGAACGAGTCACTCGTAGTTCCTTGACCCGGTCCGTAATCAAATGGCGTTTTACTCTGGCTCTGGAAGATGTATACAGGTCTTCTTTGATAATTATCCGCATGGATTTCTCCGAAATATTGGCTTCCTTTGCAAGTTTTCTTATGGAACGCACCGGGTTGCGAGCAATTTTTGCATGGACCGATTTGATCGCGTTCGGCGTGCGTGCAAACCGCGGACGGCTTCCGCTGCTTAGGACTATCCTGCAGGGACTTTTTTATGCGGTAAACTGTTGCCAAATGGCACCCTACCACCTTGACAATCTCTTTCGGCTTTTTCTGGGCAAGCAACAAACTGGTGATCACTTCTTTCGCGAACATTTTGACGAATTTGCAATAGAACAAATAGAATGTTTGGATGCAGCACTTGAAAGTAAACATAAACAAATACACTTTCGACAGAAATTAGTCATTAGCTACACGAATTAACCCAATACTCAAGTTTGAACATTTTCGCATTATTTTCTGCTGCACTCTGTAGTTTCCACTACATCGGAAGCATGAGATACTTCTTCCCATTGTGCCAGATCAACTCTACGGTGGTTTCTGATAACAGCGTTGATTTCTTTGGAAAAGATATCAACCCATCAAACTGTCCCCAACTGTGACCGATCGAACGCTACTGGGCAATCGTCGAGCATATTCTCAAAAGGCAGTTGCAGTGGCCCCAAACATGTCAGACTTCAAGAAAAACTGCTCATCAGCGTCCAAACTGTGCCCAAAACCCAAATTGCAGAACCTGATGGACGGTATATCGGCTAAAGAACGATCATATATGAATAATTTGAACGATCATATATGAATGCTCTGAAAATTTTCGAATTGTTTTTGGATTCATTTAAATTTTAAAATTTTAATAATTACTCTTCGGTACACTCCCTAGACTACGCTATACGGCACATTATAGGGATGTAACGTTTGCATTCAAAAAATATTGACGAAAATTTCCGATTTTTCATAGGTTTACCTCAATCCGCACAGAAGAAACTTCCCATGCAGCATCAATCATAGTAACCCATGAGTCAACAGAAAAAATTTACCTGGCGAACATGAACATTATACCCCACTGGTCAGAAAAAAAGAAGCGTATACATATGATTCTTTTCTAGTTCAACTATATAATTTAAAGTTTATAATAGGATAATATACTCAAAACAAAACAAAACATCTTCAAAGAAATCCGTGGCCACTAATAATACATGCAATAACAATAACGTTTTAAACAAGACGATGCTTACATTAATACCGCTGCCCTGCAAAAGAGTGAATATGAATAAAGATCGAGGCATCGATCGTCAGTTTCCTTGCAAACTTTCATCCGGCTCGGGGTTCATTCTGTGGAGCCTCTAACAAATATAACAATCATATCACACATAACACTCGACCGTTGTTCCAAGCGGATTACAACACCGATTCGCGTCGGAGGTTTAATGGTAGCAGTTGGGCGATATGATAGATGGGATTTAAACAAAAATAAAGACTGTAGACGAACATCGTCGGAACAAAATCATCGACACACGAAGGTAGACTTAAATTACTGATCGTGGAACAGATAGGGGTAGGGAACGGCTTAAGCACCCCAAGACCCTATTCCAAGCACGGAGTAAACGTTAACCTACAACGCTCATTTTTTTGCAGTATGGTGCTCCATGTAGTGAAGCACCATACAGCAAATAATGAGCGTTGTAGGTTGACGTTTACCTCGTGCTTGGAATAGGGTCTTGGGGTGCTTAAGCCGTTCCTTACCCTATCTCTACGTTTGTCATTCGGTTTGACACTGAATGAGTACACATACTTCAAATGATATCGGTATTCTTTGTTCGTGCAGTTTTACGATTAAGAACAATATTCTTAACTATAAGGCTCAATATCAGGATCGAAGCCCCAGTTTATTGTTTACTGTAGATCGTATATGATCAGAGTAGCTACGCACACCAGGGTCCTAGTTTTCCACACTGAAAATTTATTTTCGTAAAGTAGCTTTCACGCGGTTTGTAAACATGGATTTTGTACATAGAACAAATGTCTCGTATATTGTACGAAACATTCATAATGCTTTTTATCTGGTGAAATGCTATTATTACACCTTTTTGTAAAATGTACGAAATGAACTTCGTGATGACCAGCCAATCGCTGTTTCGTTTTTATATCGTACTCATGCATGATGGTGTTTCTGCTGGTATGGGCGGGAATAATTTATCTAACCCAAAATAAAAATTAAAGCGCTATCGAGAGCTATAACTTCATGCTCATTAATCACTCATGTTCTGACGAGTCAGCGTGGCCTAGTGAGATCCATGACGGATTCAGAAGCAGCACTTTCCAAACATTCAGGTTCGAACCCAAGGTCAGGAACATTAAAAAAAAAATCGCTGAGAAACTCAAAGTGGTTGCTCTTTTTTGTCAATTACATTTTGAGTCGATAAAGTAGATCTGTCAGTCCTTCATGCAACCACCAGAGAGACGTATCTTTTTAATTTGTGACCAAATATTCGTAAATTTTTGTATTGTTTTCGTACAATGTACGAATGTTCTTTCTGTGTCAACAAAAGCTTCGTGCTTTTGTCAGTTGCGCGTGTGCCATTAATTACGAATGTATCTTCATAAAAAGAACAAATCAGTTTCGTTGCAGAAAACAACGAATGGATTTGTGAGTATTACCTTTGATTTTGTTATAAAAACTAAAATTAACTTTCAGTGTATCATACTTCTTATGGAAAACTCTAGAATTTTGATATATTTAACGTAATGCATGGGTGAAGCAATGCTCTATAGATGCCAGCGAAATCAAAACCCAATTCAAATACGCCGCGAAAAGTAATGGAATAAGAAAGTGATATTCTGGCTGAAGGTGAGTATGGTTTTACCCATTGGAAGTCAGTTGAAGATTGAAATGGCCACCATCTTTTTGTTTTTCAATTTTCAGCCATCTTCGACGAGGAACTACGTTTGGCTAGAACAGTACAAGGTACGAATTGACTTCCCAATTTGGCGTTATAAAGTTCTTGTGCTTTGGAGAGTTTAGTGTTTTTCTTGTAAACGGTTTGACCAACCGAAAATGGTTTCGCTGGCTGACGCGTACTTAAATAGTATGTATGGGTTGCGTCTGCGTGGGCTTTTGAGAGGTTTTTACGCAATCGTAAAATCGAATTAACTTTACAGAGCCAAATTTTCATACTTTTATACATCATTTATCTTAAAACTAAAGTTAGGAGGATAGAGCCGATTACTCGCAGCCGTCTCGAGGTTAATAGGAATTACAAATTACGGATGGGAAAGAGGGTGGGAATTCAAAGTATGGTTTACATAACACATTAAATTCTAAATTATCTAAACACTTATAACTATACAATTTGTGGTTTTCTTTTGACTTGAACATTTTTTGAAAAAGAAAAAAAAAACACACACATATACACATATATAAAAAAACTTAAACTAAACATACAGGTTAAACTAACTACAATCTAAGGCTAATGTTAGTCAAAAACACATAAATGAGTTTCATGTACTCCAAATCACGTACAACCAAAATATTTCGGATTGGCACATTGGGTTGTCTACCTCCAGCCCGAAGGGAATCATAAAGCTCAGATCTGACTCCACGATGCTCAGCACATGACCAAACAATGTGATCTGCGTCCTGGTAACCTTGCCCACATTCACAGAGATTGCTGTCGCTCAGTCCAACACGGTATAAATGAGCGTTCAAAGAATAATGATTGGACATGAGGCGAGACATGACACGAATGAAGTCTCGACCCACATCCATTCCCTTAAACCAAGGTTTCTTCGACACCTTTGGGATGATAGAATGTTGCCATCGCCCCAAATCTCCTTTACTCCATTTATACTGCCAACTGGCGAGTGACTGTTGACGAAAAATAGGAAAAAATCGTTGAAGGCGATTTGTCGATCACAAATATCGCCTTCCATAGCGCCCACCTTTGCAAGCGAGTCTGCTTTCTCATTGCCCGGAATTGAACAATGAGATGGGACCCATACAAAGGTGATGATCAAATAACGCGAAGATAAAGCACTTAGAAGCTCCTGTATTTTCATGAGAAAATACGAGGAGTGCTTTACCGGCCTCAAGGAGCGAATAGCCTCTATAGAACTGGGACTATCCGTGAAAATGAAATACTGATCCGGTGTTAATGAGGTAACAATTTCTAGCGTTAAGTGTATTGCCGCTAATTCAGCGACATATACGGAACAAGGAGCTTGAAGTTTACGAGCGACGCTATAAATTTCATTAAATATGCCAAAGCCTGCTGACTCCTCTATCAATGATCCGTCAGTGAAGAACGATTTAGTGGAATCAACTTGGAAAAACTTTGCAGCAAATATCACCGGAGCAATCATAGGAAGATGATGCTCTGGGATTCCATGACGCTCCTGCTTCATGGATAAATCAAAATGAACCAAATTGTCGAAATAGGAGAAGCAAACACGATTGGAAATGTTCGGCGAAGGGCTGACATCCTGTGTTATGTACAAATGGTACAAGGTCATGAAGCGGGTTTGAGGATTCAACTCAAGGAGCTTCTCAAAATTTGCGATTACTTGGGGGTTCATAACTTCACACCTGGTGAGGAGCTGGAGAGATAATTCTGAAAACCGATCCGAGAGTGGCAGCATGCCAGCCAGCACTTCAAGACTCATGGTGTGAGTCGAGTGCATGCAACCTAACGCGATACGAAGACACCGATACTGAATACGTTCCAGTACGTCCGAGCCGCTGACTGAAAACAAAAACTACCGTATTCAATAACCGATAAAATCGTTGTCCGGTACAACGTTAGAAGATCTTGCTGATGTGCTCCCCACCAGGTCCCGGTAATTGTGCAGAGAAAGTTGATCCTTGGCTGGCACTTTCGCTTCACATACTCAATATGGGATCTCCAGGTGCACTTAGAATCGAACCAGACCCCAAGATATTTAAAGGACATAGAATGAATGTTTTATACTGAAACGAGTTAGCAGGGTATTGAACTCTTTTGACGTTAAGTTTGTAGCGTTATCCGATAAAATAGTCCTAGGAACTGAGTTCCTGAAGAACCAGTGTCTAGTGAGCTCTGCGCAAATTGTTTTGGCACTTATTTTGGGAAAAGTGTGCAATTGCACCCATTTGCTAAATAAATCCATCGCTACCAACAAGTATTGGTTACCTGACTTAGAGGCGGTATGGGTTCGATATAATCTAATGCGACTATTTGCCACGGCCGTGACGGTACACGCATACTGCCTATGGGGGGCATGGTTGACGAATTTGAAGGCTTAATCTCTTTGCAAACCATGCACTTATGGATATAAGTACGTATTTGCCCTACCATTTTCGGCCAGTAATACTGTCGACGTATTCTTTACTAACGCTTTTAAAATCGCATGGCGGGACTCCGGACAAGGTAGTATCTTTCAATCGTAACGATGATCAGTCAGATCGTTATTGAATACAAACTTCATCAATTGACCCTTGTAAACAAGAAAGTCGGGATAATAATCCGGTCTATTTTCGACGAAAAGTTTTAAATCATGGTACCAAGAAGAAGAAGAACTTACAGACACTGCCATCACACTCCGCGATAGTGCATCTGAGACTACGTTGTCTTCGCCTCGCCGGTGTTTTTTTTAGACGGGATGGAAAATCTGCAACCAGACACCTGAAGAACTCAAGGTGTGCGGATGAGGGTGCCAACTCCTCGACCCACTAAAAACCCACCCGTGCCTTAAGCCCCGGCCCTCCCCGGAACCACCTTTCGGTATTACTTCGGGGAGGGGGCTCTTGTGCTTATTCAGCACCCACTATGTCTAACTACTTAGGGCTTTAGTAGTTAGGTGGTCCCTGCTACGCATACCGCGTCCCAGACGTCCCGGTCCTGGCACATCCTCGGGACCAAATTGTCCGGAGTCGTGTCGTGACCGCTTACGGCAAACATGCCTGATCTCGCGCCGTCGAAGCGAGGACATGCAAAGAACACATGTTCCGCAGTTTCCTCAACTCCTGCGCATTCGCTGCATGCGGAGGACTGTGCATGCCCATATTTATGCAGGTATTGTCTAAGACAGCCGTTGCCAGACAATATCTGCGTTATGTGGAAGTTAACCTCCCCGTGTCGCCTACCGGCCCACCCGGTTAATTCCGGGATTAGTCGGAGGGTCCACCGACCTTTGGTGGAGTTATTCCATTCCCTTTGCCACTTAACCATGGATACGGCTCTAGCGGTCTTCCGAGTACCTCTTGTTCCACGTTGTTCGAAGCACCCTACGTCCTCTTTTATGACCATGCCTATTGGCATCATCCCCGCTAGGACGCAGACCGCGTCGCGTGATACCTTTCGGTAAGCACTAACCACTCTTAGGCACATGAGCCTGTGCGTACTCTCTAGCTTTCTTACGTAGCTCTTGGTACTCAAGGCGGTGATCCATGCCAGCCCGCCGTGCCTAAGTATGGACAGGGCGACGCTGGCCAGGAGTTTACGCTTACTCCCTTGCACCGCCGAGCTATTCGACATCATGCGGGATAATGCCGATATAGCCATTGAGGCCTTCTTGCAAGCGTAGTCGACGTGACTGACAAAGGACAGCTTATCGTCGATCATGACCCCAAGATACCTCAAGAACCTCTTCGATTCTGCTGTGCAGTTACCTGCACTGATCGTCGCATGTTGCTCTGATTTCCTATTATTCACCACCGTGCCCTCAGTCTTATGGTGGGCTAGCTCCAATTGCCTGGAGCTCATCCATCTCTCCACAATGCCGATGGAGTATGAGGCCGTTAACTCGACCTCTTCGATGGATTCACCACATATCTCTAGGGTAATGTCATCTGCGAACCGGAAAATCTTTACCCCGCTCGGGAACTCAAGCCGCAGTACCTCGTCGTACATCGTGTTCCATAGCACCGGACCCAGAATCGAACCTTGTGGGACGCCTGCGGTAATCTGTACACGTTTCTGGCCTGCCTCTGTATTATATACCAGTACGCGATTCTGGAAGTAGCTTCCGAGAATCTTGTACAGGTACCTCCTCGCCGGTGTACAATCGTCAAACGTGCATCTGAAGGGATAAGCTCCAACGACTCAGTCGTGAAGATGTTTTCCATTCCGTCCACATGATGTCCGCATGATAACCGACGAATCGGTGACCAGTCAAAAATGACTGCCTTCGATATATCCACGAAAATGTTCAATGGAAAGGAGTGCTGCAAGCCCTTCCTTCTCGGTTGCGTGAAATGTCCGCTCTTGCGTAGTGAGTTTTTTTTTTGAAAAGTATTCTATCACTTTTTCCTGGCCCTCGAACTTTTGGGTAAGCACCCCAGCGATGGCTCGCGTCAGTATGAATGTGAAATTCCCGATCATAATCAGGGCTCGACAAGATAGGAGACGTAATCAACTTTTCCTTAATGGCCTGAAATGCTTCCTCTGCTTCAGGCGTCCAGCTCACTGTCTTTGTTTGTGATTTGAGAAGCTATGTGAGAGGCGCTGTAATTTTACTATACTCAGCTATAAATTGCCGGAATAATTCGACCTACCAATGAAGCGTTGTAGTTTAGTGATCGATATAGGACGATCATATTCCACTATGGGCCTTATCGATTCTACGACCTTGTGAAGAAAGGATGTAACCCAAAAATGGTATTTCGCTCAGGCAGAAGTGCAATTTTTCTAGCTTAATTGACAGATTCGCTTCCCGTAATCGTTTCGCAACTTCGATAAGAAGCTGTACGTGCTCTGTGAATGTCTCCGATACTATGACGATGTCGTCCAAGTATACGAAGACATTCGGTTCCAGTGCACCCTGCCCCAACACTCGATTCATCAATCGGGATAGCGTTGCTGGGCTATTGACTAACCCAAATGGAAGGCGGGTGAACTGGAAAGGTATAAGACCTACTTCTTGACCCTGGAATCTCTTGGCCTAGTTCCGGGCGGGAACCGCCGGAAACACCCAGGCTGCTGGTCTTGAGCCAACGGCAGCCTCCGGGGTGCGTACTCAAGACCTCTTCTGGATTCCAGGTCTCAGGGCGTACGGACGAGGGGGAATTTTCGGAGTACGGAAACCTTTACTTTATCGAATACTCACGGTTGGCTTTACGAATTTATTTATTCGTCGAATTGGGCAATGGCGGCTACGACGGTGTAAGTGGTGATGATGTGGATACGCTGGTGACTGACGGCGTCGGCTCTTAGCAACGGTAATCGTTCGGGAGGGAGTGAAAGATGGACTCGGTGACGCGCAGCTAGCTATGTTCCCGCACGAGAGGTTGGTGCCGGTGTTGGTGGACGGTATTACGGCAAACGATATCGGTGACGTCAGGTGGACGTAAGTGATGTCTACGGCGTGATTTGGCACAAGCTTTAATGATGACCATGCGGCAATCGGACGTTGCACGTAGATGGCGACGAGCGGACCACCGTCGGTGACCCCTCGTGGGAGTTCGGTGTGTGCTGGCTTTTTCGACGATGTTCCCAACAATTAGGTACGATGGGAATCGCCGTATCCTTTGGCCACGCGGTGGCTCGGCGGCTGGAAAACTCAGCAACAGTCGTGAGCGTCAAGTTCCACCAAAACGATTTGACCACGACCTAACTCGGCTGTACTTTTCTCCGTTCGTATTTTTGTGATTTAGCGACCTCTTAAAGCCAGTTGATAAAGACTGTTTTCGATGAAATTTGGACACACGCTATTGTTCGTAAATTTTTAGCGTGTGGGTAAAAATTATTGATGTTCTAACTGAATGTATTTCATTGTGTTTTGTCAATTGTGTAATGAGTTTCGTGAAAATCGGTCGAGTGATTTCAGTGATGGCTTCGAATGAAAAAATAGTGCGCCAACAAATTTTGGGCACTCACTTCGAAAACCCAAACGCTTCTCATCGATGGATCGGTAAACAGCTCGGAATCACACAATCAATCGTATCTTATATGATCAAAACGTTCAAGGACCGTAAGACAACCAAGCGGAAAAATGGTAGTGGCAAAAAACGTGGCACATCAAATCCGGAGAAGGCCAGAATGGTATCCCAAGTAACAATTTCAGTTCTATTCCAGCCGTATAGCACTCCTCCCGGCCTTGTTGATGAAATTACATTCAAAACAGTTTTGTCCACCAACACCTCCTCTATGCATTTTTAAAGCCGAAATGTGTACAAAGTGGCCCACTCTATAGACGGTTGTAAAAACAAATTCATAAAACCTTTCTAAGACCATAAAGATTTTGAAAATGTTCTAGTGAAAGATGTTATAACCACTTGAGAACCATCATAAAACCTATTGGCCGCCATCAACACCAGCATAGGGCCGAATTGTCACAGCTGTCAAACTTCACGGCGATATCGTGGTTGGTTTTTGTTGTTCTGCTTTGTTCGATTCTCTGCTCTTTTGATTCATTCAACAGTAAATAATGGCTGAAAAAAAAAGTTCTAGTGTTGTGGGTAATTATCTTTGATAGCAAAATATCCAAAACAAATTGAGTTTTTTTTATAGCGTATCATGCTCCAAATCATATGCGCATTTGATTTTATGGTGAATATTGGCACGATAAGAGCTGAAAATTAATGCGCCTCGGAAATTATGCGAGTTCACAACAACAAACACAAAATTGAAAGAAATATATTTGGCAAATTTATCATGAAACTCCTGAAAATTAATGGAATTCAATAAGGTTATCTAAACGAATACCGAAGTTTGTCTCAGAGCTACAGTTCAATTGTATTACATTCAAAATTTGGTGAATTTATTTTTCCACATATCAATTATTCCAATATGGCGATTTCAAAAAATCACAGTTTTGTCTTAGCAATGGCTACTATAAAACTATATGGTCGCATGGTAGCTTTCCTCAATTCCAATTAGCCGTTTAATGCATTTATTGGAGGCAAAATGGTTTTAAAATGCTTTTTCAACTGACCATAATAATATAATACGAATGAGTCCTACAACGGCATTTCAAAACAGCATTTTATGAGTTTATAAAGTCAAATTAAAGCCTTTGATAGGAGTAAAAGGAATTTTAGAAGTCAAGGTTTTAATATCGTTGTGCAGAACCTGTGTAGGTTCTTATAAACCTGACTTAAATTTGAAACCTATTGGCATCTCTTGCTGCTATAATAAAGCCGAATTGATTTCTAGTGGCTTTCATAAAACTTTAATAAAACTTAATAGAGCTGGATGGTTTTGGCAATGTTACTTGGGATTGAACCAATTTAAGCGTGATCCCAACATTTCAATCAGGGATGTTGCGAAAAAGGAGAAACTTTCAGTTTGTTTTGTGCAATGAATGCAAACAATGAATCGTTCTGGATTACATGTGTACAAGGTCCAGAAGGCACCGAACCGGAGCGATAAACAGAAATCGGTGGCCAAAACTCGTGCAAGAAAACTGTACAGGGAGTGGCTCACAAAACCGTTCTGCATTGTGATGGACGATGAGACCTACATTAAAGCCGACACCAAACAAATGCCAGGACAGGAACACTACGTCACCACCTCTAAGTTGGCCGTTCCGGAGAGTGTACGGAAGAACAAACTGTCGAAATTCACCAAAAAATTCCTTGTCTGGCAAGCGATCTGCGGATGTGGCAAAATGAGTCAGCCCTTCATCACCTCTGGGACCGTCAACGGACAAATCTACAGGGACGAATGCCTCCAAAAACGACCTCTGCCCTTCTTGAGATCTCACGATGGCCCGACACTGTTTTGGCCGGATTTGGCATATTGCCACTATGCCCGGCCCGTCTTAGACTGGTACAACGATAATAATGTAGTTTTTGTACCAAAAGACGTCAACCCTCCAAACACTCTGGAACTTCGCCCAATTGAAAAATTTTGGGCAATCATGAAGGCAAAGCTCGTTAGAACTCCAAAACTGATAGAAAACGAACTTGAACTAAAGAAAGTGTGGTTAAAAGTAAGTAAGCAAGTCGGGCCTATTATTGCCCAGAATCCCAGAATTTGATGAAAGGGGTCAAGGCAAAGGTGCGGGCATTTGGGAGAAGCACTTCATATTTTACTTCTCCCATGAAGGAAGTGAGCTCCGAGGTGAAGTTCATTTCACACACCAAGTTCCCCAAGAAGGTGCTGCTGTGGGTGACAATCATCGAGAAGTGGATATCAAACCCGCTTTTCTTTCGCTCCATGTTTGCAGAAATTAACCAGCCATACATCACACAGGTTGGCACAAGAAATTACGTTAGGGCGATTACCCTAGGAAGCCAGACCTCGATGTAATGCTGGGAGAATCCCGAGACAACGTCTAGCGATGGTTCAAGTACCTAGAACGACGCCTAGAACGAAATCCCCATTTGAAGGAAAAATATCATCAATTCATCAAAGAGTACATCTTCCTTGGCAACATGCAGTTGATCAAAGCGGACGACGGAAGTACTCCAGCATATTATCTGCCCCACCACCCCGTAATTAAGGAAGCAAGTACGACAACCAAGGTCTGGGTCGTATTCGACGGCTCCGCCAAAACTTCTTTCGGCCTACATCAATAAAGCTCTCTGCGTGAGTCCTGTTGTGCAGGACGATCTCTTAGACATCATTCTGCGGTTTCGTACGTTTCCCGTTGCTCTAGTGGTGGATAACGCCAAAATGTACCGGCAGGTACCTGTTCACCAGGAGGACACACCGTTCCAACGTATATTTTGACGATTTTTCATGGCTGCTCAGTCCAGTTCTATGAACTGCTGACGGTTACCTACGGTTTGGGTCCATCCTCCTACCTAGCAACACGCACTCTCCGGCAATTCGCAGAAGATGAAGGCTTTGCATATGCGGAAGGCGGTCCAGCTTTGAAGAAAAGTTTCTACGTCGATGATTTTATTGGTGGTGCTCAGTCAATCGATGAAGCAATCATTGTCAGACTGGTACAATGTTGTTTATGTCCAAAAATAATTCAACCCACGGATTTCACCGGAACTTCTCCCGATTCTTTAAAGCCAAAGTTCGTTAAACACCTAAAGTACTCAAGAATAAGCTGGCTTGTATGGGACAGTGGGTATAAATACACTCAGAAGCAAAAAAAAAGCCGAGCAAAATTTTCTTCCAAAAAACGCGTTGTTCAACCTTCTGTAACTTTTTCAATTATCAATATATTTGGCTGAAATTTTGACAACATTATAACTAATGTTTCGACCCTATGTGATTTTATGTTGGTAAAGTTTATAAATTTGAAGTTATCATAACATATGTGAAAAAAGTCATTTGGACATACCAATTTCAAAAAACCGTTGTTCTGTGAAAAATTTAGGTAGCATATTTAAAATTTCTCCATGACTTAAAAAAATATAGAAATTTATGTGGACAAAATTTGAACTGTTTTCATTAAGTGGTTTGGACTACAGCTGGCGTCAAAGTTGAGGCTCCAATATGAGTATTTTCCTTGTTCACCCAATTATGACCATGCTGAAATATCGGTGCAAAAAAAACCCGAGGCGAATTCATCTTATTAATTCGGCCCAAACCTGTATGCATGCTTTCATAATATGCACTTCCACAGTAGAGAGCTTCTCGATGCCAGGTATCATTTTTGCATTAGTATGATTGTGTGTCAAATACATTTTTCCTTAACGAAAAATTCCTTGCCCAGACCGGGAATCGAACCCAGGCACCTCCAGCGTGGTATTCTCAGGTTTGGTTTAAATTTGTGTTTCATCTTGGATACTCCCTTAGCTCAAGCGGAAAGGGCGCAGCTACAAAAGAACACCATGCGGGAGGTGGCTGCGTTCGATCCCCGGTCTGGTCCAGGAAAGCTCTCAATTAATAACTGTGGAAGTGCATTTAGATAGAACACTAAGTTGAGAGCAAGCAATAAGCGAATTGCAAAATCAATAAGCTTGAAACGCTAAGAAACAAGAAAAATGAGAATTATCTCTCTTTTTTGAAAATTTGTATGCTGAAATGTTTGCGGCCGCAGAAGGTTCTCCGAGTTAAATTAAAAATACACACCTACATTTTGTTTAAGGGGACCCTCCCCTGGATTTGGGCAAAAATAAGGCAAAGTTTGTATTTTTTGTGTGGGAGAATGCAAAGGCGTCCGAACTTTCGCTTTTAACGATTAAATTTGATTATTATTCAAGATTTCAAAGAGATAAAATAATTGTGAAAATTCAAAATGGCGGCTACAAAGTGGCGATTTCTCGAAACCAAGTTGTTCAATCTAACTTCAAGCCCCGTGCTTGATCTATTAATCCGATTCCCTTCATCAAATACCAGTTTGAAAGGTTTTAATTTTTTATACGGCTTGAACTCAAAATTTACATTAATTATTAATTATTTTTAATTTTTAAACACAATTAAAATGAAAAAAAGTTGCGAAATATTAAACTTTTCAGTTCAAATGATCACTTTGCAACGAGTTTAAGTTTAAATTGTCTGAAAATTTCATTATCTATCAGAAATGATAACTAGATTTGATTTCTGTCCACTACAAGAGGCCAGTGATGTCCATATCCTCAGTGTGGTAGAGAGAGATTTAATTTTTCCACACACTCTTCCAACCTTAACGAGAGCTCATCTCTCTTGTTTATATTCACCCCCGTGTTTGCATGCGGGTAGCGCATGTGAGTGGAGAAAAATGGTTTTCATTCACACTACACTCGATCGCTCAAGAGTGAGAAGAAGAGCTCTCAAATTCACAGAAGCGAATGCAGATTAATTCCCTGACGCGCGCGCCCTAGTGAGCTCACTGGCGTGGGCTCTTCTGCTAATATACAGCAGTGATTGCAAATTCGTTTTGACGCTACATAAGAAAGGAAGAAAGAATAATGCTTCTTCCCGCTTCCTTTTTTCGGATATTTTCTGCAACTCCGACGATGTTTTATCTTTCAATCGCACCAACGAATCACAGAAAGAGCACTGGCGTGTTTTCGCCCCAGTGTACGTGGCAGTGATCGCAGGCGAGAACACGTGGGCAAAGGCAGATGAGAGCATATGAGCGCAATCGTTTAAAAGAGAGTGTGGTTCACTCACTCCAGGTAATCCCATCACCGGCGCACACTTCCACTCTGTCTATTTTTCACCGAATAATAGAGCACTTTGCTTTATCTGAGGTGAGTTATGGTTGTATCCTCTGTGAAGGTACAAATCTCACGCACCGGCGTAATATTAGTGCGAAATGCCATCTCTGCAAGAGGCTGCAGGCTTGAAGTTGTCGCCCCATGTTTAGAGCGCAGAGGCTTACGGAAATCACCGCCATTTTGAATTTTCACAATTATTTTATCTCTTTGAAATCTTGAATAATGATCAATTTTAATCGTCAAATCGGAAGTTCGTGCGCCTTTTCATTCTCCCACAAAAAAATACAAACTTTGCCTAATTTTTGCCCAAATTCAGGGGAGGGTCCCCTTAACAGAATTTACGCACATTTACTAACACAAATATGTAAACAAAACTTTTTCTTAAAAAAGAAACTATAAAAGCGCCAGCTTCTATTAAATTTTCATTAATTTTATTGCAAGCGTAGCAAAGCTCGCACCGGGTTCAGCTAGTAATTTATAAAATATTTTCAGTTTTTGAGCCACTCCAAAAGTGCTTCTGCAAAAAAAAATTGTATCCGAACAATAGTGTTTTGAAAATGGAAATATTTTCTCATCAACATGAGACCCCAGGAGTGGACAACAATTTCTGCTAGAACCAAAGATGTGAAGAGAAAGTATTGAAAGGTCCTTTAGAGTACGGCAGGCTGTGAAATTGACTAGAAGCAGTTGAAATTGAGTGGAGGGCTATTTGAAAGGCCGTAGCCAAGGTGGTATCCAAAACACGGTAGCCAAAACCCACACCAGGAACCTGTACCGAGGTTGTCTGCCGTAACCGAGGTGCGTTGTGATGGAACACAAGATTTACATCAAGGTGGACATAAAGCAATTGCCGGGGCAGAAGTTTTACGATTCCACATCACGTTTCTGAGGGGGTAAAATGGAGGTGGACAAATTCGCCGAATACTTCTAGGTTTAGCAGGCCATCTGTGGGTGGGGAGAGATGAGCCAGCCATACATCTTACATCATATATCGGCCAGTGTCAGAGTGGCAAAGAGATAACATTGTGGTTTGTGTTACCAAAGACTTCAACCGACCGGCTTCACCGGAACTTCATCCAATTCGTTAAAGCCGTTAAACCCCTAGAGTGTTCGAGAACGAGCTGTCTTTAATGAAACAGTATAAATCTCAACAGGAGTCAGCTCCACTATTGCCCAAAATCTTATGAGCTGTGTAGTGAATCACAATGATGTGTAATCCTTACTATAATGTTGTAGCATATTTGTAGTTTGCTAAATATCTAACTAAAACTGATTTTTTCGCTGCCATTTTTGCGTTTTTCAATTTTTGTACAGTCTTTAGTTTGAAGCAATACTGTCAATTGCTTGAATTTTAAAAGACTAAAAACTATAAATGCTCTCTCCAAATTCACTCAAAAAATGAGCAAAATGGGTGCTCACAAGAAATTTCTAGGTGGGCCATTTTACCTCTAGGATAAATTTCAATCCTCATCCCTCTAACAATCATCAACTATTCACGAAACGTTGAACTTTCTGCAATCGGAATTCAAAACTCGGTTGCAGAGCTTAATTCACCGTCAGCAGATACCTATCACATCAACCGGCAGATAACATCTCATCTCATCAGTTTTGAAAACTCGAGACCGAGCTCTCAATCAACCCAATCGGCATCTTTCAAGTGCCCCAACCCCGCCTCCCTTTGCAGATCAATGCCCTCTAGTTTGGTTTTTTCTTTCAATTCCATCCACCCATTCATAGCCATCACCTCAAAATTAGTCAGAAGGATGGAAGCTCATCCCAAACCAACCCCGTCCATCAATTTCCAACCCGAAATTGCTTTGAAGCGGCGGGGAAGATGTACCATCTGGTTGAAATTTTGCAAAGCTGGCGTCTGCTTGCCAATAGACACGGATGCTGACGGTTGCATTTCAGTCTCCAACGCGACGACGGACGCACGTGAGCATTTAATTGAACACAAATCGATTACGACAGAATCCGTATTGGTATCCATGCAACAAATCCGCGTCTGGAAATTCGATACCAAGGCTGGGTGCCAAATTGGTGTCGATGTTGTTAAGAGGGAGGTCGTTCACAGTTACGCACTTTGTACGCTTGATATTCTACCTGGTAATCGAATTCGGTCGACGTTGGGTGATCTGCCAGTTACAACCGCAGTTGAAATTAAATCGAAATCAATTTACTTGTTGTTGATGCTACGAATTGTTCGCGTTTCGCAAGAGCGAGAATAAACACACTTTTTTTTCTCGGTTTGTTATCGTCCTTGGGCCAAATTATTTCTCGTTTTATTTGCTTTGTGGACGTAATGCCATTGGAAAGTTTCTGCAGTATCCCCCCCTGGAAAAGCATACAAAAAACTCTTTGCCAAATGAAATCTCCTTACTACAGCACTTCGTTTCTACGGTCTATTGAAAAACACCGAAAATTGAAATGAGTGAGTTGGAAAATTGATTGTGCTCGATGATGCGAGAAGAATGAATGTTTCAGTACCAATCAAAAATATTTCATCCATCCTGCCAGAGTCGGCAGAGCATCGCTGAACGGCATAAGAGACTGGAAAATGCTTCCCATCGGGACAGGAGCTCCTATTTGAGCGACAAGCGAGGACTTTTCACTGTTATATACCACTGAGAGGGAATTATACTCATTGAGGCATGATTGGCTCTGGGGAGGTTTGAATTTCGATCATCAGACCTTTGTTTGGGATCAAAAAAGCACTGGATTTCAGCCACTTCCAACGAATGAACCCGAAGGTTTCAGTTTTATTTTCTATAAACAATACGATGCGTGTAGACAATTATTGATTTCGAAGCTCGAACAGGGTGGCTACGGTAAATGTTGGGTAATTTAGGCTCGCACGCTAGGCTTAATTCGTGTGTCGCATTTTCCTGGGATTACCTGGGATAACTTCACACGTGGTGGGGAGCCAGAGAGATGAATCTGAAACATGCCAGCCAGCATTTCAAGACTCATCATACACTCAGCGAAATAAACTTTCGATATTCATAAGATTGCATTATGATTATTTGCTATAAGAAATCAGTAGGAATTTCATAAATTTATCTTATGAACAGTGTTGGAATTCGCACAAAAATATCAGTTCATCGTGCGCTACCTTTTCACTTGCGAACTTCCCGTTGCTAGTTTCACACGCCAACGTCTCTTGAGTGAACTTTCTGGGATGAGAGAATGAAACATCGCCAACTTTTTCTACTCGAATCACATACGCGAGGATTCGAATAAAATCAGATTCGATTTCTTGAACTTTTTGGGCATCATGATTTCACTGGTTAAGCTGAACAGATGAACTACACGATCTTCAAGTGATCTAAATATGGCTTAATTAAATGGATAAAGCAAGTATTGCCGCCTGGATGTACAGAGAACAGTTACACGTTACAAACTAACTGTTCACATTGCTAAAATAACCATTATATTTCAAGAAAATCATAGACCCAATGTTTAGGACATATTTTTTGTATGTTCCCAACTATGGCCTGTTGTATCAATAACGTCGTGAAAAGGTTGTTATTGGCAAAATTTTGACTGGATATGCATGTGTTTGCGGTTGCTTATATTCAAGTTGCTCATCTAAACACAAACCGAAGGAACTAAGCCTTTGTATAGTGAATTATAATGTTTTCATTATTGAATAGCTAGTAAATCATATATGAACATCACTTATGTGTTTCAAAACATTTTCACTTGAGTTTGTTTTGTGAAACTTTGTGTTAAGTAAAGCGAATACAGTTGGCAATGCCCTAATTCATAGAATAACAAGAAAAAAAACCGTACAAAGACTGCATCTAGTAGTAAATCAATCGAATGGGACGAAGTTGCATCCATAAATAGACCAAATTTGGTGCTGATAGACAGACATTAAATACACATCCTTCGAGGATTTATGACATTATAAAAATAGTTGTGTAACTTTTAGTGATACATGCTACCAAATGTCTTATCAAACATATCTTAGCAAGTGTAGAACTAGTTGAATCTCACATTCAGCTTGAAAACTTTCGGAGTTATAATCAAAAATGTAATCGATCATTGCATAATAGGCTGAGTCAAGGGACACATACCCTATATCTTCACACCACATTCGTTCTTGAAAAGCAAACTGCGCATTTCATGGAAATGAAATCTAGACAGAAAGATATCTCTCTTAAATGACATCCCGCATGTTGACTGTGTGGCCGGGGAGGTTGGGTTGAATTTGTCCTAAATGCGTCACGCCATTCCAGCAGAAGTTGCCTACCACTCGACTTTTGCGGCGGCACAATACTTAAAAAAAAACAAACATCACAACTCACGTGAACATTGCCTACACATACTCACTAGAGAAAAAGAACAAAGCCGAGGATATATTTGGTTGGATCGGATCTTGAATACGAGTGAAACGTTGTGACATGTAGGAACAAAATATCTTTCGCGATGAGAACTGAAACGTTTCCTCACTCTGCGCTTTCATGAACTTTAGATTGAAGTTCGCTCGCGAACTTCGAGTGCGAAGTTCCTCGGTGATATATCATTGCACTGAGTAAAGAGTGAACGTTTTTTGAAAGTGATTTTTCCAACACTGCTTAGGGAACATCCATTAATTACATCACGCAAAAAATGACCTTTTATACCCCCCCCCCCCCCTTGTCACATTTTTTGTATGGACCTTCAATTTTTTTGTATGGTTCGTCACGTTTTACCAAACCCTTACTGCGTGACATAATTAATGGACCTTCCCTTCCCAAGTAGCACATGTTGTTCCATTGAAGCCGCAGCGATTGATTTATAACAAATTTATATGTGAAATCAAAATTACCGTAGCTCTCTATATGACAGCTGTGTAACCAAAAAAGCGCAAAACGTGTAACTATCAATTGGTACATAACAAGTTACTGAGTAATCAATATGGAACAATACAAAGTTAGAAACAGGTTATTACTTAACTTAAATGTAACGTTACCATGGATGTTACACAGCAACTATAAAATATCATTAAATAGGTTACTAATTAGTTATCCTGAAATCCTGCGGACTAATTTTGATGGATTAGCTTTTTTGCCATTAATATTCAAGTAGTTACAATATAGTTGCGATGAAATCACCAAATTATTTATCACAGTTCATGGCCATCGATAGAAAATATAATTGATTTATTATAACATTGAAGTAGTAATGTTGATTTTCAAGAAATATCATCAATATTTTTTGTGCAGATTTAAATTTATGGTGAAACCTATGATGTTAACTTCCAAAAAATCGCGCGCTCCAATTTTAATTAGCTTTTTGTTATTTTTTGTGTGTTTTATTTTGTTTTCAAAAACATATGCATATGAAAATGTTGTATTAAATAAATATCTTTTGTTTAATTTAATCAAATATTTGTAAAATTCCTGGATTATTTTCGAATGATAGAAATCAGATAATATAATTTTCGTAAATAAAAATGCATGATAATATATTATGACACTTACGGTCAAAAACATTCATAGCCATATTTCACTTAGGGAACATTGAAAAATTACGTCCAGAGATTTTTTATTTATATATTACTCCCTCGTTTTTCGCGTATCTATTAAATACATGTACATTACTGATTCTAGATCCTTTTCCCTCCCTAAAATGTGTACGTTGTGTTTTAACGTTCCCTCAGGCAAAATACAACACTATCGCTCGAAAGCTTTGGTACCGATATCAGTGCAAAGCACTTGAATACATTTTTATGAATGAGCAAACATCTACTTTTTTCCAGTATAAATACTATATTATCATTTTTTACTACATAATTCTATTCTAATTTTATGTTTTGCACTAAATTTCGTACCATTTTTTTAGATGACCAAACTTTATTCAAGAGGCACAGATAGCTTGAGAATTACTAACACATTTCAACAGCAGTGTTGTTGGCACATCATATCACAAGTTTGTTACATTCTGGTCACATGTAATCTAAGTTAGTCATACTATGCAACTAGTACGAGGTGCGTTTGGTTACCCAGTATCTGAAATATTCAGATGGAGCAAATATAAAACAATCGCTTGTTTTTTTGTTACACAGCAATCTATGTTCATCTACAATATTGTTTCAGTGTGACAATGTAACTCGATTGCTTCGACGTTTGAAGGTAAATAAACTTCGACGTAAAAATCATAGCGACAAGATACTTGTATCAAACAGTTTGTTCGGAATTGGAAAACATAATGTCACTCTGCATTGTGCAAACGCAAAAATCGAAAACAGCAATGCTTTTCTTAACTGCAGTGCCTGCACATTGAAGACAGGATAAATTCGTTAACTGGCCGCCTAGCAATTTAGTATCGCTCTCCAAAAATAAAGATTTGGTACTAGACAAACAAAAATATTTTGTATCATAATTAATTGATTAGTAATATAAACATTCTCCACAGATTATCTCAACTAGCAATGGGGGAATATGCTTGCTCATTTCGTGTATGTTCACAAGAATGGGACAAAAGGAGGTTGTTGAAGTTTTGAATGTGGGTAATCCATCAGTATTTATGTTCAATGATATTGCTGATGATATGTTTTCATATGCAGTCTATGCGTACTAGAGTACTTTATTCAATCCATCGTGCCAATATTCTCACTAATATATTCATCAGCTTTAATGTTGGTATTCCGTGGTGTGCCAACCAACATCCATGCATCTATTGGGAAAACATTATCTGGTATATGAGATTTCAGAATACTGAGCAATGAATTTAAAGCCACATGCTTAATTTGATTATTTATAGCCCAAATATGCAGCTCTTTTCGACAATCTAACATATCGTGGTTTTCTATAGGTTCATTAGAATCATCATTTTAACTATTCACTTCGTCCATATCGTTGCTACATGTTTCAAAAAAGTCAGCAAAACCAACAGTTTGCTTTCGGTTTTTTGAAAATTTCTCCTCGTTCATAATTATTCAATATTTGAGAATATGGGATGGGTTCAGAATTTAGAAGCACTGTTTTTTTTATTGGATAATATTCGCTTATTTATAACATTTTTGGCCTCTTAAATAAGCGCTTTTTCCTTTTTCGTGAAATTACGCTTAATTTTCTTATCTCATTCTTGAATGAAATTCTTACGACCAATTATCATTATCATCCGATGTCGTCAAAAAATGAACATCATTGAGGAATATTTATGGCATACCGGTCAATACCTGACTTTAAACGTTTTAGTTCCTATGTAACTAAGCAAAAACTATACTGCAACTAAAAAACTTTTGACAGTTTCATAATAAGGTCACAGCTTTGTCACTTGTTAACTTTTGTGCAACTTTTCATAACTTTCGTTTCCAAATGATGAAAAGATAACCATATTTTATCCTGTGCAACCTAACATATTACAAGCATCTTTAATGCAACCATTGTGCAACCAGTTTTATTTGTTTTAAACTGTAGCATAAGTTACAAGTGCTACTTGGGTTATGAAATATAATGATGTCGAAAAAACAAAAATATGGAGCAACCTGGATTCGAACCTTGAACGTTGAGGTTATGGGTTCAGTGACTTGCCACTAGTGTATATCAACACTTGTAAGGCTATGTGCACATATTACGTAACGCAAAAAACCGGGTTTTTGGACCCAATCCCTCCTCAATGTAACATCAAGTAACGCGTGACCAAACTCCCCCCCTTTAATTACGTAACGCTCACGGAACCCCCCCCCCCCCCCATATCTCAATTGTGATAAAATCATCATAAAAACTGTTATTGTTGTTGTTTTTATGTATAATTCTAATATACTTGAATTTAATAAAGATTGCAAACATCATTCAATTAATTTCATTTAAGTATCTTAAAGCTAATATAAATTATAGGAAAAACATTGCACTCATTGTACTGCATTTGTTCAGGTTAATAAATGTTCTTAAAACTGTTACAAATATTAGTTCTACAAGTTTATTCAAATGTTCTAAGTTCTAACAGAAAATCATTATTGATTCATCAAAATAATTTGGTAAAATCAACAATCAGCAAAAAATTCAACAAAATTCCTTTTCATTACAATGTTTCTAATATAAAAAAATCAACCGGTTTGGTCGAATCAATGCAAAGGTGCATTGTTTCAAAAAAGCTTATTTTGTTATTCAACAATAACTGCTTTTTGTTTTCAATAGAAACGTGCACGCTTTTAGAAACAAAACAAAATTGTTGTTGGTTCAAAAATAAACAAACATTATGGGTAAGCCGTGAGTCAATAATAAAATTTGTTAAATATATACAGAACAATATATTTCGCAGCGTGTAGATGTGCGATTAATGGAAAATTGCGCCAATTTATGTTGCAAATCGTCATAAGATACCTTTCATTTACTATATCACATTTAAATAGTACCCTGAAAATTAATTTTCGTTTATATTACGATCGAAAGAAGGACTAACAAATCTATTCGTTGTTTTCTGCAACGAAACTGATTTGTACTTTCTACGAAGCTGCCTTCGTATCAAAAGCCACCGCGCAACTGTCAAAAGCACAAAGCATTTGTTGACACAAAAAGAACATTCGTTCATTCTACCAAAACAATACAAATAGCTACGGGTAATTTGTTACCAATAAAAAATAAACGGCTCCTGGGTGGTTGCATGAACGTCTGACAGTTCTACTCTATCGGCTCAAAATTTATTTGAAAAAAAGGCAACCATGAGGAGTTATTCTGCTCTTCACGAAATTAATTTTGTGCATTGTACAAAAAAGGTGTAATGATAGCGTTTTGTTAGAAGACAAGCAATATTAATGTTTCATAGAATTTACGAGACATTTGTTCTATGTGCATAATCCATGTTTACGAAACGAGTGAAAGCTAATTAATTTTTTAATTAATGTGTGTCTATATTTATCGAAGCTTTAGAATTTGGTCAGAAATCAAAAGATAGACTTAATCCATTTTCCTTAAAATTTTAGATGCACCACTTGGCCATAAATGTGTCAAATTTGCACGAAAATTCATGATTTGGCAGGGCATTTGCAGCTGTGGCAAAACAACGAATGTTTTCGTTACAAATAAGACAATGACGTCGGAACTATACCAAAAAGAGTGTCTCCAAAAACGAATTTTGCCGTTCATTCGATCCTACAACCATCCCGTAATGTTTTGGCTAGATTTGGCAAGCTGTCATTACAGCAAAGTCGTTCTAGAATGGTATGCAGAGAAAGGGGTCCAGGTTGTTCCGAAAAACCTTAACCCACCCAACTGCCCCAAGTTCCGCCCTATTGAGAAATACTGGGCAATCATGAAGAGGAGACTCAAGGCAAAGGGAAAGGTTGTCAAAGACATCAATCAGATGAAGACCTGGTGGAATAAGATAGCTTAAACGATGGACGAAGAAGGTGTGCGCCGCCTAATGAGCCGTGTTACAGGCAAAATTCGAGAATTCCTTCGAAATCGTGACGAATAATTTTATCCGTATTTTTTCTTAAAAGTATGAAGAAAACGCTACATAAAAAAAAAGATCTTGAATTCAATAATAAATAACTGAAATACAGGCAATTGTTTTTGTTCCAATTCTATCTGAAGCAAGCTTTATTTTTTTTTTTTTTTTTCTGCAACAAAACGTTGCAAAAATATTTTTGCTAAAGAAATCAATTTTTACTAAAGCAGCAAGCCGTGCTTTGAAACTGACGTGTTTTGTTTTTGCTGCGTCGTTTTCGCGAAAAAAAATCAAACAATAATTCGTAATTTAACTTTAACTAACAGTGAAATCATAAAATATCCGCGTGCTTTGGGAAAGCTGTAGTGAATACAATCGATTCCCACCCGAAATGTGTGAGTGTCGGTAGTATTTCCACATTTTGTGGTTTTTTGTGCTGCGCCCCCGCACCCCGAAGAGGAGTTACATCAGCTTAGTTTTGCTTATTAGTGGTAGTATTGAGACATCCGGACATATATTATTAGGTTTGAGCGTTTTTCCGCTTTGTCGCGAGTGAATCGATGATTATGAGCAGTTTTGAAGTTCGATATAGAGTGGCACGTATCGGGCATTTGATTATTGGCAGAGTGTGAAGTGCAAAAAAAGAAGACCAGTGCGTGTAGAAAACGGCCATTTGCTTATCAGAAGCAGCAAACGAAGACAATGCGCATGCGTGCGGGAAAGGCTGCCACATAAGTTCAGATGCGTTCACCATGTGGTGTACAGAGTTTTCTTATGCAGATTTTATATATAACGGGCGGTTTGGCCACGTTAATTTTTGCGCTTATTTTGTCGGGAGTGCATGAAATTAATTACGAGGCAACGTCGAGAACTTTTATGTTTACGAATGAACAAGAGAGTGTAACGAAGGAAGCGGCAATTGGTGAGATGTATCTGACGAAAACTATATAACGTCAACCTTATTTTTAAATAATACCAAATACGAGCCTGGTTTAAAAAAAATATATAATATATAAATATATATATATATATATATATATATATATATATATATATATATATATATATATATATATATATATATATATATATATATATATATATATATATATATATATATATTATTGTGAATCACTAAATACGCGTCAATCAAGCATTGCACATACGCTTGATTGAAAGTTTCAGTATATCACTACTGGAGCGGGGCTTATTGTGTACGAAGATAGCTTCGGAATGCTTGCGTTCTTGAAATGGGCTATTGGAGTCGCGGTAGAGCTGTCACCTTCTAATCCCCGGATTTAAGCTTTTTGCAACTGTAAACAGCAAATATGAAACAGTTGCAGGAAGATTCTATCCATAATACCGCTGCCAGACAGTGGGAATTAGATTGTAAACACACACACACACACCACTTGGCCATAAATGTGTTTCTATTATGGCCACTCTTATAACCAACCAATGCAATTGGCCATGATAGGAACCAAAATTTAAAACTATGGCGATAATTGGTGCAGTGAACAAGTTATGGCAAACGTCAATAATAATACAAAAATAAAGTTTTGGCTCGGTTTAGAAATTTTTCTTCAAAATATAAATTGAAACCCTTTTATTTGACGTATTTCTCAGAATTTTAAACGTTCTCAACTAGTATAAATTAACCCTTTTCTACCTGATGTAGAAAGAGATGTTCGCTCATCACCAAAGTTCATTCATAAGTCAGCCTTATGAAATTCCATAGCATCGTTCATAAGTTCAACCTTATGAAATTCTTAAGATTATTTGGTTGAGTGTATGAGTCGATTGCATGCAACATAATGCGATACGAAGACACCGATACCGAATGCGTTCCGGTTATGATGTGTGGTAGGCTCAGCGAAAGCGGGAGGATACATTTTCAAGTTCAACTCAGTTATACTTCTTCATTCAACTGATTTCTTTCATCTCTAATCAAAACAAAGATTAAAAAACATGAACTTTCTTTCATTGTCGAGGCTTTTTATAGTTGCACCGTCGCACAGTGGGACGAAATAAAAAAATGTGGAACATGGGTATTTGCGGCGAATCTATTAGGTGTGGCCCATTGATGTCTTCTTTAATTGTTCTACATTTTTAAAGTACTTTATTTTTGAGTTAACAAATGTGAGTTAAGGGGTGTATACACTAGATAAAAATAACCTTTTTTATTTCTGATTCAAACCGATAACCACGTATTAAAACATTGTAGATAAAGTCATTTTATTAAACTTTGAAGAAAATAAATTCTTTCTATCTCTTAACTGGACGAAGTTGTAGGGTGAAAAAGGAATGAAAAATGTAATACTCCCTTAAAACTCGTTTTTTATCATAACGTTTTTTCTCGTAATTTTCTCATTTTTTAAATGTTCTACACAGTTTAAGGCATTTCAAGAACACACTTTTTTAATGAAGACAAAATATATGCAATATATATATAATAAGAAACTTAGTTGATTTTTTTGCAAAATTGTTCGGTGCCCTCTTGGACCCCCATATAATTTGGCCATCATTTTGAAGGGTATCAGTTGTTGAATAAATTAACTTTAAGTTTAGCTGCTAATACCTGCTAACCTGTAATCTACGCATCCCCGAATATTGCTCAAAAAATTTATTAAATCCGACGTAAATCCTTTAAAAGAAGAGATAACGATAAGTTGTCTTGTACAAAAAAGTGTTTCTTTGAAGTACTTTAAACTCTGTAGAAGATTTAAAAAATAGGAAAATTCAAATCAAAATGTAATGATAAAAAAATGAGTTTTAAGGGGGTATTACATTTTTCATTCCTTTTTCACCTCACAGCTTCGTCCAGTTAAGATATAGAAAGTATTTATCTTCTACAAAGTTTCATAAAATAACCTAATTTACAATGTTTCAATACACGGTTATCGGTGTGAATCAGAAATAAAAAAGTTATTTTTTTATCTAGGTGTATACACCCCTTAAATCACATATGTTAACACAAAAATGAAGTACTTCGAAAATGTAGAAACATTGTAGAAGACATCAATGGGCCACACCGAATAGTTTCGCCGCAAATACCCATATCTCACTTTTTTTTTATTTCGTCCCACTGTGCGTCGTAAGTATTATATGCAGTTGATTTATAGATGGCGATAAATATCTCTTCGTATACAAACATCCTGAACCTTCAGAACATCATTTCGGCACGGTATCTCCCGAACCATGATCTTTGATTACGCTCTCCTGGAAGCAGCTCGTCGATGGGTTGGTTGCAGGAAAATTGGCTCTAAATAGTCCACACCTGTTGATAACAATGGTCAAGAAGCCGTGATCTATGAGGGAGACACTTCAGCCATGAACCGCTATAAAGGGCGATACGGTCAAAATTTGGTCAATATCAACTTGACGTATTTCTTTCAATTTTGCATTTAAAAAACCTGAACACCCCACGTTTTGAAGGTGTGTGTGTAGAATGTTGCTCTTTTTTTGATTTTGGAATTCACTCTTCAGTTGTCAAAATGCCGTCCAAGCAAGAAGAGCAGCGTATCAAAATTTTGCTCGCGCATCGCGAAAATCCGAGCTACTCGCACGCAAAGTTGGCAAAATCGCTAAAAGTTGCCAAATCAACCGTTACAAATGTAATTAAAGTGTTTGGGGAACGTTTGTCGACAGCCAGGAAGTCTGGATCGGGGGGAAATCGAAAACCGGAAGCCGCTGAGACGACAAAGAGAGTTGCCGGTAGTTTCAAGCGAAACCCTAACCTATCTCTCCGAGATGCCGCAAATAAGCTGGGTGTATCGTCTACAACCGTGCATCGAGCCAAAAAACGAGCCGGACTATCGACTTACAAGAAGGTAGTGACTCCAAATCGCGATGATAAACAAAATACGACGGCCAAAGCGCGATCCCGGAGGCTGTACACGACGATGCTGACGAAGTTTGACTGCGTGGTAATGGACGACGAAACCTACGTCAAAGCCGACTACAAGCAGCTTACGGGACAGGAGTTTTATACGGCAAAAGGAAGGGGAAAGGTAGCAGATATTTTCAAGCACACGAAGCTGTCAAAGTTTGCAAAGAAATATCTGGTTTGGCAAGCCATCTGTACCTGTGGCTTGAAAAGCAGCATTTTCATAGCTTCCGGGACTGTCAACCAAGAAATTTACGTGAAAGAGTGTTTGAATAAACGTCTGCTGCCTTTCCTGAAGAAACACGGTTGTTCCGTACTGTTTTGGCCGGATTTGGCATCTTGCCATTACGGTAAAAAGGCCATGGAGTGGTACGCCGCCAACAACGTGCAGGTGGTTCCCAAGGACAAGAACCCTCCCAACACGCCAGAGCTCCGCCCAATTGAGAAATACTGGGCTATTGTCAAGCGGAACCTAAAGAAGACCAAAAAAAACTGCTAAGGACGAGCAGCAGTTCATGGCAAACTGGCTTTCTGCGGCGAAGAAGGTGGACAAGGTGGCTGTACAAAATCTGATGGCAGGGGTCAAGCGTAAGGCCCGGCAATTCGGATTTGGAAAAGCGGAAGCCTAACTGAATATTTTTCCTGAATTTTATACTAATTGAACTTGAAAAAGAAATTTAATTTGATTTTTTAAATAAACGATTTCACCGATTTACACGCGTTTTGCCTTAACCAAATTTTGACCGTATCACCCTTTAGTAGCTTGGGTCGAACTCGAACGCAGACAACGCAGTTGTGGACAATTTAAGCTCCTGGCCCCTAACGCTTGCATTAAAAAAAATTGAAATGGTGTTAAAAAAACCTAAAACAGATAATTGCTTTTGAAAAATTTCCCATGGAAGGTTATTATTCGGTCTTCCAGCAGTTAACTGGAACATTTTCCATGGCGGACGAAAACATGCATGTAGGCATGTGTTTGAGTTCTTTCTTCGTTTTATTTATCAATTCCTCCTCAGTTTTCGCGACAAAATTGTTGTAGTAGATCTTACGCTTCAAGTTGGCCCAGTAATTCTCGATGGGACACAGCTTGGAAACGTTGGATTCGCCGGCTTGGGTACCAAATCGATATTCAGCCGCTCCATCTCCTCCGACGATCGCTTCGATTCGATCTGGCCAGAACACCGCGTCTTCGCCCTTATGGTATTTTTTGATGAACGACGCAACTTCCGGCAGGCATTTCGTACTATAAATTTCCCCGTTCATGGCCAGTTCGGAGCGAAAGAAACTCGGCTTTGACATCCCTTTCTCGCCGATTGTCAGCCACAGCAGCACCTTCTTGGGGAACTTGGTGTGTGAAATGAACCTCACCTCGGAGCCCACTTCCTTCGTGGGAGAAGTAAAATACGAAGTGCCCTGCCAGTCGTTGCTATCCAGGATGAGATAGGTCTCGCCGTCCATTACCACCGCCACGTCGCGACTCGATGGGAAATTCGAGTTGACCATCTTATTCAGCCGCTGCTGCTGCGTCATTGCCTGCAGCTCCGAAACCAGTGGACGCGACTTCCGGTTCCTGACATGTATGTTCATGTTCACCAGATACTTTTTCATTGTTTGGCCGGGTGAACCGACCTCCTGGCCAAGCGCACGCAGCGATGTAACCAGTTTTCACTCGGTCGTCCTCTTCAGCATCCTTTGGAGCTTCTTGTCGCTCAGGGTCGTCGGCCGTCCGGAATCGGCTTTCTATTGATGCTTTGATTGTTGTCTAATAGTGCCAAGATGTTTGTAGACGCAGGAACGGGCGTATCCGGCGTCCACATAGTGTCGCACGATGTCCGTTTTCGACACGGTGGGGTGCCGTTTTTGAACGCGTACACTTCTGAACGGAGTTGCTTCACTGTTTTTGCCATCACGGTTAGAGTTCTGAGGCTGTCAAATTTTTACTGCTGACTCATGGGTTACTATGATTGATGCTGCATGAGTAGTTTTGTCAGTGCGAGTTAAGGTAAACCCATGAAAAATCGGCATATTTGTCCATTTTTTTTATTTATGCAAACGTTAAAATCCAATTGCTTCCGTATCCACCGTATCCACCCGATTTTGCTCTCTCGGTATATTATCGGTTCCCAAACATCAAAAGCTGGCTCATCAATAAAAAATTCAACTCACGCCAGGAAATCATCGACGCCGCGGAGAAGTACTTTGCAGACCTCCCGGAAAATTGCTTTGCGAACGGGTTGAAGTTGAAAAATCGCCGGAATAAGTGAACCGACCTAAAAGGGGATTACATGGAATAAAACATATATTTTTTTCATTCCTAAGTGTGAATTACGGGATGCAAGGAATCAACCATTCCGCGCTGTGGCTCGGAAACACGTTTTACCTCTGCAGCGGTTGAACACGAACTGGGATGCCAGATATTTTTTTTAAATGTTTGTGATAAAAATTTGAAATGTCTGGGAATGTTTATAATTTTTTTTTTTTTGAAAATTAGACTTCTTTCAACGAAAAGACGTTATAAGAGAACGAGTTATGTCATTATTGCTAATTGTGTGATTACGTAAATATGTCTGAATCTATTTCTTGGATTGTATGCAACCTTACACTATTGTTTCATAGTTTTAAAGTGACACTGAGGCTTGAAGCATTCGCATAGATGACACAATTTTCTATAGTTTTTATTTCCCCTGTAACGCTCTTTCCAGTTTTGTATTTTAAAATCAAAACTTAGTTTCCATTTGATAAATTCAACAGATTTTTTTTTTATTCAACAAAATCCATTGATGGTGTGTACCATATTTTAATAGAGTGTCATCATCACTCATGATCATCAATATCATTTTGGTCATACGAATGATTTTTGGTTTAGACTGCTTCTTCGGTTAGTCAGTGATTATCTCTTAAATTTCAGGGAAACTCTCTCCTGATCTTCTGCAAGGCTCTTTGCTTTATTCTGGGATGTTTCCTCCTGAACTTCAGGCAAAATTCCTCATGAACTTTTTGGCAGTCACTCCTTATTTTCGTCAAAATTCACATTTAAGAACCCAACCTTACCTTCCAGAAACATTTGGTAATTTATTTTTCCTGAACAAACTTCTAAACTTCTGATAAGTCCTATCCTGAACTACGAGGAGTACTCTCCAGAATTCTTTGGAAAATCTTCTTAAGTTGTTAACAGTTTCTTCCAGAACTTCTGAGAAGTTCTTTTCTAAACTGCCGAAATAATCTCTTTTGAACTTCAGGGGAGTATTGTCCTGAACTTCGGGGAAGTTTGCTCCTGAATTTCTGAGAAATTCCTGCTTGAACAACTAGAAAGATCCTCCTATACTTCTGGAAAGTTTCTTCCTGATTTTATCAAAAGAACTTCGTGAACTTTCAGAAGTTCTCATTCTGAAATGCTGGAATGTTTGATTCGGGTGGTAGGGGAAAGCTCTCTATCACTTCTGGGTAGTTCCAACTAAACTTTTGGTCTCTTCGCAACTTCTGAAAAGTCCTCTTGTGAACTTCTGAGGAGTTCTTTACTGATTTTTTTGAAAAATTCCTTCTTGGCCCTACAGATAGTGCCCTCTCTGGTAGGTTTCTTCCAGAAACTTGGGGAAGTTTTTTCCTGAGCTTGTTCTTTTCAAACTTCTTATTGGTCCCATCCGGAACTGCGACTAAAATTTTATTCCAACATTTTTAGGAAAATTCCCTTAAATTTGTTTTTGAAGTTTCTTCCTGGACTTCTGAGAAGTCCTCTTCTGAACTTTTGGGAAGTTTTCTCCAGAACTTTGGAGAAGTTTGTTCCGGAACTGTTGTGAATTTCGTGCTCAAATTAGAAGGAAGTACCCCCAATGGTCCTGGAAAGTTTTATTGTTTTCTCTCTAAATAATTTTGAGGAATCCTTATTCTGTAATGCAGAATGTTCTCCTCTGAGCTTTGAAAGAGCTGCCAAGTACTTCCAAGAAGTTCCAACTAACATTTCGAGAAGTTTCTTCCGGAACTGCTGGGAAGTTAATTCCTGAACTTGAGAGAAGTGCTTTCCTCTACTTCTATAACGCATCGTCTTGAGGTTTGTTTTTCCTGATTTTTTTTAGAAATTATAAGTAGTGGCCTTCCTGGTTTGCTCCCGTCTGAAATTTTGGGAAGTTTTTTTTCCCTGAACTTCTGGGAAGTTTAATCTTGAATTTCTGGAAAGAACTCCTAAACTGCTGAAAAATTCCAAACTTCAGAGAATTCCTCTCCTCTACACTTCTTCCTGAAGCTCTGATAAGTCCTCTCCTTATTCTAGGGGAAGTTCTGTCTTGAAATTCTGGTAAGTATGATCTTGAACTTCGGTAATGAATTTTTGAATGTTCTTCTTGCATGGCCTGCTTGCTCCCAATGCTTCTGAGAAGTTTCTACCTGGCCATAGGAGAAATTTTGTTTTCGAGGAAGTTTCTAAGTTTCTCAAATATGATTTGTATTGTTGTGAACCTCGATTTTCGTTGTAACTTAATTTCGAAAGGACCAATATTACCAACGCTTTGACAGTAATTTTTCACATGGATTTGAACACGCGTGGGATTGAACACTGCCATAAGTAGGGAGTCCATGTTACCCTCGGAAAGGGCCTATACGATACTTATCACCGGGCCCATTGTGTCTCCAAGTAGCTCACCGCTTTCGTTTCTTCAAGGATTTCTACTCTAAATGATACCTACGATATTTTAAAATATTTCAACATAGCTTCTTACCGTATCTACTATACTGTTCAGATCCTCGTACGTTTTAAATCCGAACATCATAGAATACCTTTATTTGAAATTTAACAAATATTTCAAATGTCTGTAAAAGTCTGCAATAGGGTAAGGGGGTGTAATGTTAGCCTAGCTCCTTCATTCGGCCTATGTACTAAATGTGTCATTAATTTAGCGATAATCATCAAAATCATGTTGCTATTAGGATGACCGCTGTACTTCGAAGCAATTGAGACAATATTAATAAACTTTTAGTTGTTCATTTCCGCGTAATTTCCGATTTCTTGAACTTTTGTTGCATCATGATTTCACTGGTTAAGCTGAACAAATGAACCACACGATCTTCAAGTGATCTAAGTTTGGCTTAATTGAATCGATAAAGCAAGTAATGCAGTCTGGATGTGCAGAAAATAGTTACACGTTACAAACTTACTAATCAAATAGCTAAAATAACAATGATTTGGCAAGAAAATCGTAGGCCGAATGTTGGGAACATATTTTTTGGTATGTTCCCAACTATGGCCTGTTTTATTAATAGCGTAGTAAAGAGGTTGTTATTGGTAAAATTTCAAGTGGAAATGCATGAGTTTGCGGTTGTTTATATTCAAGTGGCTCATCTAAATACAAACCGAAGGAACAAAATGATTGTATAGTGATTTATAATGTTTTCATTATTGAATGGCTGATAAATCATATATGAACATCACTTAAGTGTTTCGAGGCAGTTTCACTTAAGTTTGTTTTGTGAAATGTGTACTAAGTATACCGAATACAGCTAGCAATGCCTTAATACATAAAATTAGGGAAAAAACCGTACAAAGACTACATATTGTAATAAATCCATCGAATGGGACGAACTTGCATCCATGAATAGACCCAATTTGGTGCTTATAGACTGACATTAAATCCATGTCCCTCGAATGTTTCTGACTTGATAAAAAGAGTTGTGTAACTTTTCGTGATACATTCTACCAAATGTCTTATCAAACTTGTCTTAGCAAGTGTCTAACTAGTTGAATCTCGCTTACAGCTTAAAAACTTTATGAGTTATAATGAAAAATGTGATCGATGGTTGCATAATAGGCTGAGTTAAGGGACACATACCCTATAAATAAAATGTCTCCTAAATATCTGTGTCGTTAAAAAAAGTCTGCAATTAAAATGAAAAGTCTGCAAATTTACAGACATGTCTGTGAATATGGCATCCCTGAACACGAAAGAGGTCGAGGCGCGGCCTACCACGATTACGTAAGCTGTCGGGCGAGCATTAGAGAGCTTTCTGTTGGGTGCCATAATCGAGGTATTTATATAAGGTAGGATCGATCAGCAAGGCGTGGCAAGGTTAGCCACCAGTGCTACCGCAGGTGAACATTATGGCATCTACACACTAAGGAGATTAATTTCCACCCCACCTAGTATATGTATTCGATCTTACAGTAATAACAATCACAATTTAGATTCATCGATGATCGTTCCAAAGACAATCAAACGACTGTCGATGAATTTGAACACGATAAATCTTATTTAGCATTGATCATTCAGGTTCTCTTCTCTACTGCTTTCTGATATCACCGATGTGCATAATCTATGATGTTTATTTTTGATGCTTGTAGCGAGTGTGAATCAATCGAAACGACTCATCATGGCAAAGAACACTTTCATGCGAGTGAAGCATACGAGTGAATGACATTTTCGATGTTTGGCGTTCTGTATTCAAAACTAGCATTAAAGATCCAATCCTCGAAGGTTTCTTTAAAAACGGCTCTAAATTTGTTCTTTCAACTTCCCCGGCCTAGCAGACTACGATAACTACCATAATCGATCGTCTTTTTACCAGCAACCATAAAAAGTTCAGATGAAAGCTTTATTTAATTAACAGACATTCTCATCCACCAACCCCGATACCATCCCAAAACCATCAACCATCATCATCCATAGAAGAAAAAAAACCGAACTCCGCTCCCATTCAAAGTCCTTTCAAACACAACTTCCATCAATACGGTCACTCGATGTTAATTAAATGATGCCTTGTTTGTCAAGAGACCAGAATGGGAGAATCTTTCGCTTCACCGGGGAAGCTCTAAACAGGAGCAGGAAATTAATTAACCTCTAATCGAGTGTCGTCTAGCAGCGTCTTGCCGTGTCTCCTCATGATTGCCCATAATTGCAGCCCAGCCACGCAGACTGGGATCTCATTTGTCAATTGACTGTTATCTTACCGATGAGGTGAAAATCACGAGGGTCGTTTGATCGTTATTGTAAAAATGAAGCCGTGGGAAAAGGTGAGTTTTATTTAATCATTCAAATGGGATTCCATGAATTCACTTCCACCAAAAATAATTAATCAATAAATGTCGAGAAACCGTTTAGCGGCGATTATTTGTTTAGGTGTCTGTCGTTGGGTGAATGGCCATTAGAACAGAACAAAAACATAAGAATGCGTAGGAAACACAACATTCAACAAGACTCTATTCCTGTCGATATAGAGTGATGTAATTGTCCTTTTAAGGGGGCCTTCAATGACAGATACTTATCCACCAGTAGGACGTCGGCAAAATACTCAAGTTAAGGGCTCTTGCTGTGCCATTATCGGATGATGTTCATTTATGCCGTGTTACCGGGACCGGACAGTTACTGATAAGTTGGTTTAATGACCAGTTGAACATTGCTGGTCTAGAATTTTAACTTAGAAGAGAAGACACATTTTCAGGCTCCGTTTGAATTTTCTTGAGATAAATTGTCGGCCGCAACGAAGTGGCCCTAAACTACGCGCAGCAGTTAGAGGCGGCACTACCAACGGAAGAGCAGCTAGGCGCCGCTACTCTTGACGATGGCTGGAGAGATATCCGATCCGCCATAGGTATCACCGCATCAGCAGCACTAGGTACGGCGGCACCGAACCGAAGGAATGACTGGTTCGACAGTGAATGCGTGCAGTTAAAGGAGGAGAAGAATGCAGCAAGGCGAGAATGTTGCAAGTCCGTACAAGAGCGAACGAGGCGCGATATAGACAGGCGCGGAACAGACAAAACTCGGTCTTCCGGAGGAAGAAGCGCCAGCAGGAACAACGAGATCGCGAAGAGATGGAAGAGCTGTACCGCGTTAAGGACACACGGAAGTTCTACGAGAAGCTGAACCGCTCTCGCAAAGGCCATATGCCACAGGCCGACATGTGCAGAGATACTAACGGGGATATTCTCACGAACGAGCGTGAAGTGGTCGAAAGGTGGCGGCAGCATTACGACGAGCATCTAAATGGCGATGCAGCAGAGAACGAAGGTGGCATGGTACTGACCTTGGAAGCACGCGCGGAAGACGATAGATTCCCGGCTCCAGATCTGCAGGAGATTAAGGAGGAGATCGGCCGGCTGAAAAACAACAAGGCCGCTGGCGTAGACCAACTGCCAAGTGAGCTACTAAAATACGGTGGTGAAGCACTGGCGAGAGCGCTGCACTGGGTCATTACCAAGATTTGGGAGGAAGAGGTTTTACCGGAGGAGTGCATGGAAGGAGTCGTGTGTCCCATCTATAAAAAGGGCGATAAGTTGGAGTGCGGTAACTACCGCGCGATCACATTGTTAAGCGCCGCCTACAAGGTACTCTCCCAAATTTTATGCCGCCGTCTATCACCGATTGCATGAGAGTTCGTTGGGCAATATCAGGCAGGATCTATGGGCGAACGCGCAACTACGGACCAAGTGTTTGCCATCCGCCAAGTATTGCAAAAATGCCGTAAATACAATGTGCCCACACATCACCTGTTTATCGATTTCAAATCAGCGTACGACACAATTGATCGAGATCAGCTATGACAGAGTATGCACGAATACGGTTTTCCGGACAAACTGACAAGATTGGTCAAGGCAACGATGGATCGAGTGATGTGCGTAGTACGGGTTTCAGGGACATTCTCGAGTCCCCTTGAAACTCGCAGAGGGTTACGGCAGGGTGATGGTTTTTCGTGCTTGCTATTCAACATCGCTTTGGAGGGTGTAATAAGAAGAGCGGGGATAGACGCGAGTGGCACGATTTTCAGAAAGTCCGGCCAGTTACTTGGTTTCGCCGATGACATCGACATCATGGCACGGAATTTTGAGAAGGTGGCAGAAATGTACACTCGACTGAAGGCTGAGGCCAAACGGATCGGACTAGCCATTAACGTGTCGAAGACAAAGTACATGCTAGGAAGAGGCTCTAGGGAAGAAACGGCGAGTCTCCCAGCTCGAGTTTGTATCGACGGCGATGAAATCGAGGTGGTCAACGAATTCGTGTACTTGGGCTCACTGGTGACCGCCGATAACGACACCAGCAGAGAAATTCAGAGGTGTATTATGGCAGGAAACCGTGCTTATTTTGGACTACGCAAAACTCTCCGGTCGAAAAAAGTTCGCCATCGCACGAAATTAACCATCTACAAAACGCTGATTAGACCGGTAGTCCTCTATGGACATGAAGCGTGGACTATGCGCGCAGAGGACCAACGCGCCCTTGGAGTTTTCGAACGGAAGGTGTTGCGTACCATCTACGGCGGAGTGCAGATGGAAGACGGATCGTGGAGAAGGCGAATGAACCATGAGTTGCATCAGCTGCTAGGAGAACCTACAATCGTCCACACCACAAAGATCGGGCGATTACGATGGGCCGGGCACGTCACCAGAATGTCGGATAACAACCCGGCAAAAATGGTTCTCGTCAATAATCCGACTGGAACACGACGAAGAAGTGCGCAGCGCGCAAGGTGGATCGACCAGGTGGAGGATGATCTGCGGACACTTCGCAGACTGCGCGGCTGGTGACAGCTGGCCATGGACCGAGTGCAATGGAGACGACTTCTATGTACAGCAAGGGACACACAGGCCTTAGACTGATTGGTAATGGTAATGTAAAGTTTTTGCTAATTGGGTAGTGCTTTCATTTGCTGTATTGATGAAAGGTAGAGAGGTATTTTCATATAAAGGCTGTACTCGAAAACAAAGTGTGTCTTATATTTTGGTCGCTATAAATTCATATTTAATCGGTTTTTCTACAAAGTTTCAGGGAACAAACTGCAACGTTAGGGTAAGGTTTAATTTACACTGGTTTATTGAATCTCTTCTTTATGACCGAATGCCCAAAAATTGCCCTCAAAACCACTCATATGCTTTTGGATAATAGAGCCGCCTTGGGTCGACTTCTTTGGATACTTTTATCCACTGTTTCATCAAAACCAGCTCGTTCTCGAATACTTCAGGTATTTTTGAAACTTTGGCTATGTTATGACCCAAAACATCTCAATCGGACGATGTTCCTGTGAGTTTGGTGTGTTGACCTCTTATGGTACAAAAACAACATTTTTATTTCTGTACCAGTCTTTTTTTTTTTAGAAGGGATGGAAAATCTGCAACCAGACACCTGAAGAATTTGAGGTGTGGAGATGCGGGTGCCAACTCCTCGACCCACTAAAAATCCACCCGTGCCTTAAGCCCTGGACCCTCCCCGGAACCACCTTTTGGTATTACTTCGGGGAGGGGGTTATTGTGCTTGTTAAGCACCCACTATACTTAGGGCTTTAGTAGTTAGGTGGTCCCTGCGACCTGCCTTTGGTCGTTTCGCCATTTTTGTTGGAGATCGAGGACGATCTGGGAGGCTGCTACGCATACCACGTGACCGCTTACGGCAATCATGCCGGATCTCGCGCCGTCGAAGCGAGGACATTCGAAGAACACTTGTTCCGCAGTTTCCTCGACTCCCGCGCACTCGCTGCATGCGGAGGACTGTGCATGCCCATATTTATGCAGGTATTGTCTAAAACAGCCGTGGCTAGACAATATCTGCGTTAAGGGGAAGTTCACTTCACCGTGTCACCTATCGACCCACCCGGTTAATTCCGGGATTCCCTTTGCCACTAAACCATGGATGCGGCTCTAGTGGTCTTCCGAATACATCTTGTTCCACGTTGTTCGAAGCACTCTACGTCCTCTTTTATGACCATGCCTATTGGCATCATCCCCGCTAGGACGCAGACTGCGTCGCGTGATACCGTTCGGTATGCATTAGCCACTCTTCGGCACATAAGCCTGTGCGTACTCTCTAGCTTACTAACGTAGCTCTTGGTACTCAATGCGGTGATCCATGCCAGCCCGGCGTACCTAAGTATGGACAGGGCGACACTGGCCAGGAGTTTACGCTTACTCCCTTGCACCGCCGAGCTATTCGACATCATGCCGGATAATGCCGATACAGCCAAAGAGGCTTTCTTGCAGGCGTAATCGACGTGACTGACAAAGGACAGCTTATCGTCGATCATAATCCCACGATACATCAAGAACCTCTTCGATTCAACACTTATCTGCACTGATCGTCACGTGTTGCTCCGATTTCCTATTATTCACCATCGTGACCTCAGTCTTGTGGTGCGCTAGCTCCAGTTTCCTGGAACTCATCCATCCCTCCACAATGCCAATGGAGTGCGAGGCCGTTAGTTCTACCTCTTCGATGGATTCACCACATATCTCAAGGGTGATGTCGTCTGCAAACTCGACGATCTTCACCCCGCTCAGAAATTCAAGCCGTAGTACCTCGTCGCACATCCTGTTCCATAGCTCCTGGCGCAGGATCAAACCTTGCGGGACGCTTGCGGTGATCTGAACACGTTTCTGGCCTACCTCTGTGTTGTACACCAAGACGCGATTCTGGAACGCATTTCGCACGTCCAGGGTGACCACCGCACAGTAGCGGACACCTCTCTTCTTGCGTTGGATCCACCGTCGACTTCCCTTTACAAAAGTCGAACAGGTTTTTAGACAAACCGTCTAAGCTCTCCGTGTGCTTGGTCAACCGGTTGAGGATAACTCTTTCAAGCACTTTACCCGCTGTGTCTAATAGACATATAGGCCTCCCTAGTAGCACACTTGTTGCCATTCGGTTGAGATAACATAAATATGACTTGCTAAGTCAAAATCAAGTTACTACAACTAATTATCACCCTAGTGTGCTACTTGGGCTATATGCCGATGGGTCCCCAGGTGGCTTCCCTGCTTTTGGTAGCATTACTAGAGTCTGGATTTTCCAGGCGTCTGGGAAGACGCCCTCGTCTAGGCATCTTTGCATCACTGGGTTCGGTATACCGTCAGGCTCTGGCGCTTTGTTAAGCTTTAGCGATTTGCCTATCGCGGTGATTTCCTCGAGCGTGATGGTCACTTCGTCCCCTTCAGCCGCAGATTCTGCCATCGTCATGGGGGGACAGGGACTCTAGTCGTGACTCGGAAAGAGTCCCCTGATGATGACCTGCAGTAGCTCTGGTGACTGCTCCGTTGGAGCTGTCGTGCCCTTTGTTCTAGCCATTACCACCCGGTAGGCATCACCCCATGGGTTCGCGTTGGATTTCGAACACAGCCCCTCAAAGCAGGCTCGTCTGCTGGCCTTTATCTCTTTCTTGAGTGCGGCTTTTCTTTTCCTCTGTTCGGGACATAAACCACTGCGACCGGTAATTAGATCTATTGTAGTATATCCCGTAACCTTTGTTTAGTGCATGTCGATTTACCTCATCACTATTGAGAAATGATAAAGTATTCGGTGTTGTTACAGTTGTCATTGTTTGTTTTGTTGGCAATGAATTGAATTTTATTGAAAGTTTCCGCTATTTAAACCCTTTGAGGAGTGAGAGCACTCTTCAAAGGCGCGCCCCTTTATCAGTCAAAATCAGATTCATTGCAAAAAAAACAAACTATGACTCCGATACTGACCATGCATCAGAACCCTAGTCATAACCAATTCAAACTATATAACATCAAATAGACAATAAGAATTCACATAAATGAAGACTAACCATGTTTTACTTATTCTAAGCTAATCCTTGCACAAGCGCAAAACGAGTATTGTCACTTTTCATAAGACATAAAATGTAATAAGGACTAAGATATGTTTCTTTGACTACAAAAAACAAATATGTTCCCTAGTTTGAATTAATTCGGATTAGTGTTCGGTGGTAGATCAGATACCACGTAACGCACCACAAAAAGGTGATCTACCAGCGTTACGGGTCAGTGCGGCCTTAGCGGTGGCTAACACCGCGTGGCGCTCCAGTCTTTCCAGGTCCAACCGCGCCCTTTGCATTCTTCTTCTAGCTTAGTTGCAAGATCTCCGGAGGTCTGCAATCGTCTCTGTCCACCAGTAAACCGGCAGCCTTCCATCTCTAGGTTTGACCTTTCTGGGCAAGGTTGCGTCCCACACTCGTGTGAGAATTGATACGAGTTGATCCCCACGAGGATTTTGGGTATCGCTCAATCCCTGTTCCCGCTCTAGCGCCTCTTTGAATACTTCCTTATCGAAGTATGACGTCCTCCATCTGACGAACGGAGTGGGTGCTCCTCCCTCTGCGCACTGCCTAGCTCTGTGGGTGCTGCTTTAGCGAACCGCCAGGTGGTCGCTATAGGTTTAACCATTCTCCACCCTCCAGTTGTTCAACAGCCCAGGGCTGCTGAACGTCACGTCGATGATCGACTCCGCTCCATTTCTATGGTAGGTACTACTAGTACCTACATTGGCCAGGTCTAAGTTGAGCCTGGCCAGGGCCCCCAGCAGAATCTGGCCCCTTGGGTTGGTCAGGCGACTGCCTCATTCTAACGCCCAGGCATTAAAGTCACCCGCTACCACCAGCGGACTGCGGCAAGTTAGCTCTGTTGTAGTTTGATCCACCATTCGCGAGAACTGGACGATCGCCCATCTTGGTGGCGCGTATCAGCTGCAAATGAATACTCTGTTCACTTTTGCAACCGCGAAGCCCTCGTTTGAGGTGGACCGGGAACCTCTTGGAACGGGAACCTGCCCGTCATCCATATTTCCGCCTTTTTACCCTTATCCGCAACCCAGCTTCCGTTACCGGCAGGGATGCGGTATGGGTCGGATATTATTGCAATATCCGTTCCCGACTCTCGAACTGTCTGACACAGCAGTTGCTGGGCCACCTCACAGTGGTTTAGGTTCAACTGTGTTACCTGCACTGTTTTTGGCTTTAGGTCTTCCCTTGTGGGCCGGGCACTTGGGGCTCCCCATGACGTGCTTGTCGTCTGGTTTCCCAGAGCACATCATACATTTGGGGGCTCCTTGCAGTCCTGAGCCTTGTGGCCTTTTCCTCCGCACCTTCGGCAAAGATCACTCCTGTTGCGGCCTTTGCATTCCCATGACATGTGCCCACCCTCTAGGCACTTGAAGCAGGCCTTTGGCGGCTGGTGCAAGCTCAGTGGGCAGACCGACCACCCCACTTTGAGCTTTTCTACCTTTAAGATAGCATCTGCGGCTGCAACCGTCAGACGAATTGTTGCCACTTGGGTTCCAAGTGGACCCTTCTGCAGCCGTATGGCTGTCGTGGCAACCTCTATCTTACACTGTGTCTTGATGGAAGTGGAGATTCCGCCTACATCCGTGATCTCATCCAGGTTTTTACACTGGAGCGTCACTAACGTGACCAAGGCACGTATCTCCACTCCCGCTCCCAGGGCCTGTTCGGCCAGTATCTTAAGTAAGCTGGGCCCTTCAGCTTAGTATCCTTCTTAAGCTCGAGGATCATTTTGCCGGTGCGAGTACGGCGGATATTCCGCACATCGGCGCCTAGATCTGCGAGATTAGCGTCTCCGCGCATCGCCTTAAGTACCTCGGGGTACTTAGACTCGTCGGTCTTTACGATGAGGGCCTCACCGCGGCTACGCTTTCGCGCCAAGCTTCTACGCTCCTTTTCTTTTTGGGGTCTATTTCCCTTTTTTCGGACCTTGGTCCAGAGGTTTTCTCTACCTCTGGATATGTCATCTCTCCGTCATCATATGTCCGTTGCTGGGAGCGGCCTGGTCGCTTGGGTCGCTCTTACTCCGAGGGGTTTCACGTGCCATTGAGGTGGCGTTGGTGCCATTGGCACCTTTACCACTCTTACCACCCTTGCCGCTGTTACCTCCACGGATTGTGAGCATCTGTAAGTGTACTGCTGTGTACTGCAACCTGACTAAAATATGAAACCTTTTGACACCTCTTTGTGCCACAATAAACTAAATTGATTTCTTAAAACCTCAATAAAACTTAAAAATGCTGGAAGGTTTTGACAATTTTACTTGAGCAAAGCTCAACCCACTCGAGAAATATTAGGCCAACGTCAAGTGGATGCAGAAATAGATATAAAAAACGGTTTAAGTAGTTTAAGGTCTTCTGCAGCAAAGAAAGTGAATGACGCCCTCGGTTGATCGAATCCATCTAACCAGTCCAGATGGATTCGATCAACCGAGGGCGAAGCAGATTTTTTTTAGATTAGAAAAAAAAGATTTATGAAAATAAAAGGGAGAAATTAATTCATACGCATTTTGTTTGACCAAATTTCGATTGCAACATCCTTTTAAATGATCGAACTACTTCTTAAATGACGTTTCACAAAAATATTACCCACAAATTAATCAAAAAGTAGGCAGGCACATCAAGTAGGCCACCGTTCTAATTCCCCATTTTTATTGTCCTTTTTCTTTTCCAGTATCATCTGCGAAGGGTGGAAACTCGTAAAACGCGATAAAATAACCCTCGATTCGCAAGTGTCGTCACCCTTCAGCTGGAGGAAGGCAGAAGGAAATCGATTACGACCAACGACACACTATTTGATTGGCATTTAGCAGCCATCTCAGCATTCCGGAGTTGGGTGGTGAAAGGATTGCTGTGAAGCTATGCAAGTGTGCAGATCGATGTGTGTTTGTGTGGGGTAGGAAATGTGATTGTGCGATTTGCAGCAGCAGATGGAAGCCGATGGTAATCGATTAGTGCTGGAGAAGATCCGGGAAGGGGCATTTTGTGCGTTTGTCACAATATTTATCGTGTAATTGGAGATAACTGTGTTGGTGGGCGGCAAGAGAAAGCCTTGTGTAACGTGTTGTCGGTTAGTGATGTTGCCAGCGGTGGCGTCAGTGTGGCGTTCGTAGTAGCGCCTCTCGTTTTCGCAGTGTGTAGGATAATCATTATTACCACCAACGAAGCTTGTCATTAAGTGAGCGTGTGTTATCAGGTGTGAGGTGGTGGCGAAAACGTCTACTGGAAGCCACTAGTCACTATTGCCACACCACAATTGTATTCGTTGGAATAGCAGGAAGACGACGTCAAGTCGTAAAAGTGGTCCAGTAGGAGATTTAATTGATTTCTCGGTCGTTGGCACTCCGCGGAGTTCATTAATCATCGCCAGTGGAAGATGGCCATAACGATGTCCTCACGTGGTGATAAGGCGAGTGAAGTCACCATGATGCCGACGACAATGACCGTGACCGGTGCATACGATGTATTCAGCGAGGTTGTTAATATGACGTTGAGCCCCGGAGATGACGGAACTGGACGGAACAGCACCGTCCATGCCTTGATAGCCGATTATGACAATGATGTCACGTCCAACGAGATGGTCCGAATAGTGTTCTGTCTGCTCTATTCGAGCATATTCATCCTGGGCATTTTTGGTAACGTGTTAGTGTGTTACGTGGTGTTCCGAAACAAAGCCATGCAATCGGTGACGAACCTTTTCATCACAAACCTTGCCCTCTCGGATATTCTACTGTGTGTGCTGGCCGTTCCGTTTACACCATCTTACACGTTTCTGGGGCGTTGGATTTTCGGAAAAGTCATCTGCCATACGGTGCCTCTGGCGCAGGGTTGCAGTGTGTACATATCGACCCTGACTCTGACCTCCATAGCGATAGATAGGTTCTTTGTCATAATCTACCCTTTTCATCCCAGAATGAAACTGTCTACCTGCATAACGATCATAGTACTGATATGGATCTTTGCAATGCTAGTTACTCTCCCCTACGGTCTCTACATGAGCCACCATGACGACATGAATGGAACGCTGGCTAACGAAACACTCCCAGAAAACCGCACATTCTACTGCGAGGAGCTATGGCCAGAGGATATGCGAAAGGTCTTCTCAATCTTCACCTCGATCTTGCAGTTCGTGTTGCCTTTCATCATCATGGCGATTTGCTACATCTGCGTGTCAATTAAGTTGAATGATCGTGCTAGGCTGAAGCCTGGTTCTAAGACGACTCGCCGAGAGGAAGCTGAGCGTGACCGCAAGAAGCGCACCAACCGAATGCTGATCGCCATGGTTGCAATCTTTGGAATCTCTTGGCTTCCGTTGAACCTAGTCAACATGAGCAACGACTTCTACTCAGACATCAACGGATGGCCCTACTACAACCTTCTATTCTTCATCTCGCATCTGATTGCTATGAGTTCAACTTGCTACAACCCGTTTCTGTACGCCTGGCTCAACGATAACTTCCGTAAGGAGTTCAAACAAGTTCTGCCTTGCTTCAATCCATCTCGAGGACACAGTACTGTCAGCACTCGTCGATCCGAACATCGAACATGCAACGGTAACAACGACACCGTTCAGGAAACCCTAATTCCCTCCTCCCAGGTACTACCTCCGATCTCGAATCGATCCCCAAATACCACCACAACCACCAGCGATTCCAACAAGCAAACCGTAGACTCGATCCTCTTATCTGAAATTGTCCCACCCCCAGCTCTCACAACCAACCCTCCTTTACTTCCTTCGATCCAGAATCAAGAAACAATCGTCCTTCCATCCGGGGTACTGGAAACTCCTTTTGAAGTGCAACTCCCTCTGACCCCGAAAGCCAAGGATAGCTCCAAACAGCAGCTTTCGTCTACCAACGGAGTGGGGAATGGAGGTTTGGGGATGACTTCCAGCAAAGCCAGCAGCAACCCAAAGCTCCAATCGCTCATCCTGATCAACGATGGAACCTGCGGCGATACCAAAGTTCCGGAAATTCTGTAAATCGAATTCGAGACTGACGGGAGTTTGATTTACCTCGAGCTCCGACAAAGCTACTACTTAATTGGTCACAAACATTACCATCATCGATCGACCGAACGAGTGAACCTCCGGCATGTGTGTGTGTGTGTGTATGTTAACTTAGGTAAGTACGATCACTATCTGAATTTAAGAATTACATTTCGGGAAATTGATGAACTGAAACTTATCTCGAGTCCAATGGCGGTAAACTTTTTCCCATTCAACCTAGATTCCCTCGAGCAAAAAGGAAGGGAGTAAGTTACAATAATTGATTGCGAAAACGACTTCCGACTTCCCATCCTCCTTCTCCGCATGTCAGAAACAGCGCCAGTCTGGTCTCGTTTTTAACCGAAGCTGGGTTGCGTGCGGTGGGATAACTTAATAATGCCCGACTATTTGTCCTCTCGCAACGTCAAATTAAAAAGATAAATCGACCCCATTCGGGAGCCACCGCACAACAATCGGTCGGTCGGTCGGTTGGTTTCGTTGGTGTGTTTGTCCGTCCTGACTTGTGCCGGTTGGTGAAGCGAAGACGATGCACTTTGAGAGTGCAGTCGAGCAATTTGTCGGTTGATCTGTTTTGGTTCCCCACTGTGTCATTATTCTGAAACGACTGGCTAGCTGGAATAGAAACTGGCGTGCTGGTTATCCAGTTGTTGAAAAAGGAGATGAAAAGTACATTGGTGTTTCTTTCGTTTAAACAAAAGTTACTCTTGAGTTGTTTTTTTGTAAAGCCAGTCCACGTTCAATTTTGGACGCCAAAATAAGAGCAGCAAAAAGTAGTACACATAATTCAACCAAACCGATTATTTATTTCACAATTATAGAGTTATATCTACATTAGAAACAGTTCATTAACATGTTAGTTCTTCTTTCGGTAAAATTCTCGAACTTCTGTGGTACACTCATTAGGCCATTAGGTTCCGTATGGTATCCTCAGATACGCCCGCCGTGACGATTCTCCACTTTCTCTTGAAATCATCGGTACCATTTGCTTTCTTCTTAGTTTCGAAGAGTATCCGCTTAACTACAGCCCAGTTCTTCTCTATTGGGCGAAGTTCGGGACAGTTTGGTAGATTGGCTTTTTTTGCACGTATTTGACCTCTTGTACCTTATACCATTCCAGGACGGATTTCACATAGTGACAAGAGGCCAAATCAGGCCAATCAATTCTCAATTAGTGAGAACAGAATGTCAAAGCCACTCTTCTTTTCTTCGGGACTTGCCGTTAACGGGGAGGTGTACAGCATGAAGTGCTTACCGAAAGTTGCGACCTTCATTAAGAAACATCACCCGAAGGACGTGTTCTGGTCGAATCTGGTCTCGGCACATAACGCGACGCGTTCGAAGATCCCAGTCATCCCCAACGACGACAATCTCTCAACGTGCAACAGCTGCGCCCAATAAGAAATTTCTGAGCTAACCTGAGCGGAGGATCTGTGGCGCAAACCAACGGATAAATTTCAGGAACACTTTTTTCATTCAGCTCATGAATTTTTACTATTTGTACATGATTCCAGAAGAATCGATCACTGTTAGTTTTAGCAGTTCTTTTGTTACAATTTCGCAGCAACTAAAATTATGAAAACAGATTTGATGTTGTACGTTGTCAAACAGCAACGAAGAAAATGTTTAAACTGCTGTAAACATCTTCTACAAAATTTTATCTTATTTAACAGAAGAAGAAAACGAAGACATGAAATGAAAAAATTACATAAAATTTGAAGAATGCGGTATGGTTTAACAAACATCTTAAACATTAAATAAATTGCCAACAAAAATCACACCAAATTTATACAAAAAAACATAACAGCTCGGATAACGTAACATACTACCGCATGCATGATGATGTTTGTATCATTTTACAAACTAGGTTTCCGTTTCACCTGTACATACAATGCCTTGGTTTTCATTGCATGCACGTACACGGAGGAATTAAAGTACTCACAAATGGGTGTTTTTGATAAGTGGAAGATATGTACGTGAACTTACCCACACGGTGGGTAAAAGCGTTTTACCTATAAATGGAAACAACATGTGTACGTCAAAATGGATGTTTTCTTATCACCCATCTTCTAGAAGCCTGTTTTTTTGGATGGGTTAAAAGTACCCATCTAATCGATTAAATAGTATTTTCAAAAATTGTTCAGGAAAATCTTAAGAAATTAAATTACTGTCTTTACGTGAGAAATCAAGGACACGAGATTGTGTATGACCTCTTGAAAGCCGCTAGAAGCTCAAAAGTTATTGCATGCGTCATGCGACTATTTGTTGAAGAATTTGAAATGGCAGAAATGAACAAGCTACATCACTTCCTGGGTGATTCCTTGTCGAACGTTCGAGTGTGCAAGTCATAACTCAGTTAGCTCCGCAATCGAAATACGTTTTGGTTTTTTGGTTTTTTGGTTTTTCTTCCCACGATCGTGGTTTTTTTTCTCTGCACTAAGGCTAGTGTAGCAGCCGGTTAAATAGTGCCACAGTGCGACGTTCGGACGAAGGAAGAGGCCTTTACAGGCGAGCCTTGTGAAGGACCATCCAACGACCCGTAATCGACACCGAAAGGGAGAAGAATTTTGTTCTCCCCTACGGCGGCTATCACCATCACCATCATCATCATCATCATCATCATCACATCTCGTCATCACCGCACCATTCCATCGCGTCGATCGAGGCTTTGTTCCACCCGGAGGCTTTTCAAAAGCCTGTGTGCAGACCGATACCTAGCAGCCACATCATACCAAAGTTGTGTAACAATAGGTAAACATTTCTTTTTATTTCCACTTTGCTCCACTACTCTCTGACGAAAGAGGACAATCCCCCTAGAAGGCAGAAGTACCTCACCGGTAAAAATTATCTCATTTATTTATCTAAAAATTTTATTTCCTTTTTTTTGTATATATTTTATTATTTTTTCTTGGGTTGAAATTTTTCTTGTTGATTAATCCTCCCAGATAACAGGAAACCTTTCTTAAAATTTATTAGTATTCTATAAGTTTGTTTTCTTTTTTTTTTTTTTGGTTAATTATTGGTTAATTTTTTTGGTTGATTAATCCACCTATAAGTGGATTTCGTTTTCTTAATTTTTGATTTTTTTTTCTCTCTGTGATAGGAGCTGTGTATGTGGATTTGTTTTGAGCATGTTTTAGGAAAATATAATCGCATTAAGTAAACAAATAACTAATTCACGTGTTAGTTACGAACATTCTTATTGTGTCCTACATTTTTATATTATATTTCTTAGTAAATTTTGATTTTTTTTCCTGATATTGAATTGAGCACAATTATTTAATTATCCTCGTGGGCGTTCTAAGTCCCCACGATGGATGAAAATAATCCGAGCTGGGGCTCGGAGGAGTTTGATTGTTCGGATGATGATATTCCTCCCATTCTGTTACCTTTTCCCCATTTACACTTAATGGAGACAGAAAAAGGTTCGGAGCCAACACCAACTAAAGCACCTTCTGGTTCATCCTCCTCCGAGCTTCCCCGCCGGAAAGCTTATCCAGCCGGATCTAAAGGTCCTTTTCTGGCTTTTTTTCGGCCCAAAAGTTGCCCAGAACGCCAACTACCAAGGCATCCGGAATCTCGACCGTGTCAAGTCGAAGACTCCGAAAAAATGTCTCTTTCTGGGATTGTGGAATTCATCTTCACCATTTTCGAGGTCTCACTGACAACGAGGAACCTCATCAACATGATCCTTACATTTGTAAAACCTCTTCTAAAGAAACTGTCTTCAAAATGGCCTCTTCTTGATTCAATCATATCTTTCGATGGATAATTTATCCAATGAGGTCGGGGATATAATCGAAGTACTACAATGGAACAGTAGAAGTATTTTAAAAAATTTGGACGCTTTTAAGTTTTTAGTTCACAAATCGCATTGTGACGTATTTGCTCTCTGTGAAACATGGCTCTCTTCTGATAAAGATTTCTCTTTCCACGATTTTAACATTATTCGGCAGGATCGAGGGGACTCATATGGAGGGGTGCTATTGGGGATTAATAAGCTCCACTCCTTTTATAGAATTGATCTCCCCTCGATTACAGGCCCTGAAGTAGTCGCATGCCAAGTGACTCTTCGAGGCAAAAGTTTTAGTATAGCCAGCATATACCTGCCGCCGAATACGGCAATATCCCGCAGAGATCTTTCGACTATTTGCCTCGCAATGCCAGAGCCACGGTTGATATTAGGAGATTTTAATTCTCACGGTACATCCTGGGGGTCACCGTACAACGACAACCGTTCTGCATTGATACTAGACCTCATGGACTACTTCAACTTGACTATTTTGAATACTGGGGAAATAACACGCGTGGCTCCACCTCCAAACCCTGGAAGCAAATTAGACCTCTCAATCTGTTCGAATTCACTATCATTGGATTGCACGTGGAAAGTGATTCAAGATCCCCATGGTAGTGATCACCTGCCTATCAAAATTTCAATCACCAATGGTTCGTGTCAATCTCGCTCGATCGACATTGCGTACGACCTCACGAAATGCATAGACTGGGGTAAATTCGCTGAAGCGATCATCGATGGCGAGCAATCGGTCGAAGTCTTTCCTCCGTTGGAAGAGTATCGGTTTTTATCCGGGTTAATCCTCAAATGTGCGATCGACGCACAGCGCAGACCGGTACCAGGATCAACAATTCGCCGACGTTCGCCCCCGTGGTGGGACAACGAATGTACTGAAGTCTACCGTGAAAAATCCGTCGCGTTTAAAGCATATCGGAAGCGCGGTTCGCGAGATAACTACGAGCGGTACATTGCCCTTGAGCGTAAGTTTAAGAGCCTCGCCAAAGCCAAGAAACGCGGATATTGGCGTCACTTCGTCGAAGGGCTATCGCGTGAGACGTCGATGAGAACTCTTTGGACCGTCGGGAGAAGAATGCGAAATGCGTCGTCGGTGAATGAAGACAAGGAAAGCTCTTCCCGGTGGATCTACGCGTTCGCTAAGAAAGTGTGCCCAGATTCGGTTCCGGTGCAACGAATTACTCGCGATACTCAAACCAATCGTAACGAATTGGATGGGCCCTTTTCTATGCTTGAATTCTCTCTTGCTCTTCTTTCATGCAATAATTCGGCACCAGGAATGGATAAAATCAAGTTTAACTTGTTGAAAAACCTCCCAGACGTCGTAAAGAGGCGCTTGCTGAACTTATTTAATCAGTTTCTGGAGTGTAATATTGTTCCGGATGAATGGAGGCAGGTTAGAGTTATAGCTATACAAAAACCCGGGAAAGCCGCGTCGGATTACAATTCTTATCGTCCAATTGCGATGTTGTCGTGTATACGGAAGCTGCTAGAGAAGATGATTCTCCATCGGCTCGACAAATGGATTGAATCTAATGGCTTTCTATCTCATACTCAATTTGGTTTCCGCAGAGGCAAAGGAACGAGCGATTGTCTTGCGCTGCTTTCAACGGAAATACAGCTGGCCTATGCACAAAATCAGCAAATGGGTTCAGTTTTCATGGACATTAAGGGGGTTTTTGATTCAGTTTGTGTAGACGTCCTTTCAGACAAATTCCACGAGTGTGGCCTTTCACCATTACTAAACAACTATTTGTACAATTTGTTGTCTGAGAAACATATGAGCTTTTCTCATGGGTCTTCGACAACTTCACGAATTAGCTACAAGGGTCTCCCCCAGGGCTTTTGTTTAAGCCCCCTTTCTTATAATTTTTATGTCAGAGACATCGATAGCTGCCTCATGGAAAATTGCACGCTAAGACAGCTTGCGGATGACGCCGTTGTTTCAATTGTAGGACCAGGGGCGAACAACTTGCAGGGACCGTTGCAGGATACTCTAGACAATTTGTCTACCTGGGCTGTAAAGCTGGGTATCGAATTCTCTCCGGAGAAAACTGAGTTAGTTGTTTTTTCTAGGAAGCGTGAACCAGCACAAATACCGCTTCAACTCATGGGTAAAACAATAACTCAAAGTTTGTCTTATAAATACCTAGGGGCCTGGTTCGATTCTAAATGCACCTGAGGAAAGCACATTAAGTATCTGATTCAGAAATGCCAGCAGCGAATAAACTTCATGCGTACTATCACCGGAACATGGTGGGGAGCCCACCCGGAAGATCTGATAGAGCTGTATCGTACAACAATTCTGTCGGTTCTCGAGTACGGTAGTTTCTGTTTTCAATCCGCCGCGAAAACTCATATTCTGAAGCTGCAGCGAATCCAGTACCGTTGTCTTCGTATCGCGTTAGGCTGCATGAACTCAACTCATACTATGAGTCTAGAGGTATTAGCAGGAGTTCTTCCTTTATCAGATCGTTTTGTGGAGCTATCGTTCCGGTTCCTCATCCGCTGTGAGGTGTTAAATCCATTGGTAATTGAAAATTTTGAAAAGCTAATCGAACGAAATCCTCAAACTAAGTTCATGACACTGTACTATTGGTATATGACTCTGGAGGTGAGCCCTTCTTCGAATGTTCCTAATCGTGTTTACTCCCAAGACTTCTCTAGTTCTACTGTAGTTTTTGATCGGACCATGAAGCAAGAAGCTCGCGGAATACCAGATCCATTCCGTTCGGAGTACATTCCATTAATTTTTGCAAGTAAGTATGGACATATCAGATGTGACAGGAAGTTTTACACCGACGGGTCAACAACAAATGATTCCACTGGATTTGGTGTTTTTAACAAAATTCATAGCGCCTCCTTCAAACTACAAAATCCTTGCTCCGTATACGTCGCAGAGCTGGCGGCTATACACTATGCATTAGAGCAAATTGCCTCTCTTCCCTCTGATCAATTTTTCATTTTTACGGATAGTCTCAGCTCACTTCAGGCTATTCGTTCGATGAGGCCAGCAAAGCACTCACCGTATTTCGTTAGCGAAATACGATCTCTTTTGAGTGCTCTATCAAACAATTCCTACACCATCACCTTGGTTTGGGTCCCTTCTCATTGCTCCATTCCGGGTAATGAGAAAGCGGACTCACTTGCCAAGGTGGGCGCTATGACAGGCGATATATATGATCGACAAATCGCCTTCAACGAATTTTTTGCTATTTCCCGTCAACAGGCCTTGATCTGGCAACAAAAATGGGATGCAGGGGATCTGGGCAGATGGTTACATTCTATTCTCCCACAGGTATCGAAAAAATCGTGGTTCAGAGGGTTGGATATTAGCCGGGATTTTATCAAGGTAATGTGTCGTCTAATGTCCAATCACTACTCGCTAGGCTCGCATTTCTATCGAATAGGGCTCTCAGACACCAATCAATGCGGCTGTGGTGCAGGTTATCAGGACATCAACCATGTTGTCTGGTATTGCCTCGATTTCGAAATTGCCAGGTCTGATCTTTGCGCATCCCTACGGGGCCAGGGGAAACCAGAGAAGGAAGATATCAGAGATGTGCTGGGTAAGCTGGACTTGGACTATATGGGGCTAATTTACAAGTTCTTGAAACAAATAGATGTATTCGTTTGATCCTCTCTTAGCTGTCGTTTGTAACATGTCCACCTCGCCCCCTCCCCCGTAATACCGCTTCCGTTGTATCGTTACAGCTCAACGCAACGCAACATCTACGCCAGACCAACAGCAACAATTTCGCATCGCCATCCTGCCGTTGAAAGCTAACGTTAAGATTCCTACTTCCCCATTCCTACCCGAATTATTGTAATCCCTAACCTCGACCAAGTCGCGAGTTTTTCGGCTTTCCAAAATTAACATAGTTAGTAAGTTATTGTCATTATAAAAATGAAAAAAAACTCGGCTCCGTTATGCCTATGGCACTTGAGCCTCTCAAATAAACGAGTAAGTAAAAAAAAAATCACTTCCTGGGTATCAAGCTGGAAAGGAATCGAGCAACTGGAAGTTTGAAGCTCTCACAGACGTGTATTAACGTGTATTAGTGTATTAACGTAAAACAAAAATCGGCTATACGTACCTGTGGCGATATAACCAACTAAGAAACATTTGAATTGACCGTTTAATGGGTAATCGATGAAGAAACTGCAAGTGCTATGTATGTTTGTCTGTGCTTACATGTTTTAATCTTCGTTTGACGTTAATACACTACTGCCATCTGTTCAGCTTAGTCATCCATCACAGTGTGCTCAACAGATGGCGCAGGTGTGTTAGTGACAATGATTTGTAGTGAAAAATTTTCGATGTGTTATGTCTGTTATGTCTGTGATATGAATGTTAATAAATTAACGGAGATGGATTAATATAAAAATATCAGTAATCTCCATTTAATTCCAACTACCTTTGCTTATCTTCGACAGATACGCGTATTTCGTCTACAATGTGCAGACTTCTTCAGTGTCTCGTACTAATAACTCGACTAATTTTTCTTCTAATTTATAGTTACAAGTATTCCACTGTTTGGACAACGTCGACAATATGATCCCTTACCCTAACCACTGTACTTCTTTAACTAGACAATAAGAGATCAATAAAAACAGTTTCTCACATGCCTCCGCCATGGCAGGACGACCGAACAATCGTTCTCTATTTCATTTCGTAATAAACACAACGTAGGATCCCCGCCCGTGCGCGATCATATGGTGCCGTGACCAACCAGCTTGAATCCAACGGGCTACAATAGTTAAGTTTCTAAAACACGCCAAAATTTGCAAATTTGCAAGTCAAAATTTGCAACTACTACTAGTGATGACGAAGATGCAGCAGTGAAAGGTTCTATCAACACAAAGGATCTCCGCTTTCCTTCCCGCTACGATGGTGTGGCCCATTAGGTAGCCATCTGGCAGAGTATGTTCGTTTCTGGCTCACCGTGAACTAGAGCCGTTCTGGTCAGGAAACATACTCACTCTACAAGGGCAAGTGCTTATGCCGGAATCTTTTGAGTGTCAGTGTTATGTTTTCATTGTTATCAGCAAGTCATGCGAATTTGTGTGTCAACTATATTTGTATCAATAAATAATAAAAACCGTTGGTTTTGGGGGGGTGTATGTTTGGACAACGTCGACAATATGATCCCTTACCCTAACCACTGTACTTCTTTAACTAGACAATAAGAGATCAATAAAAACAGTTTCTCACATGCCTCCGCCATGGCAGGACGGCCGAACAATCGTTCTCTATTTCATTTCGTAATAAACACAACGTAGGATCCCCGCCCGTGCGCGATCATCCACTAAACAGCTCAAACCCTCTAGGATTCATAAAAATATCATAAAAAAAAACTTGCGTTGTTACGCTCTTTGTTGATAATTGTTGATGCAGCTGATCGAAAATTATGCAGAAAAAATGCAAAACTATAAATTTTAAAACGAGTGGTTTTCCTAAAAAGGACAAAAGAGGACAAACAATTTTGCATAGATCTTGTAGATGGAAGCTTGTACTTTCAGTTTACGTACTCTGTGTTTGCAAATATTTGCAAATAAAGGAATAAGATATCTTGCAAAAACGTATATTTTTACAATAACTAGAAACTATCTTGTATCTTCAAAATGTGCGTCATTTCATACTGTAAAAGTCATCTCTGCAGAGTTTTCAAATTCAAATTGAAATAAAAAAGTTACAGCAAAAAACTGTTTTTTAAGTCCCACCCTAGGGAAAGTTAGAAAAACTGTTATAAAACGATACGTAGATGAGGTAGAATTAAAAAATGTTCAGCAAAGTTTCATTAAATTGAAAAATCTACAATTCTGTTAAAGCAAAAAATCCTCTAAATCATAAGAATAAAAAGTTGAAATTTTTATTATGAACATAAAAGGACCACCCTAGTCACAACCCAAACGAAAAGATAGATCTTATTTTAAAAATCAAATCTCACCAAGACATTATCTGTCTAAGGTTAATGGTTTTCGAGTTATCGATTTTTGTCGCGAAATTTGTCCATTCGGACCATAGTGCATTGGTTGGATTCGTAGATGCTGAATATGCCAGTGACGAAGTGGATCGAAAATGTGTATCAGTCGTCCGAGAAGCAAAGTACAGTAGCATTGTCAACTACGGAAGCAGAGTATATCGCAATGTGCAGCTGTCTAAGCGAATCAATCTGGTTAAGAAGCAAACAGTTGATTCTTTGATAGTTAGTACCTAGCAACCATAGTAGCTAAAAGTTCTTAGTTTACACCATCATAACAAGATTCTGCCTAATAAAGCGTGATGCTCCGGTCCAAAAAGGACTATGACCGGGTGGTGAAGCATCTGAAGGATTCCAGTTCGGAATTCTTCACGCATGACTTCGCCAGGGAGAAGCCTTTCAAGGCCGTCATCAGTGTTCTGCCTAGTATCGATCCGGTACAAATCGCATCGGAAATCAAAGAGCAGTACAAACTGGCCCCAATCACCGTCTACCGGATGAATCGGGGGAACGAAACGGTGAGGCATCACCCGGATTGCCTGTAGCTGTTTCATTTCCAAAAAGAAACGGTGACGCTCAACCCGCTGAAGGCGATTCGCTCCCTCTGTTCCATCCTCGCCACATGTGCCTGGACTTTGGTCACGGTACCCGGAATTGTAACGTCATTGTCCGCTGCAACTGCGCCCAAAATCCCATCACATTCAACTGTTCCATCGAAGGAGCCGTGTCGTACAAGTGCGCCAACTGTGGTGGTGCCCACCAAGGATTCGATCGTCACTGCCCGAAACGCGAAGCCTTCAAGCACATCCGAAAGCAAGCTTCGACCGCCAACCAACCGGGACGGAAGACGGAAAGGCTCCGGCCTTCACAGCAGGAGATTTTCATTCGTGATAATTGCCAACCAAACCCGTGGGGGCAAGGTATCACCCCTCCAGCAAATCCTCCCCCCCCTACATTCAGAAGTCAACCAGTAACCAACAACAATCCAGAACTGTTCTCTGCGGACGAACTGATGGCAATTTTCGTCGATATGACCGGGGCGCTCCGTCAGTGTCGCAGCAAGCCCGAGCAGATCCAAGTGCTCAGTAATTGTATCATCTAACCAACGTCACTTGGAACGCTCTATCCGAGCGAGCAAAAAGCTTCGAGCTTACTGATTTGGTCTATAAGCACAATATCGACGTGGGCCTTCTAACAGAGACTCACCTAAAGCCAGGTGACAGCTTCTGGTTGCCTGACCACAAAATCTTCCGGGCTTGATCGCACTAACTCCGGGTGGGAGGGGGGGGGGGGGTCTGTAGCGATTATCGTGAAGAAAGGATTAAAGTACAACATTCTACCCCACATACGCAGTTCCATCATCGAGCCTCTTAGTGTTGTGGTGAAATCGTTATCCGGACGCATCCAGCTCATCGCTCTCATCTGTCCTAAGCAGTGCACCACCAGCAACGGGATGGCAACAAAATTGATCAACGATCTCACCACCATCACGCGGTCAAGTTCCCGCTTCGTCGTCGGAGGCGATTTGAATGCCCGTAATGAAGATTAGAGGAACTATCGGCAAAACCAAAACGGTAGGCTGCTGTTGGAAAATTCCCAGCATATACTGTATACCATTCACTACCCGGACGAACCGACGTTCATCTCACCGACTGGAAATCCCTCTACCCTGGACTTTATTCGGTCGGACATCTCGCTAACGAAGCCGGAGGCGCTCAACAACCTCAGCTCTGATCATCAACCGGTAGTGGCTGAAGTCGGTATCAACGTGGTCTCTACTCCAAGACCCCTGAGGAAGGATTATCATAATGTGGACTGGTTTCGGTTTGGCCGACTGGTGGCCCGAAACATCGACGAAAATCTGCCGATGGACATCCTTAAAAACATCAATGGTGCAGTGGCTGGACTCCAACGAGCTATAACCGTGGCTGACGAGGCGAGCGTGCGACGTGTTTCTGTGAAGGGTAAGTTTGATAAGAACTGTTGATTCGGTTAGGAAATGTTCGTAGACGCCAGTTTCAGAGGACTGGGGATCTGGATAGGAAACGGGAAATTGTCGATCTGAATAGGGAGATCGCTTCCAGAATGGTAAAAATTCGGAACGAAAGTTTCGAGAAGATCATCCAAAACTTGGATGACCGGTCTAGACCATTCTGGAAGGTAGCCAAAGTCCTGAAAACGCATTCCAAACCTGTTCCACCTCTCAAGGTTCGCCTCTGATAACCCTTCTCGAAAAAGCAAATGCGATCGGTGACCACGTTGATACATGGCATTTGTTAGGATCGAGGATCAAAATCCCACTCGAAGATCAGGTTGCGCAATGCGTCCTCAATCTCAATACCTCCCCTTGTGTCGTGCCTCCGGAGGACAGAATAACTGCAGAACAGATTTGCTCAGCACAAAAAGGCACTGAATACATGAAGGCTCCCGGGTTTGGCGGGATTTTCATCTTGATCCTTATAAAACTCAACATAAAAGTGTACACACTAAGAGCGACATCTTCAACAAATGCTTGGAACTGCACTACTTTCCAAGCATCTGGAAAGTAGCCAAAGTCATTCCAATTCGCAAACCCGAAAACGATCCAACATCTCCTACAAGCTACAGACCAATAAGCCTTCTTTCAGCGCTGAGCATCGCTGTTTGAGAAGTTAATCCTCAATCGTTTGCTGCAGTCTGTCGATGAGCAAAACGTTTTCCTACCGGAACAGTTTGGGTTCAGGAAAGGGCATACCACTATTCATCAGCTAGTTCGGGTGATGAACACCATAAGGAGTAACAAAGCTGTATCCAAGTCCACTGCCATGGCGTTGTTAGAAGTTGAAAAGGCGTTTGACAATGTCTGGCACGATGGGCTTGTATACAAGCTTTGTAACTTCAACTTTCCTCTTCATCTGGTTAATATCATCGGAAACTACCTTCAGCTAAGGTCGTTTAGGGTATCGTTGAATGAGTGTCACTCGGACACGTTATCAATACCAGCATGAGTTCCGCAAGGTAGCCTGCTTGGCCCGTTACTATAACGTTTGCATTAAAAAATGGACTTTTTTTCGGATGGTGATAAAAAAAAGCTAAGACAAATAATTGCTTTTGATAAATTTCCCATGTAAGGTAATTATTAAAGCTTACTTTCAAAAAATTATACGCCCTTGTCAGCGGCCTTTAAACGGAACATTTGTCATGGTGGACGAAAACATGCGTGTAGGCATGTTTTTGAGTTCTTTCTTCGTTTTATTTATCAATTCCTCAGTTGTCGCGACAAAATTGTTGGAGTAGATCTTACGCTTTAGGTTGGCCCAGAAATTCTCGACGGAACACAGCTGGGGGACGATTGGCGGATTCTCCGACTTGGGTACCACCTCGATATTCAGCCGCTCCATCTCCTCCAACGATTGCTTCGAGTAGTGGGCCGACGCCAGATCCGGCCGAAACACCGCGTCTTCGCCCTTATGGTATTTATTGGTCGATGGCGCAACTTCCGGCAGGTATTTCGTACTTAAAATTTCCCCCGACGGAGCGGCTTTGACATCCCCTTCTGACAGTCAGCCACCTTCTTGGGGAACTTGGTTTGTGAAATGAACTTCACCTCGTAGCTCACTTCCTTAGTGGGGGAAGTAAAATACGAAGTGCCCTGCCAGTCGTTGCCATACAGGGTGAGATAGTGAACCAGTGGACGTGACTTCCGCTCCCTGACATGTATGTTTATGTTTGCCAGGTACTTTTTCACTGTTTGGCTGGTTGAACCGACCTTTCGGCCAAGCGCACGCAGCGATGTAGCCGCATTTCCCTCGGTCTTCCGGTTCAGCATCCTTTGGAGCTTCTTGTTGCTCAGGGTCGTCGGTTTTTTTCGATGCTCTGATTGTTGCCTTCGCGCACCACGAAAGGAGCATCTGCGCGCCATCTGTTTATGAACGCAACTCAACCAGCAGCACCAACCATATCGATTATCTCCAGTCATTGATTATGGCGCGCCCAGAAGAAAAGTGTGTTCTCGCTCTAACCGGGACAACATAAAATGGAGGAACCTTCTATAAAAGGTGAACCGTCATCATTGCCATGAGTGATTCTTTTCAACAACACAGTGAACAACACACACACAGAAGAAATTAAATCAAAACAGAGGAAGAAACTAAGTAAAATTGGAGTGACAAAAAGTTAAGTAAAGTTGTAATTTGAGAAGTAAAATATAAGTTTAGAAAATAAAAGTTGCACAGTTAAGTGTATTGCTAACCTGCGTGTGGCAGATTAATCAACAAAGGGATTCCAGTGTTTGAAAGACAGTTGGAAAGAAAAGACAACCTTTCTAGAAAAGCGTCCCCTTTGTGGTACTCCAAGGCGAACAATTTTGAGCACAGAATTACTGTTCTCTACCGTGGTATCGAACATAGAGCATAAGCTATTTTTGTGGCTAAGGTTATGATTGATGAAATATTCGCACTGGAACTTTCAATCTATTAAGCTTTTATGTCCTGCCATAGGCGTAGCCAGGATTTCAAATAGGGTAGGGCAAGATAAAATATGAGAGAGAGAGAGAGAAAGAGAGAGAGAGAAAGAGAGAGAGGGAATAAGGGAGAAAGAATTACACCGTCTTCAACCTGGTCTGGTGGACTCGGTTGAGTACGGACATTTTCAAGTTCCACCGGCTGGAGCAAGAATCGAGCCCTCACTTTGTGACAATCCGCCTGAACAACGGGAGGATTATTATTTCTACGCTTACTCAATGTACTTTATAATACCCGTCAAATTTTGGAAACAATATTCAACAATTCTAGGCTTGTTCTGGAATTAAAAAAACAAAAAGGATTTTAAAAACCTTAGGTCTTCCACATGTTTCAAAATCGAACCGCGTTAAATAGCAATCTTGCTAAGATCTAGCGGATCTGAACTGTCGTGTTGGATTTTTGTATAGGATAACCACCGAGTTTGTTCACAGTTTGTAGTAAAAATGTACTTTTCAACCACGACCACCTCACCCACATTGAAAATTAAATTTCGTTTTTATTACGAAAGCGAAGGTAGGACTAACAAATCTATTCGTTGTATTTGTTGTAAATCGATTTGTACTTTTCAAAAAGCTACTCAAGTAACCACAAGCATTATATTAATGCACTGATCCAACCCAAAATCAACATCGGTAATACGGGATCGAATCAGATCAACATTTGTCAAGTAATGAAGTGTTAGATTAGCCTAATAATGTAATGGTGCAATAATGCTACTTTAGCAAGGTCTTGTGGCATTACAAAAAATATAGCTTTCAGCTTTAATTCAACTTCAATGATGCACTAGACGTAATACATATTCCCTATATATGCATGCTATTACAGCCTCGTGGTTACTTGGGTACCTTCGTACTCAATGCCACACGCGTAACTGTGTAAAACACGAAGCATTTATTGACACAGAAAGAAGATTCGTGTATTGTACGAAAACAATATAAACTGCTACGAATATTTTGTTATCAATAAACGTTTCTCTGATGGTTGCATGATTGACTGAAAGATCTTCTATATTGACTCAGTATGTAATTGAAAAAAAAAATCAATGATTCCAGCGCACCCGAGCAGCAATACCAACATGTATGAGTACGATTAAAGAGAAGCAGCAATTGGTTGATCTTCATGAAATAGCATTTCACCAGATGAGAAGCATTTAGAATGTTTCATAAAATTACTAAGACATTTTTTCTATGTAAAAAATCCATGTTTACGAAACGAGTGAAAGCAAACTTTCGAAAATAAATTTTCAGTGTTTATATTGACAAAGCAACACCGTTAAAACACCGTTTCTCTCCCATAGAAATAAAAATAAATCTTTGAGGTAGCTCATCGAACCTTCCGGTCCGCCTCTAAGCATCTATTTTTGTAAGGTACTAGGTGGGCCTTCACAGATTGCCTGTCAATATGTGAAATTTGGATGACGTCTGTATTAAGTTATCTCAAATAATATTAATCCATCCAATATATCACACAACATACCGATTGATTGAGTGGATTGGGGATAATGATATCATTGAGTATAGGACCAAGTCTCCCCTGGTTGGTTCTTAACCAATGAGCCTGAACATCAATAGAAGCATAAAGTTGCCAGAAGGCACGAAATGCATCTGCGCACTCTCACTTTAACAAATCCCTCAATCGCAATTTTAAAGGGATTCGCATAGATTGTTCTAAACAAGCTTCTACAGGATTGATACAGTTGTAAAAATTGAAAGTTTGCTTCGAGCATCGGCTGTGGAAGGTTGTGTCGATGCTTTATCACGCACTATTTTGCTATCGGTCATGGCGCGTTTCGTATTGTTCGGTTATCTATATTTCGGCGATGTGAGTGATCGAATAGAAAAATAAACAACAAAAATGCTTCTTGGTGAGATGTGGTGGTTTGCCGGACTGGCTGTCCGGTGGTGGGGATCACAATTAATTGTGATCCATAATATTGGTTTGCCATGCTCACCATACCACCATATCTTGGAGCAAGTAAACCACTATCCCATTTTCTGATAGGCTCCAATAACACTGTTTGTACAAATAGGTTTAAATCAGAAATAGGTATTAATAATCAATAAATAAAGGTAGTTTATATCTAGGACCAGCTAAAACCGGTGCGTGCGCTGCTACGCTTGCAACTAAATGAAGGAAAATTTAATATAACTGGCACGTTAATGGTTTTTTTTTCGAAATGAGTTTTTTTTTCGTGAATAAGCAGGGGTTCAAACTTCTATCAAAACATGCTTCTTATCTGAGGAACACACGTTTTGTGTTTAAGTAAGCTGGATAATTCTCATTTTTGGTAGAAATTTGTGTTTCATTTGTATGGGAGCCCTCCGTTTCAAAGGGGAGTGGTTTCTCAAACCACCATACAATCATTGCCTTCAAAACCCCCCACATTCCAACTTTGGTTCCATTTGCTTGATTAGTTCTCGAACCATCGCACTGGGCTCTTTGATTAAAATAAAAATTTGAGTTTCATTTGTTTGAAGCCCCCCCCCCCTTCAGAAAGGGGAGGGATCTTGAACTACCATAGAATCTTTCTTGCCTTCAAAACCCCCCACATGTCAAATTTGATTCGATTTGCTTTATTAGTTCTTGGGTTATGAAGAAATGTGCGTCTCATTTGATTTACTTGATTAGTTCTCGAGTTACGCAGAAATTTGCTTTTTATTTGTATGGGAGCCCCCCCCCCCCAATTTAAAGTGGGGAGGGGTGGTGAAGTGCCATAGAAACATTTCTTGCCTCCAAAAACCTCAACATGCCAAATTTGGTTTCATTTGCTTCATTGGCTCTCGAGTTATGTTAAAAATTATGTTTAATTTTTATGGGAGTCTCCCCTTCCAGAATGCGGAGGGGTCTCAAACCACCTTAGAAACATTTATTTCCTCCAAAACCCTCCACATGCCAAATTTGGTTCTATTTGCTTGATTTGTTCTCGAGTTATGCAGAAACTCGTGTTTCATTTGTATGAGAGACCCCTCTTTCAGTAAGCGGAGGGGTCTCAAACCACAATAGAAACATTTTTTGCCTTCGAAAACCTCCATATGCCAAATTTGGTCCCATTTACTTGGTTAGTTCTTGAGTTAGGCAGAAATTTATGTAGTTTTCGTATGGAAACCCCCTCTCCCCCCCTTCCAGATGGCGGAGGAGTCTCAAACTTCCATAGAAACATTTCTCTCCTCCAAAAACCTCCACATGCCAAATTTGGTTCCATATGCTTGATTAGTTCTCAAGTTATGCACAAATTTGTGTTTCATTAGTATGGGAGCCCCCCTCTTACAGAGGGCGGAGGGGTCTCGAGTTACTTTTGAAACATTTCTTGCCTTCAAAAACCTCTACCTGTCAAATATGGTTCCATTTACTTGATTAGTTCTAGAGTTATGCAGAAACTTGTGTTTCATTTGTATGGGAGCCCCCCCCCCTCGCCCCACCTACCAGAGAGGGAGGAGGGGTCTCGAACTACCATAGAAACATTTTTCGCCACCAGAAAACTCCACATACCAAATTTGGTTCCATTTGCTTGATTAGTTCTTGATATATGCAGAAACTTCTGTTTTATTTGTACGGGAGCCTCCCTTTCTAGAGAGGAGAGGGGTCTCAAACTACCACAGAAACATCATTTGCTTCCAAAAACTTCCACATGCTAAATTTGGACTCCTTTGCTTGATCAGTTCTCGAGTTATGCAGAAAAATGTGTTTTATTTGTATGGGAGCCCCCTTTTCAGAGGAGGGAGAGGTCTCTTACTATCTTAAAAATATTCCGCGGCCTCAAAAACCCCTGCAAACAAATTTTCACGCCAAACGGTCCTTCCGCTCGCGAGTTAAATCGTGACAAAGGAAACCCCAACTCATTTTTATTATTATAGATATAACCGCAAGTTTAACGTAGGATCGCGTTCGTGTATCCCTTCTTATGAAATTTACTTTCTTTATTTGACCTGCATTCGGGCGAGGCAGGCGTTGGTTATTCCTTTAATTTGAAATCACCAGTTTTTAACACTGAAAATGTATGCTTGTCCCAAGCATCATCTGTTGCTTCTCTGAGTAATTACAGCTCATCTGGCAGCAATAAAGTAGCAGCTTCGGGTGGTCAATTTTGTTTATTATCTTACTAATACTCATAGTAACGGATAAAATCTTTGAATGGGATAAAACAACTGCAACTTTTCGATCTGATTAGCATGCTCTCTTGTCTCTGAAATTCGGATATGAGTCGTTTCGTCTCGCCCGTAGATTATCATAGCATGTGCTCCTTTAAAATCTCTTGGATACGGAAACAATATTTTAAAATAAACTGTACGATATGATTAACATATATTCTCAAGAATACGGAGCTACATTACCGTAAAACGGGGAAACATTGATCAGCCAGATAACATTGACCGGTTTGGCCAGGGCGTAAGTCACTCGGCCACCATGTGGTACCAACCTCAAAAACATACTCCAACACACTTCAACCACCCTCGCCACCTTATGAAAGATAAATTCTAGGGTTTTTTTTTCATTAGGGCGAATCTACAATTGAGAGATTCTCTCTGGGCGCGCTCTCTTTCATTCATAAACCAATCACCTTTACGTTTTTCATTCTATTATTTGTAGAGTATGTTAGCCAGCACTGTTGTGTTTCGATCTGTACTAAAGAATCCCTCGAAAGTTTTATAATGGCGCTGTAATGAATGAAAGAGAGCGAGCCCGGAGAGAATCTCTCAATTGTAGATTCGCCCTAATGAAAAAAAACCCTAGAATTCATTTCTGGCACTACTTACAAGAATTAATTGTTTGTTTTCTCACTGTTTTGTTTCCCCCTCGCTTGCACTGATGTGGTTCAGATAATGCGTCAGTGTTCGTAGAATAAACTTCAATTAATCCAGATATGCTTAAAACACCAGATATGTTGAAACACAGAAACACCTTCCGACTCACTGAAACACAAACACAACGTGGCACAGTAACTAACCCCCTGGGCTTGGCCCATATCACGAATAGTTCATATAAACATTTTCCGTTGATACACTTTTTAACTATGAATTATGCTTCTTAATAAAGTATTATTTGGATTCTAAGAGCTATAACATTGGTTTAAATATTCAGGTTTCCGCCAAGAACTGAAAATTGAATTGAGCATAGTTTCTTCAACTTTCGGGGAAAAAATCAATCAATACTTATCTGAAAGTCCACTTGCTGGTTAGAGATAATTATTTGGATACGTTAGAGTTAGCTAGATAGGGTTCTCGATTAAAGGGAAAAGAGTGTTATACAATTTTTAAGTCTTTACAATTTAAAAAAATCTCATGCATGTCCACTTTTTGCACTTTTTTGCAACATTTTGTCACAAAATCGAGGCAATTTAGCGCTTTTGCATTGAGGCAAAGGGGCATTTTATCAAACATTAACACTAAATAATAAAAAATTACAGCAAACATTAAAATTCTAAAAATTGATTCAAAAGTTAGGGGGGGGCAATGGCCCCCTTGCTCACCTTTAGCATACGCCTTTGTGACCTGCGACACTCATTTACTAGAGTATTGTTCTTTTGCTAGCTTTTAATGTACGTTAGATAAATAAAGCACAATAAACATAAACACAAACATAAACAAATTATCAGCATGAGCCACAAATTCTACGATATAAAATGGTCGTCTATTTTAGTAGTCTTTAAATGGAGATCTGTTGCTTGTTGCTCCCACGCTATCCTGAACGCACTGAATTATAAATTTGAATGCAGAAAGTCCTATTAAACTCCAAATTGATTCGAAAATGTCAAAGATGTAATGCGAAAGTTAAATTCATGTTTACGTCATCATAACACTAAATTGCGAAAAAGCATTGAATGAATGATTATATGGTCCCTGAATAGAACAAAACGGTAAAATTGAATGGCACTCGACCGATGTCGCATCAGATATGGTAAATCCTTCATCAGTCTCGAAAAGTCAAATATCTTAACCCATTCCCATCAATTTTTATGTCTCCCTAAAATTTCAATCAATTTACGACGTTGAGGGTGTTTATCGTCATTCCCCAAGTTCCCCTTTCGGAGTATGCAAAGTCAGTAAAATTTACGACTCTTTAAGTACGATGCACGAGATACCTCTTTCAAATCTTGAAATAGAATGTTACGATGAAGCGTGCTGAAGATCGTGACATGTTGGGATTTATGGAGACGAAAAATTGGATTTATGCAAATCGCTTCGGAAGCCTGTTGAATTCAGGCACACACTGAAGTATAGGACCGCAATCCTCTTCGCAGATAGGATGAAGACAAGCAACAACTGTATACATAATTTAATCCACTTATGAGCTCTTGAATGCGATTCACACCAATCACCAGCAGAATGCAACGCCCAATTGGCATGGTTCTTGATAAAGCGATTCAAATTACTTACTCTAACGCGGAGAACCACGATTTACCGGAGCGCTCGGTGACCGCAAACAGCTTCCGAGCGGCCTTTCGAGTGCCATTAAGAGCGATTGTTTCTTGTTGCCAGCTCCAACAGCATCGCCAGCAGCCTTCGTGCTGGGAATGCACGCTTCAACCTCATGGGCACTTGAATTGCAATTTATAACTCCTTCAAGGCTGGCTTGGGAAGCGGAACCACCTGCAGGAAGCACCGAACCATTGGCAGAGTAATTATTCATGGATAGTTTGTTGTGGCAGTAATTATAGCAACAACCTTCCAACTGTTTGCTTGGAAGCGAAGGCTTTATGAAGGGCCTCGTTGGTGTGGGATGGAGGCCAGTAGAATGTTCATTCAGTGTATTCTAACTGGAAAAACTTAACTCTTTCAAAGTTCTTTCAAATGCAAGTGACATAATCGTCAAACGTAATAACCGAAAATGTTTTCGGGATGTCTCAATACAGGATCTGTCCAACCAAAGGAACATGTATATATTATTGCCTCCCTCGAACCGTATCCCCTTGCATGTAAATTCTTCGCTTCCATTTAGCCATCGGAATGCGAGACAAATAACAACGGAACGCTCTGTCCTGAGTAAACAAATTACCTCCCGCTTCCTCCACTTACATCACCCGTGTAACCATTTTGATTGTAGATTACAAAATTTACCGCCAACTCAGGCATTCCTTCAATGTGCACCTAGCAACCGCAACTACCGTAGGAACGTTATTAGATCCAGCCGGAAGGGCTACCCGCTTGTTGTTGTTGTTGTCGCGTGATCCAGTCAGGAGTAGTCGCAGCACTTTGCGATAAACTAATTACGCGAGAGCGGCTAGGACGAAGACCTGGTCACCGTCGCGAGTGCGACATGGTTCTAAATTTACCGCGAACAAACAAGGAAGGAAGGACGCCCAACGGCTGATGCTCCGAGCGAAGACAACACCAGCCAGCCAGCCAGCCAGCCAGCGAGGAAAAGGTATGCAATTAATGTTGAAATAGGAACGACACGCTTAGACAAAATGGAAATTCTGGAATGTAAGGTTTGAAATGCGTGAACGTTGGCATTGCACGGCTGGTTGTTATTTGATAACAACGGAAATTGTCCGTACAATGCAAATTTAATTTGGAGTTTTTGCATGCAGGTGGGAAATGAAAGGTGCAAAATACTTCTCGAGACACCAATACCTTTTCGTGGATTTTCATTAGCTTTGTGCGCTTGTGAATCTTTACGATTTCTGCAAAATCATTTTCTTGAAATCGACATTTAATCTGAGTAGTTCAGTTATATTTTTCTTTTTAAAGGGTGATCTTTCGAATACTGAGGCGTCGCCGAAATATACCATCCGAAGTTTTCACGACTGCTTGCCTAAAGATACCATCATTCCTAGTATCGGATTCCGAATCCACTCGTTTTCCTGGTTTCATCTAACGCCAGTAACAGATCTTCGTCTCACCAAACTATTTATTATTATTATTATTATTATTATTATTATTATTATTATTATTATTATTATTATTATTATTATTATTATTATTATTATTATTATTATTATTATTATTAATTCATATTTCGTAACTTCAGACATCAGTCATTGTTACATAGAAGACGCACCACACAAAACCAACACACTATTACAAAATAATTGAGCAAAATAAAACTACCTCTATACACTTTTGCACTGCATGTCTTCAGTGTCTTTTTCAAAGAGCGTTTCAAATTATTTTCGATATTTTTTTATTTGAATGAAACTTTGCATACGCGTTTAACTCAGGAGACTGCGCATTTTATGCGCTAAAATAGATTTTTGTGACTCAAGACTGATTTTTGTGACTCAAGTTTTAAAAAGGGTGTAAGCATTCAGAATAGCACTTCAATTAATAATTTGTAGGTCGAAAACCTTTGGTTGTACAAAAAACTGTCTTCGAACAAGTTGTGACCCTATGTGTGAAGGCTGTGAAAAAAATAAACATTGAGAAAAAAAGCATTCGGAAAATAAAATCGACATGCAAATTTAAATATCTCAAAAACCTATTTTTTGATTTTTTTATTTTTTGACTGTGCAAACTTGAACGAAGGTTTTAGGAGAGAGAAATTTCAGGGAAAAAAGTTTATTGAACATTGAATTTCAGTGCATTTCTCACAATTTTAATAGTTGCGAGAATTAACGTATTCTGATTACATAATCTGATAGTTTTAAATATTTTGAAAATTTTCAGCTCTTCCCAAGCAACACCGCTTGTATTTAACAAGTTGAGAGTACTATTAAATGACAAAAAAAGAGGATATAAATTTAAGTGTAGAATACTTTATTTCATATCTTCATATGACGCAAAAAGCGCAAAAAGCAAGCTTTTTAAAACATAAAATGAAAAAAATATATCCTCATACATAAATATAATATCGCCAAGCGTGGGATTTGAACACTACGCCTTGGCGTGATAGATTTGTAGCTTCTTTGCTGAGCTTACTCCGATTGTTGTAAAGTCCACTCTGTGTACCTATGATTTTCTTCCCGTTGGTAGTAAAACTTCAATCTTATACAACACATTCATCGTTCTGAAAATCGTTTTCGAAAACATGGTTGGTTTAATGTAATTTCAACTGTATATAAAACTGCCCATAAAATCGTGTCCTGTTTATGTATTATAAATGTATGGAATCATGTTTTTAAGAACAATAATAAGGTACATTAATTGTTATGTTATATATTCTCCGTGCGAGGAGTAACGATTATGATGTAGAAGGAGATGTTCGCTCATCACCATGAGGCACCAAGAGTGAACAACAATGTTTTTGGCTAGAATGAAAGATATGAAGAGAAAGTTTTGATAGTTCCGCTAGTGTGCGGCAGGATTGGAAATGTAACAGATGTTTTTTATGAAAATTGAGCGAAAAGGGCATGCATACGGTGGTACTCGAACCAACGACATTTTTTGTGACACTTTAGTGATCGTCAGTCGGTGCGAATCAAAACAAACCCAAAAAAGGAGAGAGTTCCTCTCCCATGTGCGCATCAGTAAACAGAGTGCACACAATAGATCGCTAGAATAACTATACAAGCCACAGTGGTACATGAGCGTCTTCCAACCGGACATTTTTGCCTGTTGAAGTGGCGGACTTAGTCCGTGCTTTAACCTACCCCTCAGTGGGATGTTAGGCAAAAATGTCGATGGTTCAGTACCACCGTATACACACCCTTTCGCTCAATTTTCATAAAAACATCTGTTACATTTCCAATCCTGCCGCACACTAGCGGAACTATCAAAACTTTCTCTTCATATCTTTCATTCTAGCCAAAAACATTGTTGTTCACTCTTGGTGCCTCATGGTGATGAGCGAACATCTCCGTCTACATAATAATAAAGTATTAATCAGCAGCAGTGAAAAAATCATTTTTAGCTCGACTGTTTGTCAGAGTGATGTACAGAATATGAGAGATACAAACCGCTCCAAACTTTATATGTTTTGCAATACGTTTGTAATACATTTATAATACAAACAATTATAAATCATTTCTAAAAAAGATGTTTTGTGTGTTGCTTGGGTTACTAATGGCTTTCATAAGAGCATCCGTTCTCGAGATTCTTGCGATTTAGTTTCATACTCATACTCAAATAATTTTCGAAAAAACGACCTTTTCATAAGTTTTTCTAGATTCTTCAACAACAAGAGTTGGTTTTTCGAAATGTATAATAAACGAGCTGACCCGGCGAACTTTGTTTCGCTTCAGCCGATTTTATAATTCAAATAATTCTGAGCATTCATGTTTTTTTTTTATCTTAAAGCCAGACTTGGCCTGCGCTTGTCCCCTCAATTTTGATAATCGTTCATTCGAGATCGATAACAGATTACGAAATCAAATCATCGTCATCCTTATTTTTTGCTGCCCAATCGCAGGTGCACTCAACCAAACGTAGTTCTCATATTTCTGGACGATGTTTGGGGAAGAATCGTAATAAATTCCTCTTTCGTCGTTGTGAAATGACATAAATTCAGCAGGAACAAAATGAATCGTCAACAGTTGATTCGAGAAAATCTCGGCCGACGGATCGTTTTGCAAGACAACTCGCATATTTTTCGTCAACTGTAGCTTCTTTACATATCGCCACAAATACGAAAGCTTAAGGCAAGCGTTGATTTCATCCACTGATTTCATCATGTGCTAAGAAATGTCGACAAATAGTGCAAAAAGACCAAAGTACATATTCGGATTGTTTTGATTGTTGACAGTTCAGACAAATCGACTGATTACAGAAATATCTCTGAAATCATCGATGTCACGCTGAGCTTCACTTGAGTGATCGTTCACGAATAATACACTTCATTCAAAGTCTAATAATTAATGCTCCAAAAGTAATTGAAATGCAGCATCAACTGCACCAACAGCAGAAAAATGAGGACACCTGTGAAATTTCTCAATGTCAGGTAAGCATGGAAAAAAATCTGCAGTGCACTCATCAGTCATCACTCAGTCTGCATTAATTTCTCACTCATACGCATACATAGTAAGAAGTGAGCGTTACCACGTTTGAGTTATTCCGATTCTGTTCATTACTATTCTGCTTTCATTCTATTCGTATGAAAGCTGATCTTGTACTGAATAAATCAGACAGTAGCAGTGTGGATGTTTTCAAAGTGCATATTTTTCACCTGCTAAATCGTCAACGAATGATTCAGGCTGATTCAGCTGAGCAAGATTGAATGAATAACACTCACTGCTTTAAACCATACCTTAAACATAATTTAGCATTTCAAACAATGATCTTACATGAAGCGTAATTTTAAGCCGTATCTTATCATTCCAACTGATTGCAATCACTGAGTCAACTTAATCTCGTTCGGTGTAAACAAATTGCTTGAGTTCAGTGGCAACGCATTCTTTCAGAAATAACGTCTAGATGAAAATTTGTTTTGCACGATTCAGTTTTTCTCGTTTATTCTTTCTAAAGTTTTCATTCTCAAAGATTCATGTAGAATCCTTTGATAAGAATTATCATACACCTTCACTTTTTTGTTAGCAACCGAGAAATGCTTTTTTATATCGATGTCATGCGAGAAAATGAATTTTCACATATCAAGGATAACTCGATCAAAACGAAAAAACTATAAGGGACAGCCCAATGGGGTTGTACGCAAAGTTGACGTAGGACTACGTAACTATTTTGAAATAATCTACATATATATCTATGCATATACATGTACATCATATCGTGATATGACTACCAACTGGATCATACATATTTCCCTCCAGATTTGATAAATTTGCCACGAGCTTAGCACGACTGCATTAAAAAGCCACTTGCTTGCGACAGCCGCTGAGTCATCATTCTAGCTGGTTGCTCGCCCGCGTACTTTTCTGCAGGGTACTTGCCACTGTCAGCTGTCAGAGCAGTACTGGCCCATTGCCGCTCTGCACAGCTCCATGGCTGCCGAGCGAATGAAGTAAATTTTAAGGTGTCCCTGTGTTTATATCGTGTACTGCTGCATGTGAGACGTTCATACTTAAATTTGAAGTCTCTGTGATAGCAAAGTTACTGTGTATTTGGTAAATTTACTCTGAACAAGCGGCATTATAAGACATCACCTTATATTTGCGTTAATGTCAATAGTTGAATGTTAAAAATCAATAGTTTTTAATATTTAAATCGAAGCGTAGAAAATGTTCCGATCGATTGGTGCAAACATTTTGAAAATCAATCGTGGAATGACTTAGTTATTAACGTTCAAAACCTATATATTTTTCGTGACGCTCAAATTTTCACAATTCGAACGTGTACCCCAGTATTGAAAACACAGACGTAGTCCTACGTCGAAAAGCATACATAATGGATTGAAAATCTATCATTTTCGTATTTTTAAGTTTTTTCATAAACTTATCCAACTTTCTCTTTTTATAAATGGTCCTTGGGTGTAACCGAACAGAACAAAAAAAAAAGGCAACGTAAATCGGATGACCCGTTCTCGAGTTATGAGCGGTCTTACGTGATACCACTCTGTTATAATATATATATATATATATATATATATATATATATATATATATATATATATATATATATATATAAATTAATAGATATATAAACTATAGAGGATGCATAGCGCTACTGTTTGTCTTGTTCTCACGCGAACATGCCGGGTACATAACTTATCACATATACACAATATAACAACCGACAAAAATATTTTGTAGCCAAAAGTTAGAAAAATTGGTCACCCATGATTATATCAAACCGAACAATCCTCGTTTTGAGACACACGGAAAAGATAATTTGAAAGAATGGCGAAGTTGTCATAGTGTGTGACGTTCTTCGAAAATTATACATTTTTTCTTCAAGATGCCGTTTGAAAGTAGTTATAGGAATAATAACCAAGCCACAATTCTTCCTTTGTTATTTACGTGTCTAATCAAGGTGCCTAAGAATCTTAGCTTGGTCGTTATAACGTTGGTACTGAACATGACACAATAGCGGTTCAGGTATTTATTTCAAAACAACACTGAAAATTTATTTTCGTAAATTAGCTTTCACTCGTTTCGTAAACATGCATTTTGTACATAGAACAAATGTCTCGTGTATTGTATGAAACATTCATGATGCTTGTCATCTAACAAAATGCTATCATTACACCGTTTTTGTACAATGCACAACATGAACTTCGGTAAATACCAGTCAATCGCTGCTTCCTTCGATCGTACTCTTAAAGGTTGGTGTTGCTGCTGGGATGGCGGGAATCATTAATTTATCCCAAAATTGAAATGCAAGTGCTTTCGATTGTTAGAACCTCATGCACAATAATCAGGTTACTTCTCACGAGTCATCATGATTCAGTGTGATCTACCAGGAACCCAATAACAGCTCTCCTCCTCTCTCTGAGCTGGCAGGTCCTGTCCTAGGCAACCTCCAGAGAGACGTTTCTTTTTATAGGTAACAAATTACTCGTAGCTCTTTGTATTGTTTTCGTAGAATGCACGAATGTTCTTTCTTTGTTAACAAATACTTCGTGCGTTTGACAGTTGAGCGTGTGGCATTAACTACGAAGGTAAAGATTGGAATCGGAAAAAATGCGACACTTTGTTTTGAGTGTAACTTATCGTGTGAGTTAAAATTAATTAAATTTTGAGTATTACTAGTTTAGAGTGTTATGTTTATGTGTGCAAAATTTTATTGCGATCTGTCAAGTAGTTTTAAGGATGCTTTCGAAACAAGAAGAGCTACGCCAACAAATCTTGGGCGCGGTGATCGATAATCCTGGTCAGTCGCACAGATGGATCGGCAAAAGGCATGGAATCCACCATTTCACCGTGTCCCGCGTTGTGAAGATGTTCCAGGAGATAAAGACCATCGTGCGACGCGCTGGAAGCGGCCGAACCCCGAAAACAGAATACCCAGAGAAGGCGCGAAAGATTAGGCAGTACTTTAAGAATAATCCGAACCTTTCCACCCGAGATGTGGCCAAAAAGGTCAATTCGTCGAAGTGGTTCGTCCAGCAGACCATGAAGCGGGCTGGGCTACGTGTTCTTAAGGTCGCTACGTGTTAGGTCAGGAAGGCGCCAAACCGGACTGATAAGCAAAACACGGTGGCCAAATTGCGTGCGCGGAAGCTGTACCGTGGGTGGCTGGTTAAGCCAAGCTTTCTCGTCATGGACGACGAGACATATATCAAGGCGGACACCAAAAAAATCCCCGGGCTTGAGTTTTTTGTCGATACGTCCCGAATGGAGGTTCCGGAAAAGTTCCGGAAGAGAAAGATGGACAAATTCTCGAAGAAGTACCTGTTGTGGCATGCGATCTGCGAATGCGGACGGTACAGCAAGCCGTTCGTTACAACCGGCACCATAAATGGGCAGATTTATAGAGATGAATGCTTGCAGAAGCGCTTGCTGCCCTTTCTCCACTCTCACCGGGGTCCCACGTTGTTCTAGCCGGATCTCGCTTCGTGCCATTGCGCCAAGCCTGTAATGGATTGGTACGAAGCGAAAGGCGTTAATGTGGTCCAGAAGGAGGTGAACCCGCCAAATACACCAGAACTTCGTCCGATCGAAAAGTTTTGGGCGATAATGACGAAGAAGTTGAAGAAAAGCGGGAAATCAATCAAAACCAATGAAGCTTTGAAAAAAAACTGGGAGAAATTGTGTAAGGAAGATGAACAAAGCCTCGCCCAATATCTCATTAGCAGTGTTAAGAGAAATGTACGAGCATTCAGCTAGGAGGAAGAAATTCAGTGAATAAGTTATGCCAAAACATAGCTAATATATAGTTTTTTAATCCCGGAAAATTTGAGAAGTATCCGATTTAAAATGAATTTATGATGATCATTTTTGTGTGTCTCATTTTTTCTGAGTCTAGTCTTTAATAAATATGGAGGACTCATTGAATAAATTTGTTTAAAAATTTTAAAGAAATAGAACAAATTTTCGCATTATTTTCTGCCGCACCCTGTAGTTCAGTTCTATTTTTCTTCTTGAAAGGCGATCTTTTGAATGCTTTTTTTTAATTGAACACAATATACATATTCCCTTAGATCTTCGCTGTGTTAAATTATTCCTTGTGATTCTAATTAATGTTTGATGATGTTGCATTCTTCCGGCTGAATGATGCCTTTAGCGATAATTCCCATTTTAGAAAAGCGAATTGATTCAAAAAACAGTGTCGAGTTGCTTCTGAATGATGTCGAGGTTGAATACTATCCGTTGTATTAGTAGAATTTGATCGTAGGTTATTTTTACGTTAAAATTTGTATCTATTTCATTGCTGAGTTTTCTTATCTCTGCTTATTCTTTTTAAACTATTTTTGTCAAATTATTGATTCTTTCTTGAATGGATTTATTTATTTTAACTTGTTTATTATTCTCTGTAATAGTTTTGTCATTTGAATATTTTTATTTTTGGATATATCCGTTTAGATTATTCCAATCATTGTTATCAAGATTTCCTGTAATCGCCTTTATAATAGTACCTAAAACGCTTATGGCTTTTTTCTGTTTCAAATAATATTTTTGTTTTGGGAGCAATTTTTTAAGAGTCAAAAGCGTCTGTTCATATTTTAATCCCAGAATTTCATACATGCCTTTTGAGTTTTAATTAAACCCTATTTGAATTGTCAAGGATTCATATTGATGTAACAATTCCTCGAAGATCTGTAGTTAAAATGTTTGTTACAATAAGTCGTTATCTGTTTTGATGTGCACTTTACTATTTTTGATTGAAAGTATAAGGGAGTAGGGAAAGTGATAGTATCGTCAGAAGAAACATTTTCGGATCTGTATGATTATTGTTATTGTTATTTTTAGGTGCATAAATCATGCCGTCAGCTAAGGCATATCCAGAAACTACTCCCCAACGGGTCTATTCAACCTTTTAATCCACCCTATTCCACGTGTCAGCTTGTACGATACTCTAGACACACATGAAACCTTTACATTTTCAGACAACAAACCTGATTTGGGCGGTATCTGGCTTAAACTAACACGAAATATCCCTTCAATTTATGATATCTAGCATTCCATATATGTCCATTATATAACGCAGGAAATTATATCTGGGGTAGGTTTTTGAAAATTACGGAATCTGTGGTGGGCTTTTGCTCTTATTATGGAAGGTATTTTTCAATTTCGGCTTACAAATGGACTTTGTACAAAATCTGAGCTGATCTGATTCATGCAGCGCTGTGTGCCATTTGGCTAGTGCCTGATTTTACAGTTCAATCTTTGTCATTACTTCATCATTACTCACAATATCATTATATTTGGTAAAATTGCTTTATTGATTTTACTTTATAGATGAATTAAACATTATTTATTGTTTGGTTTTGCCTATTTGTCTTTAACTCCCTTCCAATTAGATCTTCTCCTTTCTAACTCGGTAGCAACAACTATTAAGTCAGCAAAAACAAAAGCGGATGACTGTTATAAAATCAGCATCAAAGCAAATTGTGACCATGGCAACAGTGAATCAAAATGTATAACTTAAAGTTTTGAAACTAAAGTTTTCTAAAATAAGAATAAATGTGTTGTTAGGTGATAAGATGTATGAAAATACTATATAACCTATTTAGGATGTAGAAGGAGACGTTCGCTCATCACCATGAGCCACTAAGAGTGGACAGTAATGTTTGCTAGAATGGAAGATATGAAGAGAAAGTGTTAAAAGTTTCGTCAGTGTCAGGCCTGTTGAGGTGGCGGATTCATCCGTGCCTTGACCTACCCCGCAGTGGCATGATACGCAAAGCGTGACGTCCTTGGTTCGAGTACTACTTTACCCATGCCCTTTCGCTCAATTTTCAATACTTCTATTCTATTTCCAACCTACCGTACACTGACGGAACTTTCAACACTTTCTCTTCATATCTTTCATTCTAGCAAAAGAACATTAGTGTCCACTCTTGGTGAATCATGGTGATGAGCGAACATCTCCTTCTACATCATAATCGTTACTCCACGCACGGAGAATACAAAAACATTACAATTAGAGTATGCTATTTAGGATTATCTTATAAATCCAAATTTGGACAACACCCACCATAAATTTTATATGAGTGTGAATAATGCCCAAAAACGAAAAAGAAAAACAAATAAATTGTCCGATAACTCTTCGTTGGTCAGGACCAATAAATAATTCTTTATTGAAATAGGAAATGAAGGATTATTATATAAAACCCGAAGACGGTCAGGAAATTCTTCATCAGATGAAGGCAAAATTTGATGTAACATCTGACACAAACGGTCGATATAGGATTCTAACCTCCCTTCCCAAATCCTGGACTACATACAAAATGATGCGAGAATTCGGTGTTCGCAACGAACTGCTCAAGGTGCAAAGGAATTACAGATTGAAAAAGGTTTTATAAGCACACAGGAGATATGTTATGTTATCTTTGAGCGATGATACTCTAACTCTAGTTAGGGACTTTTATAATAGTGATAAGCAGAGCATGTCCTGGGGAAAGGGATTTCGGTTGCTTGTAGTCTAAAGCTTTGAGATTTGAGCTCCAATTCATTCCTTAATATAGCGGACCTGGTCCAATCACGACCCTGTGGCCAATTCCGACCTCCCAAGATTCTCTCAGGCAGTGCTGGTTGCCAAATTTTTAAAAATACCAATGGAAAGCTTTCATTACACAAAGAATTTCAACGTACATTGCATTGGTCGAAGAAATTGTGTTTTTTTGGACTTCAATATTGATTTTTTAACTTGACTAAATTTGAGAAAAAATATTCTACACGCTAGAAAAAAATGTATTCTAGTTTCAGTTTGGTTCACTTAAAATGATCCTAATGTGGAATAGCTCAAAATATGAGTTAACTTTACTAAGTCGTGGTTTACGCTACAACTCAACTTCGGCATGAGTGTCCCTGCAATCCTTATGAGCACTCATGCTGAATTTGTACGCTAACGGACCATTGTGGTTCCAGTTATAGCGTAAACCATGGCTAAGTATACCCTAGCAATGTTGGTCTCTGCTTTTAAACAATTTGAGGCTGATTTATATGATTTGATATGATTTACGATTCTTACATTTAATGGGGTCAGAATTGGACCAGCCTCCCTAACTTTTCAAATGTAATGCTGAAAATGACATATGAAATAACATAGATAATATAGTGAAAACATGTTATAAAATAATACAAAATGATAATCAACTCCTCTCTACAAGACTTGATCAACCTTTAATAACCACTGATTATTCTAATCATACCATTGTATGAAGGGAAAATCACGGGTTGGGTGGATCTATAGGCAACATCTTTTATACTGTCAAAAAATAAGCTTTCTCTAGTAAAATTTAAGGGAATTTGCGTGCGTTAGCTAGTGATAATCTGAAAAAAGTGTTTCCATGTCTTATTTTTTATTTAAAAAAAAGTGATCAAATAAAGTGGTAATTTCTAAATTCTCCTAGTTTTCCAATCACAATCGCTCTACTAATACGCTCAAAAAAGTTTTTGAAATAGTGTTTTTTTTAAGTGGAAGTGATCACTTATACGTTTCCGCAGGGATTTGAAGAATCTCCTTCCAACAACAAGATGGAACATTTGGTCAAAAGAGCGAAATATCTAACATAAGTATGCTCCAATGGATGGGAGCTGGCCCTCTATTCACAAACAGTTAGCATTCGCACTCTCCCCATCCAGAGATCTTCAATCGGGTGCCCTGATGGTCCCTCTCATTCCCATGAAAATTATATATAATACACGATGGCCGGATATTCCCCGTACAACAAAATGGTGTCAAAACTATTTTTTGTTTTGGTTTAAAAAAACAAAATGTTTTGTTTGTCGTAGCAACATGTTTGCAAATGAAAAGTTTTATTTGTTCATCTTAAAATGGCCGCGAGTTTTTCGACAGATATTTGTTCCCAAACCTTTAAGATGTTCTAGTGATTTATGTGGTGTACTGCAGGCTCTTGACTCCAAGAAGGACCATACCGAATAATCCATGGGATTCAAATCCGGTGAGTTAGAAGGCCATTCATCTTTCGTTATAAAGCTTGAAAAAATGCGTTCGCAAAAACCGACCTGTTGAGGTGGCGGATTCGTCCTTGTAGGAGTACCACTATATCCATGTCCTTCGATCAATGTTCAATACTTCTGTTCAACCTTCAACCTACCGTAAACTGACGGAACTATCAACACTTTCTCTTCAAATCATTTATTCTAGCAAACATTGCTGTCCACTCTTGGTGCCTCATGGTAATGAGCGAACATCTCCTTCTGCATCAAACATTTGTTGTTATATGTCTTATGTGACTTCATTGTTATAGTTCATTCATATTTTTTATTTGAATTATCAAAACAACAAAACTTTGCACACTAGACTGGTCCAGAAGGCAAATATTGAAATTCTAGAGCAAAATATCTTCTACAATCTTGTTTCTAATAGAGAGGCCCTTGTTTGGACCATAATGGAATGTTGTTGGTTGGTTCTCTTGTTCCTTGAAATATAGAACTTGCTATTTTTTTGCTGAAATGATGGTATACATCCCTAGTAGCACACTTGTTGCCATTCGGTTGTGATAACATAAATATAACTTGCTAAGTATAATAATCGAGTTTCTGCAACTAATTATGAAAGTAGTGTGCTACTTGGGATTATTTCGTAAAATTGCAACCTAGCTAATTTCAAGCAAAGTCGCTAACAAAACATTTTTGTAGCTCCTAAATTAATCGATTAAGAACAATTTTCATTAGACACCTACACCTTACACCTTACACCTACAAAACAAACAAGTTTTTTGCTTTAAGTTTTTTATACAAAATTTGCCAACAAATTTGTCATCGAATGATTTTCAGAACCTAAAAAGGTAAAACTTTTGACGTATAAATATTTCTCAGTGAGTTGTATCTCCAGTTTTCATATGTAATATGTAATAGTAAAAACGCTTTCAAATGTTGTTGAGAATTATATTTTTGGTCTGCCGCAAATACAAAGATCAGAATTTGAAAGAGAGGGGCGACCCCGGCGTAGCGGTTAACATCCATACCTCATACGTCAAAGTCACGAGTTTGAATCTCACCCCGGACAAGTAACTGACTTCATAAAATGAGTTGTATAGCTAACCAAGTAACACAACTTGTAATGTAATGCTAGAAAATCAGCTTTAAACATGATCTCATGTATTTTTCTAGTACACATAATTTAATTTTGGTATCTTATGTATGTATGTATGTATGGTAGCCACCATCCCCTCTAGCCCTTGGCTTGGATGCAGCTCCACTTAACAGCAAGATCAAATTGGGCCACCGATCTGAATTCGCACTATCGCTGTATGAAGGGCCAAAAACGGAGGGGTGGACCCGTAAGCAGAGACACTTACACGAAATCCACAGGAAATTAAGAATCTCCTTCCAACGATATGATCCAACAAATCGAATAACACAATTCGCAATACTCATTAAGCTTTCTACAGGATGGCTTGTTAAGAAGGGCGCGTCACTCTCCCTGAAACTGTTGGAGTAGAACTCGCAGCACCACACTCGAATCGGTAGGATAAGAAATGATACTGTTTGTTCCCTCCTAGACTCAGGCAGTCAATCAAACCATCGTCCAGTTTCAGCTTGAATGATACCCTGGTGCTCCCTCCCAACCCAGTATTTATTATATTTATATAAATATAGATGTAATGTAATAATAATATGTTATATATGAATATATAGTAGAGCAAAAATTATATAAGGATATTTAGTTAAATTATGTAATAGTTGGAGTTCACGAGCCTATGATAACCATGTTAAACTAAATTAATTAACCTGCTGAAATAATAATATTAAGGCAGTAATAATAATATGCAGCTTCGTACCACTTTGTATCACTGATGGGTGACTGTATCTCTGGAATGTGAAGGTCATCTTGTTATTCATTGAGGTATATCAATAATATCAATATATAATATCAATAAAGCATTCAATTGTATATAAAACCATAATATTATATTATTACGTATTTAATCATGACATATAGATATATAACCTTCTGGAATGAAGAGCATTTATTAATTTTGATTATTATTTGATATAATGTAATAAAATAATTATACCGGCCGGATCACCAAACTGAAGCAATTAAAATTTTATTAATTATTTTATTACTTCTTCCATAATATTATATTTATGATATGCAATTAATAATGATGAACAGCTGTGTTCCTCTGAACCGCTCAAATAGTAGTTGATGATCGTGTACTGAAATGTTAAGGTCATATTACGCCATTTAATGGAAAATATAATGAAGGAATTAAAGGTTGAGTGGTCGAGAGAGTCGTCAACATTTCTATTAATGAAAATATGCTAGAACTTGTAAAAAACATGCATCATATAATAACACATACTAGTATCTACACATCTATATATACATCCATTGCTACTTTCGAGAAGGCCACTCCGACGGTGCTAGATACAGCTGAAAATTGATCCCCATTCTTACTGCTGCTTCTACCAGAAGATGATCATCCTATAACCGCAAGACCTCCTCTCCTAAACTGAACTGAATTTAATTTTGGTATCTTATATGACCAAAACAGCGCAATAAATCAATCTATTTAAAACATCGTTAAGGTCACACAAATAGACAGATAGAACAAATAGAAATTTATAGATACATATTTAGGACTCATAATACGTTTTCAGTCGCTTGCGAAATGTCAAACGAAAAGAAGTTAGCAGAGATTGTTAAGATTGTTGTGATTGTAAAAATTATAACTAGAAATTAGAAGAAAAATTAGTATCTTCCATTTAATTCCAACTACCTTTGCTTATCTTCGACAGATACGCGTATTTCGTCTACAATGTGCAAACTTCTTCAGTGTCTCGTACTAATAACTCGACTTGTGTGAAAATTATGTTTTTTACGAGGATAATATGCACAACTCATAGTAAAGAAGAGACAATCGTTTTTGGCCAAATCGAATATTTAATAAATATCAGGAATCTAAAGGTTGTTAATGCTCTGAACACTCCACAACTTTTGGCTTTCTCTGGCATAATTTATGCACCATTAAAAAATTAAAATAAAACATCAACAAATATGCTCTTATATATTATAATTTTGGAATCATCGAAAATCGTCATGGTACATTAGACACATGGTCTACACTGTCAATTAAAAGTTTTTTTTTTAAAACATAAAAAAATGTCGAGATTATCGAGCAATATTTTTTTTCTTCCAAATTACAATTTATTTTCAGAATGTATCGTCTAAAACATCGACAAAAAAGCAGCTTCTGAAACTTTTAGTGATAAATAATAAAAGTTGCAACCGGCACTGCACTTTGTCCATAGTTATGGCGTGAAGTTGAAATTGAGTCCAAAATACATCTTGAGAGCAGTCTAATAACATACTCATGATGGTCCACAGCAACATATTTGAGTTATCTATTGTAACTTCATAATACCCATACTAGTTCATTTTCTTAGTGAAATATCATTTAGCTCCAGAAGTTTAAGAAAAGGCGGTCCGAAAACTATGTTTGTTTTTTTTTTTTCTTAAAGTTAGATCAGTTCTGTAACCGTTTCTTAAGAAGATATCTTGCAAATAGGCTAGTTCTGCTCTTTAATCGATACGAAAGTTTAAAAAATAATAAAAGAAATTCATAAATAAATTCATCATATTCATAACAAACATTACTGTCAAATTTGATCTTTGTTTCCATCTGCTTGTTTGACACTTTTTGGATTTAATTGTTGTGTGCAAGCATTTCTACATTCAGTTTCACTTTTTAATAATTTTTTTTTTTTATTCCTTTAATATCGAGATTTTTAGCCCTGGGCTGGTTCATCTCCCGTCGTAGTCACTCATATACCTTTTTGGGTATTTTCGTAACTTGTCCGGGGGTGAGATTCGAACTCGAGGCTTTGGCGTAAGAGGTATGGATGTTAACCACTACGCCGGGGTCGCCCCCTTTTTAATAACTTGATTATAACCTATTGGATGCTATAATCTGACTAGATGAGACATCGTCATGTCAAAAGCGTGTTATGCAGTGCAGCTTTAAAATATCCTATGTGACCTAAGAGATGTTCTGAAAAGACCGGCAAATTGCGCTGTTTTGATCATTCAATCCAAAGAGTTAAAAATTCAATCATATGTTCTTAGAAAAATACATCAGTGACTTATGAAAGGGAAATGTTTTGCGACAACACCCACTCAGCTTGTATATGACAAAAGATGTATTTGATTTCATTCTTAATACTCTTGTATAGCAAATTTATAAATAAACTGACCAAAAAGTTGTTTTTGATGTTACTTGGGTACTACTAAACGTCTTATTAAACGTATCTAAGCAAGTGTATAACTATGTAGCATATTATTCTATTTATATTCATGCACCACACATCACTTAAATCCATTCTTCAAATACCTATGCATGTATAAATTACTTTTACCACTTTTACTATTTACCATACCCTTCCCTACCCTACACATCCAAAAGTATTGCATCATTGAATGCTGACCTTTTTACAATCCATTTGTCTTCCTATTTTCCATTCCCACAGTCATAAAGTAAAACAACAATTCGTTGACCTTAACCATTTTTGGCTAACGCTGAGGCAAGCGGAAACTAAACAGCAGCGTGACATTTTGTTGATGTTTAACTTTGCCTTCCGTCTTAACGTTCTGACTCTATGTTGTAGGTTAATTATATAACTTATATTTAAAAAGAGTACAACTCACTCTCATTCATCATGGAACTCTGTGTCCAACGTCACTTTATCCGAAGTTCACGCCGATGTACAAAAACTACAAACTGAATATCGCTTACTGCTAAAATACTTTTAAGTTGAACTCAAACATTTAATCGATCGAATCGGTTGCATAACAGGCTATGATCCAAGGAATGTTCTTTTTATAGCTTGAAATAATTCGGACAGAAAAAATGCGTCATGGAGATTGGTCAAAACATTGTTAGATAATTCCAACTGAAAATTAGAGTCATCAATTTGATCCAATCCAGTTAACGGAATTAAAAGCTGCCACCAACAAATCAATTTGCAGAGCATTATAATCACGATATTCGATCATTTTTGGAGAAGGTTACCTTACCTTACCAATCACACTAAGGCCGGCGTGGCCTCTGCTGTACACAGAAGTTGTTTCCATTGTAATCGGTCCATGGTTGTACCTCGCCAGCCTCGCTGTCTGCGGAGGGTCCGCAGGTCGCCTTCTACTTGGTCGATCCACCTTGCTCGTTGCGCGCCTCTTCTTCTTGTACCTGTCGGTTCGTTTTCGAGAACCATTTTCAAAGGGGCGGTCGTCCGACATTCTTACGACATGCCCAGCCCATCGTAGTCGACCGATTTTTGCGATGTGTACGATGGGAGGTTCTCCCAGCAACTGGTGCAATTCGTGGTTCATTCGCTTCCTCCACGTTCTGTCTTCCATCTTCACTACACCGTATATGGTACGCAGCACCTTCCGTTCAAAGACTCCAAGAGCGCGTTGGTGCTCCACTAGCAATGTCCATGTTTCGTGGCCGTAGAGAACTACCGGTCTAATTAATGTCTTGTAGATGGTCAACTTTGTGGTTCGGCGAACTTTGTTCGATCTTAGCGTCCTTCGGAGTCCAAAGTAGGCACGTTTGCCAGCCATAATGCGACTTTGTATCTCTCTGCTGGTGTCGTTATCGGCGGTCACCAATGAGCCCAGATTCACGAATTCGTCTACTATCTCGATTTCATCACCGTCGATCTGAACTCGTGCTAGGAGGCTAACATTGTCTTCTCGTGAGCCTCTTCCCTTTATGTATTTTGTTTTCAACGCATTAATCACAAACTCCATTTTACCAGCTTCAATCTTAAGTCTGAGGTTCCGCTATCGTCTCAAAGTTACGTGCTGCGATATCAACGTCGTCAGCGAAGCCAAATAGTTGGACAGACTTCCTGAAGATCGTGCCACTCGTGTCTATCCCAGCTCTTTGAATCACTGTATGAAACTTGGGAGAAGGTATGAAACTGAAATCAAGGGATGCAAAAATTAGGTCGCCGTTGGATAATACAGGCACAAGAGGGTTTTCAGTGCGTCGAGAGATTTGCAATCTCAACCCCACATCTTGAATTATCTAGGAGTATTGTAGTAGATTTTCTTTCCCTTACATAAAAATAAACAAAAAGACCAAGGCCTGGTTGGCCTCTGCTGTATACAGAAGTTGTCGACCGCTTCTAACATGGACAGATGGTGGTTGTTCATTGGAAAAACAAGGTAAATTTTAAGAAACCCTTAGTCAGTCAGTTAGTCAGTGAATCAATAACATACCATATGGTTGTATGTATCAGTAGCAGCGGCTTTCAAACAAGTCCGATTACAGCATCGATTATGCCTACTCTGCACTAGCTCGAAGACGATGATCAACCGCTCCTAACATATGTAGAAAACAGATGGTGGTTGGCTTAGTGGTTGTTGATTAGAAAAACAAGGTAAATTTTAAGAAACTCTTTAGAGCTGATTTGGACCAATTTAAACCAACATTAAGGATGCTGCTCGGGGTCAGTCACAAAGTGCAATGATGTGTTCGGGTCATTGGGAAAACAAGGTCATTGTTAAGTAAAGCTAATCAGGCCTCCTCGAGGATCTAGTCTACCCGGTTTCTTCCATAGCTGCGTATCAGTTCCATGTGTTAAAAACGCATGTCATATTGGAAATTAAAGAACTACAGTTCCTTATTTTTTTCCGAAATTTTGAGATGTTGCACTAGATATTAAATTGATTGTTGACATGATTACTAAACCATGCGGTAGTTAGACGTCCTTCGAAAATCAACAACTTTAAGATTTACTAATTATATTTATTATTAGTTTTAACTTGAGTGAACGATTAAAATGTTTAGTAAAGACCCCTCTGGAAGGTAAATACCTAACACATGCAAACGTTCACAGAGTTCTTCTTGGCCACGATGCTTTTTAAATGCAGCGGTGGAGAAGTTCAAACAGCTTGATTAATTATTTACTCAGCCAGCTGGGACATTTCATGAAGAAATTTATTTTCTTTGTTTACCGTGTCGTAGCTGAGTTCCGCTTACTATGTTTAGCATTTTAGGAGCGTTTATGGGTCCACCTGAACTGCAAATGTATCCTCCTTTGGCCTCTGATAGGGGTGGCAGCAAAACTGGAAATTACTGAAGAAGATTCAAAATGTTAAAATATTAAAATATTATTAAAATTTAAACTTTTGATAATAAAATTTGTAGTGTTTTTTCATATATTATTTTTTTGAATATTGTAAAAAAAGTTGTAGTTAAAGAATAAAAAAAGTGACAAAGAGGGACCGTTTTATTTTGGCTCCAGACGAAATAAATTAAAGTAAACGAATAGCATTTTTATAAATAACGATTTTATCATAGGTACTATGGATCTAGCTTTTTCATGCGTGCTCCAGGGCTTCAAAGTAGCTATTTTTATTGATAACACCAGTTTTGTTAACCCTGTCATCAAGATTCGGCCAAAATCCTTTATCCAGAAGAACAACTCGGTCTTCTTGACAGTATGCTTCGGCCTATTGTCCTGCTAAAATACGAGCTTCTCTTCAAGACCCGTTTAAATGAGTCCGCTTTCTCACTGCCTGGAATCAAACAATGGAATGGGATCCATACAAAGGTGATAGTTAAGGAATTTAACGATAAAGCTCTCAAAGATTTAAAGTATGAATGCACCCAGTTTTCTATAAAAAGCTACACAAGTGCTGGAAATTCAATTATTTTTCAAAAGATTCAGCACAGACAAATTTTGACACTATCTTCCAATCTTTTTCAAACTGTCTGCTACCTTAGGAAGTTGGGCAGAGTTGCAAATTTTCCTATTTTGTTTTTCGGCATATTTTGAAGAAAGCAAATGGGCGGTGAACGAGAACCACACGGTACTGAATGAAGGGTAAACCATATTGTGACTCGAACTCAAGCTGCCTGTTCCCACACTGCAAGTTGTCAACCGTTGTGAAAAGGCACATGTGCATTGTAACTAATTCCGTTGTGTTGATAATATCTGAAAACAAATGACCACCACTCAGTAACTGTGCTCATTTTCGCCAAGATGGTTGATTGGAAGAATCTTCTGTTGAAACTCAAAACCCGTCGGAACGATCTTCGGCGATCTGTGCAGCCCTATCTGAACTACGATTATGACCAGTGCCTTGACCTGATCGTTATTGGAGCTGGGATCCGTCCGATTCCTGGTGCAGGCCGTTGGAAGCTCTACTGCTTCATTTTGTACCAGCTGCTGGGGTTCTGTCAGTTCTTCATAAGTATGTCACGGGTAGTATTCAGTATCAGCAACGGAGATGACTTGATAGGTCTTTGCGCGTCCATCGTTGTGTTTGCATGCACTGCAACGATCTCTATCGAAGTTTACGTCCTGAAGTTCTACACTGAAGCGGTTCGACAGTCGAAATTATTTATCGACAGTAAATGCACGAACTCCGGTGAACGCGATTACGACGCGAAGGTTCGGCGGGATCACTCCAGGATGAACGGGAAAGTGACTTTGGCGGTGTTTTGTCTACTTTGTTTCGACCAAGTGATCCTGTTGGTTCCATGCTCTGCTCGGGATCGTATTTATGGGATTCCGGAACAGTTTTACGTATTAGGAGATACGGTTGGCTATTTTCTACAAGAAGCTTTCGTTCTATTGTTGCCCATTTTTTGGGGAAGTAGATATTTTTATGCCTCTCTTACAATTCTACCAATACTCATGGGGCTGAAAAGTGAGTTGATGGTTGTTGCTCGTGGTTATGAAACGATTGAAGAGCGAGGACGAGTTGCCGCATTTAACGTTGGGAACAAAGTCATGGGGAAATCGCGGAAATTGACCGACACTAATGGATTGATGATGAAACATATGAAACAGTTGTTGAGAGCTAATGTACAGCAGCATGTGGAGGTGTTGAGGTAGGTTTAGTTTTCAGTTGAATTAGAATGATGATGTGGACTAACATTCAATCGTTTAGGATCATCCAACTAATGCAACCAGTCGTGAGCTATGCCTATGCCGCCAAGTATTACAGTGTCATGTTCATCGTTTCGTTGCTTGTATTTATAATGATTAAAAGTGGGGTAACTCTCGTATTTGCTGCGGTTTTTACAAGTACTAGTGTATTTGCATTAGAGTGCTACTCGTGGTGTCGCATTATTGACTCCATCCAAGATGCCGTGAGTGTGTTCCGAAGGAGATCTTAGGGCATATGGAATGTACAATCGTTTTATTTTTCTTGCCTTCAGATGGAGATGATTGCTGACAGCGTGGCCCATTCAGGATCCAAACTGCGATACTCGATCAATCATCATAAGGAGTACATCGAGATGCGAACTTCTCTCATGATAGTTCAAATCAATGCGTCCCAAGGTGGGTGCTTCAGCTGTGCCGGAGTGTTTCCCATTTCGGTTGAATCGTTCGGAGGTTTGTGTATGGTCATATACAAGTTAGCTACATTTCTGTTGGATTCTGATGAGTGAAGTTTTGGAGAGAGTTATTGGTGATGGAAAGGATTTTTCAATCTTCAAATATAACCAGACCATGGTCATCTACAGGCCAAAGGTGTCAATTTAATTGCAGTCGAGTTGGTTTCTCAGATCAGTAATGCACAACATATTTCACGGCATTTTTTAAGCCAAATTGAAGGTTATCCAATATAAAGGTGTTTATACAAGGTTAGCTTTACTTAGTGCTGGGGTTTTGTGACTTTTGGATCTGGCTTATATTGGAATTGCTCAGTCCAAAAGCATTTTACCTTTCATATACTGCACTGCATGGTAGTTTTGCATTATATATAACATTTGAACAGTTTTATTGATGTTTTGATCACCACATAGCTATCGCAGAATCATTAGATTCGTCAACCACATCAATAATCGTTTGACCACTGATCATGATCGTCAGTTTTCACCAATGTTAAATAAGGACACTTCAACACTACGAAGGGAGAAGAACCAGCCCAGGGCTGCAAATCTATATAATCAACGAACTTAAAAACCTGAATTTTCAGATAGCAGGGAAAGAATCAAAATTCAAGCCAATGTATTGAACCTACTTGATGTGATGTCTTTGCAAACAACATTCAGATATTCACCAATACAAATGTTGCACTTAGGCCTGTATCCGAAATAACTCAGGAAATGTTTAGAATGTTGTTATTATTTCAACAGGTTAGCGCACCCATATTTAATAAACTGCTGTGTGATCCTCACTTTTTGTGATGTTAGTCAAAACAATTTGTGTCATCTAATGATTACATAGGTATTCTACATATTCCCATCTAAAAACTTTAAAAAAACATTAATACGATGTTTCATGGTGCCTTTTCAATATATGATTTAAGCCCAAATTTCGCGCCTTTAAAATCATATTCTCGGGTCTATAGAAACACCGAGATAACACAGAGCAAAAACGTAAAGAACGGTTTTAAACCCTAACCAATTTCACTTTCAGCCAAATTTTCTAACACAAGGTAAGCAATCAAATGACCACTACAATATACTGAATATCCACGATCTAATATACAACAGGGAAAGGGCGGGACCATCAGAGCACCCAAGTGAAACGATTGGATAGTGGAGCATGCGACTGTCCTCCTTCTTATTGTTAACATTTTGCGGAACGAGGCGCCAGGGCTTCTTCGACCCGCATCTATTGGGTTTATTCTGGTCAATGCGAGAGGCTCACGATTCCTAATGCTGTGGAGTCACTACTTCGCGGGTTTCTGCACCTGCTACGAACTGATGTATTTGTCTTACAGTAGCCTCAACCCAAACGTTTTTGTCTTGCTCCTTCAGTAAACAGGAGCTATGATGATGTCACAAGTGAAGAGAACAATGCAGAATCACTGATCAAATCCTGTAGTTTTCTGTACGGATTACTTCCACTTGCTCAAATGGAAATGTTTGACACTTGCTGCAGCGAACTAAGAATGGACTAGTAATGCTCAATCATTTGCCACTGATAGATAAAGTCTGATACGCAGAACTAAATATAATTGTCAAATCTAGTTACTATCAAGCATTACGTTTCGCAGAGGATGCCGACAAGTGAAAAGCTAAAGAACGACCGAGCTTTCAACAATGGGTGCAAGCGCAGCGGCACATGGTGTGAGCAGTTTTTGACACCTAACGATATATGGCAGTTAACAGTTGCTAGACCCGGCCAGGAATGCTCTATAAGGAGATGTTGACCAGATACAGTTGCTGTGTGATCTATTGCAAAACATCCGTCAAAGCTGACTTCCGACAAATACCAGGAAAAGATTTTTAAATCAAAAAAGGTAAACTAAGAGTAAATGATCGCTTCAAAAAGAAGAAAGTGTTGACATTCGCATCTAAATACCTCATTTGGTAGATTTTCTGCTATTACCTGTTAGAAGCAAAGTGAAATTTTCATCACAACAGGCACTGTGGCGATGGACCCCCCGTAGCGGCGGCGCCGGCCGTACGCAACGCTTCAAAGGCGTCATCGCTCATCACTTCACGATGGTGATAACGAAGCATGTCATCGTTGAGATCGAAAAAGAGGATCAAAACAAAAACAATATAAAGGAATATAGTGTTGTGGCAGATAACAAATTTTTCCCTACAGCTAAATCTAAACTTAAATAGTAAATCGCCTTAATTATACTAGTTACTATACCTAAATTAAATTTAAATTGTAGTACAATAGTACAATTATTATTACAATAGTAAATGTAAGCTAAATTGCTTCAACTATCTTAAATCGAGTGAACTTATATCTAACCAATATTAAGCCTACACAATACACAAATAAAGTATGGAGTCCGACGATCCAACTCGTTAATTAAACATCAATCGGCTCACCAAATTTGTAAGTAGCTATGATAATGATACCAGAAAACTAAATATATGATCACTGAATTTACAGTTTGTAGCTGACTGCAGACAACATTTCGCGTTTGCTCTCAAGAGATGGACAAACCCGAAAACTCCCACAACCCTACCGTCAATGGTGAAATTTACAAGACTGAATGTCCTCTAACACGTCTGCTGTCATTTTTGGAGCAGCACAGTGAAAAATTACTGTTTAGGCCAGATTTAGCTTCAAGCCGCAATGTTAAAAGCGTGCTGGAATGGTATGAGACTGATTCGGCGCATTTTGTTTCCAAAGACATCAATACATCGAACTGCCCTGAACTACGTCAAATCAAAACTTATTGGGCCATGGTGAAGCGGGAACCCTCCGAGAATACCCCGTTTTAATTTTTAAATACTTGTTTTTTTTTTGAAGATATCTAGCTAGAGCAGCATCACAGCTAGAGCGAGTAATGGCGCTATAACCATAAGCCGCATTGGCTAGGACCAAAGTTAATGTTTAAGTCTCAACCGTTTAGAGAAAAAATGGAGCATCACTTAACCTTCTTAGACTCGATGCTCCCAACGACCATATAAATAAATTTTTGTTCTGTACACCAAACAGGGCATTCTGTTTAACTATTCTCTCCGACTATTCATTTACCTTTTCCTTTGATATCAACTGAAGGCTACGTGGGTTCCCCGTGTCTTTTTAAGGTACATACCAAATGCTCCCTATTTCCAACGGTTGCATGGACGTGGCCAGGTGAGTGATCGATGAGTGTATTTGGGGAGATTATTGCGTGAAGAAACGTATCAGTATCTGGTTTCGGTTCATGGTAACATGTAATTACTTCAACGAATTATTCCTCATCGTAGCTCCATCCACGAGGTGTGCAAACGTCAATTTTAATCTAGCTGGAGCTGCGTAACAGCTTGGTTGTCAAGGCTAGACCCTTTCCCAACGTCACCTCTGCTACGACCAATATCTTAGAAGCACTAGCCTATGTTGGTCACGTGAGCACTAGTTGAAGAATTTAGTATTGGACCGTAGTATTTTTCAAAATTTCTGTTTCAATCCTCTTGCGATGAAGTTTTGTTATGCAGTCTGATGGAACTGATGGAAGCTCCAATTAATACCAAAAATTAAGCCCCCAGTGCTGAAGTCATCTCCAGGCCGTATGAAGTAGTAACTAGATTTCAAAAAGATATGTAGATTACCAAACAATAATTCTTGGGGACGACATTCAGGCCATTGATGTAGTCTATGTTGACGACTAGTAGTACTGAAGTCAACCCCAAGAATTATTACAACAAGAGTATACAAGCCTCAATTGCAATGGTGTCTTACAGCACTGCAGTATCTTCTAAGAATACTCCTAAAAGTTTGAATTAGTATGTAATGAGCTTTCATTTTAAAGTGTGTTATAAGGTTCAGTCAGCCAGCCATTGTCATAAGGGTCAGTTCATTTTACAGCCATTGGAATTGACCTTAATTTCCAATTATTCAGGCTGTACGGTTCTATTTAAACATACATACCATTTTATTTCATACCATTTTCTAACATACGGCGTACGGCTTCCATGACACTTCCTGATTTGTAAAGTTTGACTTGGACAGTATTCAGCTCCTGAAACCCGGAATGAACACTTGTTGCCTCACGGAGATACCTAAGCTGCGTGCGGGGCTTGAATCCCATCAGGTACTTGAATTCCACATCCACTCGCGGCCATGACAGTTGCAAAACTGCATGCACAGAGTGAGTAACATAAAAATGAGAAGAAAAGGATTTTAATGAGATTATTGGTGATATTCTCATAACGAATTTTCGTTTCTCTTAGGGCCTGTTCATAAACCACGTAGACTCATTTTTGAACAACTCAACCTCCCCCTTCGTAGACTTTCCTCCATACATTTTTTTTTTAATTTTTGTATCGGGCGTAGACTTTGCCAAACCCTCCCCCTCCTCCCAGAAAAGTCTACGTGGTTTATGAATAGCCCCTTACCAAAAAATTGGAGTCATTCTAAACTAACCATAAATGAAAAAAGAAGAAATCACTTGTCTGAACCCTACATTACAGCCTACTCTACAGCTTGGGATCTGGTTGTTATCCCAAATTTAAAATATTTCGAATGAGAACTAATTTGAAACTTCATAATATACGGGTCTACCTCCTGACTTAAGGATATATTTTTTCCTTTCTCTTTATGTATGGTGTGGTATGAAGAAAACAATCTCATTACAATCACCCACAAACTTTAAATTAGAGCGGCCGGGTTGATTTGCCATGTTAAAATTCCTTGAACTTTGCAAACAAGGAGGTAACTAGAAAACAATAAGAATATTGAATATGACTCACCAAACACTGGTACTGATATAAACCTCATGGAAAGGTTTATTTTACTGCTTCAAATGGTTTATCCTAAGCGGGCCCTCTGAGTTCTATTTCCAATATACCTGCCTGTAGTCGTCTGTCTTAAGTAACACTTTTATGTGACTATGTGATTCACTTCGAAGAGTCAGATAATTACCCCGATCACAACATATACCCTTTTCGAAGATGTTGCAATTACATTGACTTATTATACCATTAGCCAACCAGGTCTTTTGGTTATTCATTCCATAAAACTAATGGATAAACATCAACATAAGTTGCCACGAAAATGAAAAGTGTACTTGTAGTCGTTTCCCTAAGATTGAGAGTAAGAAGTCTAAAAGTGAATTGCGGCATAATTTGCCAGCATCACACCTGACGTAAGGGCCTTTATATAAACGTTCTACGACGTGGCAGCGAAAAAATGACTAGAATTTATGATACTTCCACTACTGGTCAAATTTTTGGACTCACAGGCATGTTGATAGCTTGAGATAAGCCCGTTCAACGTCAATAAGGTGGAAAACTAGGGCGTTTTAATTATTAAAGGCATGTTAAAAATAAATTAGGGAACGTCACGCAAAAAGTGACATTTATAACCTTTGTCACGTTTTTTGTATGGACCCTAAATTTTTTTTGTATGGATCGTCACGTTTTCTCGACCGTATCCCCCCCCCCCTCCCCTTATTGCGTGACATAAGGCTTGCTTCATTTAGAATTGGAACAAACTTTTGCTCATATTGTGGCGCTCCTGGTGAACGGATTTGGAAGTTCTTGGCGCCCACGTGTCGGGAATTTTGTCAGCTTCACGTATGTATTTTTGACATTCCGCAAATCGACTGTACTTTGTAAACAATTTGTAAAGCCGAAAGAAAGGAAAAAATTGTGCACAGTTATTTGGAAAATCCATTGTGGTCTGCATCTAGGCTAGCTAAACAGCTGAAATTGCCCAGAAATACCGTATGGCGCGTTATCAAACCGTATAAGGAAACATTCTCGACGATTCGGAAGCCTCAAGCCGGACCGGAAACTGCTTGGTAAGATTTTGAAGACGATTAAGAGGAATCGCAATCTGTCGGACCGTGATTTGGCCAGAAAATTCGGTGCTGCCCATAGTACCGTGAGGAGAACTCGACTCCGGGAAGGAATCAAGTCGTATCGAGCTAGCAAACAGCCAAATCGGACCATAAAACAGAATAATGTGGCCAAAATCCGTGCTCGGAAGCTATACGACCAGGTGCTGACCAAGTTCGACGGGTGTCTTCTGATGGACGATGAAACCTATGTCAACGCTGACTTCGGGCAAATCCCAGGTCAAAAATTTTACTTGGCAACGGCTCGGGGGGATGTTCCAGCCAAATTTAAATTTTGTGACAAATTTGCACGAAAATTCATGATTTGGCAGGGCATTTGCAGCTGTGGCAAAAAAACGAAAGTTTTCGTTACAAATAAGACAATGACGTCGGAACTATACCAAAAAGAGTGTCTCCAAAAACGAATTTTGCCGTTCATTCGATCCCACGACCATCCCGTAATGTTTTGGCCAGATTTGGCAAGCTGTCATTACAGCAAAGTCGTTCAAGAATGGTATGCAGAGAAAGGGGTCCAGGTTGTTCCGAAAAACCTTAACCCACCCAACTGCCCTCAGTTCCACCCTATTGAGAAATACTGGGCAATCATGAAGAGGAGACTCAAGGCAAAGGGAAAGGTTGTCAAAGACATCAATCAGATGAAGACCTGGTGGAATAAGATAGCTAAAACGATGGACGAAGAAGGTGTGCGCCGCCTAATGAGCCGTGTTACAGGAAAAAATCGAGAATTCCTTCGAAACCGTGACGAATAATTTTATCCGTATTTTTCCTTAAAAGTATGAAGAAAACGTTACATTTGTATAAAAAAAGATCTTGAATTAAATAATAAATAACTGAAATACAGGCAATTGTTTTTGTTCCAATTCTATCTGAAGCAAGCTTTAATTAATGGACCTTCCCTTATTTGGCTCTAAACAATATACTGTATGGCTTTTATTACAGTACAACTTACAGTTTCTTTCATTGTGGTTTTATGCCATCCTATGGCACTTTTCACTGGGGAACGCGTGCCAAGAAGCATGGAAAAACGGAAAACCAAACCAAAACTTCATACTTCCTTTTTCATAACGCAACAGCAAACCTAAACACTCTCACTTCATGTTCGCAGCATGAGTACCTAACAACTTCAAAGATGTGTTTTTACTAGAACAGAGTGGCTGAACTAACCACCGTCATCATTGGTTAGGTAACGTTGATTTAACGTCCGGCGCAGAAAAACCACCATCCTTGATGGTAGAAGAAACGCTACCAATATACAAAAAGAAAACCACCTCTATGGCTTCAGTTTTTCTGTGGTGTTTCGGATTTTCTAGCTAGTCTTTGGCACAAACCGCTTATTTTTCACTCGAGCTTTCAGGAAGCCAGTCAATTATGTAGCTGATCATTTTTCCCTCCCAAACTTCTAGCATCAATTCTTTATGACTTTCCTTCGCACGAGTTTTGTGTTTGAAAGCAGTTTTTCTGTAGAACCGTAACAGAGTTATCTCTAATGTCAAATTGGTATTTCCAAGGAGATAGCAAAAGGAAGACACATTTCTCATGATGGTTGTTCGATGTTTCCAGTCAATTGGTTCAATTCAGAAGCTACAGAATGGGAACTGCAGATGTCACTTGAATGGCACTCCGTACCTTGTGACGCTAGGCGATACTCTCGTCGATTATTCAACGGTGTAGAGATGCAGTCAAACGAATGTCTCCTTCAAGGATTACTTGTCCTCGATTCAGCTCAAACCTACTGAGCTTCGTTGCGAAAGTGGTTACGAGCGAAGTGAGATGGGAAAGTTTATACGTAACGAATCCGGTCTCCAAATGGGATGTGGAATCATTTGTCATCATAAACGAAAACGGTGCTTTATATTGCTTATGCAAAGTGTTAGTTTATACGGCAATAAAAATTGCTTCGTTCACGAGAATGTCATGGTACCTTTTTCCAATGGTTCTAGTGATAAAAGTTTACGGACCCAACTGTGATAATCAATATTGTTAATCGATTTTTCTTCTCTCGGAATAACTCACCTAAATTACTAAGGAATATTTTCGGTAAAGTTGTGCGGATTTTTTCGAGAAAGTGATACACATGAAAATATTTTCATAAAACTGTTAGGAAGCGAAAATACTATCTCATTCAAACTGACGTTTAAATAATCCTAATTAATATGATGACTATTGACCAGAGACTGAAATTTTCACCTACTTGAGAAAAGAAACGTCCTTTTTCACCCGCTTGGAGAAACATATGAGAAAGTGAGAAGCGAGAGACTATTACACGCTCACAGCAGTTTTCGCGAGAAAAGCAACAAGGCGATTTATAATTTTCGGAGAGCATGAGTAGCTGATAAATCGTTTCTTTTTCAGTGAAGCCTAGATGCCGATAATTATTTTTCACTTACTTTTTGAAACCTGAAAATGCAGCAGGCTTCATGCTTGTTTTATTCTGACATTATAATTCGATACAAAAGCCAATTTTTCTTCATATTGTGACTCCTCGTTTTTTGTTCCTCGGTTTATGCTCCTCGTATACGATCTAGGTTGCATGTTTTCAGTGAGAAATGTGACATGAGAAAATATCTTCGTTGAATTTTGGAGAGAGATATTTTCGCATATGCAAGAGAGAGGATAATGAATTATCGGCGAAAAAGGAAAGATGAAAAGGGAACGGTTCGCTACTCATCGACAACCTGCTTGAGAGAGAGTATGGTTTTCTCCCAGCTGAGTGAGAATATTTCGATCTCTGCTATTAACAATAATGGCCTGCCCCTTGTAGTTCGTTGTGTTTAGTTTTTTGAATACACACTTATAAAATAGAACCGAACTTGGTTGAATTTCAGCCGAGTTTTCATCTGCTGAACGCTCGGTAGTCTGTTCGGTTCAAAATGGAACAACCTAGTTCTCGTTAAATTTTTAGTTTCTCACAATCTGTCATATTTACCGAAAAACTCGGTTGTCAAAAATAAATTCAATCGGCAATAGCCGAACATCGGTTTACTCAAATAATGGCTGTTAAATGGCTGAAGATTTTTAAAAGTTTTTCGAAAGACATAGCCGTCGCGGAATGGACTCGATGAGAAATGTTTGGCGTTTACGAATATTCAGCGAATGCTCGGTTCATTTTACCGAGTTTCCTCAAGTTTCGTGTACCGAACTATTGAATATTCCTGGTCTTCCGTACTGTTCGGTTCATCTTTCATTTTTATTTGTCAATAAATGGGTTTGACACCCCAGTGGGTCTAGGTTCAATCCCAGTTGACGTCGGTGGTTTTGCTGAGGCGAAAAAATGTGGTCACGTCTTTCTTAGTCATGAGTCGTTAGATAGGGTGCAGGTGGTGGAGTCGTCTCCCTGGCGTCGGTGATTGTCACCATGTGAGGAAATAGGCCGACCGAAAAAAAAAAAATGGGTTTGACCAGAAAAATACACCCAAACTGTATATATAAGCGATTTATTCGGTTTCTTGATGGTAACGGATGTGATTCGGTAGAAAATTGAACCGAGTTCGGTGTTATTTTCAAAGTTTGTGGCAATTCAGTTGGGTTCGAAAATCTATTGACGAATTTCACGCCAACTCGTCTTCGTGATTGGCCCTCGACAACCCTCGCAGAATCCCATGAAACTCTGTGGGTGTGTGGACTATATCTTTTCAAGCAACTATGAATACTTTGTTTTTTAAAAATGTATCTAGACTACCATTTGAAAAGGGCTTAAATTTTTTGATCGATTTTTCTTAAATTAACGTTACTCAAAAAGGAACAGACTTCAAAAAAGTAATGTATGAGTGACTTTTAGAAAATCGTCCTTACTTTTATGAAAAGAATTTTTGCGTAACTTTTCAAAAGGTCCTATGTAATGTAATGTAATGTAAACAAATTGAATTAATTAATGCACACTATTGCTGTTGCACTTATCAACATTGTGTTAAAACATGCATTTTGATATGTTTTCATAATATTAAGAAAATTGAAAATCAACAAAACGTCCGATGTCTGATTTCGCAATAGCGATGCTCTACTGTTTGATAAGACGTTTCAGTTTACCTGTCGCGCTAAACGTCTGAAGTGTCAGAACAAACATAACAAAGCAAATCCGTACTTCGGTCGTTCGATTGGAGAAAGTACAAAATACCGAAAGAATAGGATTGATTTCACCGGGAAGCAAAAGCGTGTGTGAAAGAAAAAGCAATCTCTATTGCTATGTGTTATGTTCTTACTTACTAATAGGAATGTACAGTTCGGTTAAACAAAATGTCCTATCTAACATTTTTGATGTTTTCGTTGTTATTTTAACAAAAAATGCTACAAAGACCATTACTGTAGCAAATTCAACAACAATGCTTGCCCTCAAAAGCAATTGAATGGGTAAAACTTAAACCAGTTTGAAACATTTTCAAAAAACATTTTCATATTCTTTAACCTCGTTTTCCTCGGGATAAGCAAATTGTAAGATATGTCCTTTTGAAAAGTTACGCGAGAATTGTAAAAATGTAAAATCGTTTCTAAAATTGTAAAATTTAAAGTTAGTTTGCAAAAAAAGGCTGTCTTAGAATCGATTTTTTTTAACAAAGGCAATATAATTGTATGAAAGTTCGCCATGCATTGCATGATGGGCACTTTAAAGAAAAAAAAAGTTTTTCAAACAACCAATTTTTCACGTCCAATTTTTACCGTGTATCGCGCCAACTCATCTTAAAGTTGGTCATAAAACCTCACTGAAGCCAATTAAATTGAATTATTTTGGCAATTTGGATTTTTAAGGGTCTTTGAATGTTTGAAAAATCAAGGCTACTATTTGGAAAGGGTATATTTTTAAATTATTAATTTTTTAACTTTAGTGATAATATAATTAACTCAGGTGGTTGATCCTGTTTATTGCCAAAACCTCTTAAGTATATTACAAGAAGGACAATAAATTCGAAAACCAAAGCTTTATCATAATATCTGAAGTATTGTCTCATGACTCAATAGCAGTTCAGTTGTTTATATCAAATTTGCTACTAATTCAATATATTGCTCAAAACTTATTTTCATACATTAATTGTTATGTTATGTATTCTCCGTGCGTGGAGTAACGGTTATGATGTAGAAGGAGATGTTCGCTCATCACCATGAGGCACCAAGAGTGAACATTAATGTTTTTGGCTAGATTGAAAGATATGAAGAGAAAGTGTTGAAAGTTGGAAATAGAACAGATGTTTTTATTTAGGAAATTGAGCGAAAAGGGCATGTGTGCAGTTGTACTCTAATCATGGACGTCAATTTTTGCCTAACATCCCACTGCGGGGTAGGTTGTAGGATGGACCAAGTCATGTCAGAGCAGCGGCACATTATAAGAACAAAGCGCACTTTGCCAGCGTGTGCAATTTCAACTCCATGTATTACATGGACCATGAAATGGTCCATGTAATACTATTGGTGGTAATCTCAAGCGAATGGCAAAGAGAGCAAGCCTTGCTCAAGATTATGGAAACACAATCAAAACACCTCGAGAACTATATGACTGCGCAGTTGAACAGACAAATAAAAGTATTACAAAACTAAATTTTTGCTCTATATCAGCTGAACAGTATGCAAAAATGTCAGAAGAACTTGAGGAGTTTTATAGCCACGTAAAGACAATACATACATGTTACACATGTTCATTGCTTTGTACCTATTTCAGAAAATCAAATTTCAGCTAAAAGGTTTTCCGATTCAAAGGATAATCCAAAGAAACGTGAACACATAAAAAATAAATAAAATAAAACCTTTACCACAGAGAACAGACATTGATGTCCATATACCTTTTCTTGAAAAACGTGTGTAAACGATAATACGGGCAGCCGGTATGAAAAGCAAGTGCAGAGGAAAACAAACAAAATTTTTCAGGCTATGGGCTAGGTTTTTTATTAACAAACATTACATGACAGTTACCGCACAACGTCTGCTCTCTGTGCCCTTACTAAGCAAAGACCTATGAGTTTTCATTGACATAAACAGTATTTCGAGAATTAATATAACGTCATTTTTTGTATCGTCTTTAAATGGATATGCATCAAGTCTTATCAAATTAGAATTTTTTGATTTGATTAGACTTGATGCATATGTATTTAAAGACGATTCAAATATGACGTCCGCTATATCTTTAGATTTATCAGCCCCCTTCTAGCACAATTTTTCCCATACCTTTTACACATTTTGTAACAAATCTTGACCTTCCTTCCGCCATCTTGTAATGGATGGTGAACTTTTAGGCATTTATATTGACATTATTTTTTTTAAAATCGTCCAATTCTACGTTATCCATTTTCGCAAATTTACTTTAAATTTTAAAATATATTTTTTCAGTGTGTAAGAATCGATTTTACAGCTTTCACAATTTTTTTTATAAAAGCTAAGACAATTTTCTAAAAGTCACTCATACAACACTTTTTTGTACGTCTTTTCCTTTTTGAGTTAAGTTGGTTTAAGAAAAATCGATAAAAAAAAACTTAAGCCCTTTTCAAAAAAAAAAGTATGCACAATTCCTTGAAACGACGTAGTCTACACACCCACAAAGTTTCATTAGACTCTGAGAGGGTGCTGCCAACCACTGAATGAGTTGGCGTGAAATTCTTCATTCTTATATCCATATGCCGGTTGTTTAACGTTCAAAATCTACCTGTGCTATTTAAATGCTATTCACTGCCAATTTTGGCCATAAAGTTGAAGTCGATCATCTTCACGCTTCCAAGAACTCACCAACCCCCTCTCCCCGGGAAATGTAAACAAGTTTGAAATAAACCGTCTGATTCGATGCCAAATAAACGTCAATTCATTGCAGCTAATCATGACCTGCAAAGATGAAGCTACTTTACGAGTGGTGAAGTGAAACCCCCATCCCCAAAGACGCTGATTGACAGTGATTTAATCGGTTTTACTTCTCCTAAATTGACATTTACGGAGATTGCGTTGAAAAACTTCTGACTGACGACAGGATGATTTTTATATTAAAATTCGCTTCATAATTCTAATCCAATTGGGATGCCACATTCGATTAAGTGTCACTTCTTCGACCTTAGTTGAAGTGTGGTGTGCGGGGGGAATGTCTAATTCTGATGCTGCTAAAAAGCAATCAACTGAATATCAAAATTGATATCACGGTTGCCACTCGGGCTGAACGGCAAACAGTGATGGTGCATTATTCTTCACCGTGTATGCTTTTATTCAATCTGGTAAAACGTCGAAAATCGGTTCCCTCCTGGGACGCTGAAAAAAGAAACAGGAACGTAACTGATGGATCAGATTGAAGTTGGATGGTTTCCATTTCTTTTCACGAGAAGATTACGATGAGAGCTGTCTTGTCATTTGGTTATTATTAATGGATATCAATCGATGTTCGTCTGTGATTGGCACCTGATGATGGATTCGGGGCTGACGATTAAAAAGGAATCAGGATGAAGAACAAAGAAGGACCAACCACATGCGAGTTCTTCCGCGAAAAACAGATTGCATAGTTTTTTTGCCGCTCGTCTCATTTGAGAGGTTAACAACGACACAGAATAAAAAAACGAATTTTTACAAACACGTTAAATTAATGAAACATCTAGCACTTTCTTTATGTGTACAGTCATACCTCGATATAACGTAATTCAACTTTTGTTTTCGTTACGTTATATCGCGGCATTATTTCAGAATATTTTTATTTATCTTTTTTTTCTATGAGAGAATTAATGTTAAGTAAATATTACTCACCCAGCTGGACTTTCCAGCCCTTCTTATCCTTGTTTTTCCAATTTCTCTTAGTTTTTTTTCAATTTTTTCAGTTCTGACAAGGTAACAAATCTTCCTCCCGATTTACAATAAAAAAAACAATGAATTCAAATTTAAAAAAAAAAGAGACAAAATCTGACAACTGAGCAAATAACAGTAGATCGATTTTCATGTCGTGAAAGAGAACGAAGCCTATCTGGGATGCAGCAATCTTTTATGTCGTTTTCGGTTTTAAGCCTGGGTCAGATCTGACTCTGACTCGCAATTACCGAACGAAAACGGATATAGAGCCGACTCAGTATGATGGTATTAGTGCGATCGTCTGAGCTGTCAAATGTTGTTTATCTTTTTTGATCAGCAGAATAGCGACATTTTTTATGCATGTTTGTTTTCGTCGTCAGAAATGTCGCTTACAATGTAATATAATTATTAAATTCAATTATTTTACCTCCAATAATGCTTTCGTTATTTCAGCTGCAATTTTGTTCTTATCACCGCGTTCTCTTTTGATGACTGTGACGAAAACATAAGCATTTCTTGAACAGTTCATGGTTGTGTGTATTGGTGAATTCAGGTTGGACCTTGAAAAAAACTGAGAGCGAACCGCATCGATGTTGCGTCGGATCCAGAGCAGATCCAGATCCAACCCGATTGAATAAATTAAAACGTTTTAACAGCAGTTAGGGCGGACCTAAGGGGGGAACCGGTTAATATGCACTGAGTACACAAGTTATTCACGATTTATTCGTTAACTTACCGTTAATCGTTTAGCAACACACAAAACATTCGATACTGATAATTTTCTTCCAATTCAATACGGAAGAGTTGCCACTGCTTTGTTCTTATTTTTAATAATACAGGGTGCGGCAGAAAATAATGCGAAAATTTGTTCTATTTCTTTCTTGGTTTGTGCAATTACGCAACGAACGTGTGTGAGAATATAGAGCAAGTAAAGAGAAAACTTGGAGTCTAGCTCGAGTATATTCAATAGTACGGCTAGACGGCAATACGACGAATTTGTAGTGCAAAGGTAAGAAATTGTGCTGAAAATCTGACTGCTAATTTTTTTTTTGCGAAATTTAAGTCTCTGAAACGTTTTTGTAGCTTTTAATTATATTCAAGACCTAATTTTATTTGCCATGATTATATGAAGACTGGACTCGAAAAAATGACACACACAAAAATGATCACTTCTCAAATTTTCAGGGATTAAAAAAACTTCGGGACCACATTAACGCCCTTCGCTTCTTACCAATTCATTACAGGCTTAACGTAATGGCACGAAGCGAGATCCAGTCAGAACAGTGTGGGACCACGGTGAGAGCGAAGGAAGGGCAGCAAGCGCTTCTGCAAGCATTCCTCTCGAATAAATCTGCCCGTTTATGATGCCGGTTGTAACGAACGGCTTGCTGTACCGTCCACACTCGCAGTTTGCCTGCCACAATAGGGACTTCTTCGCGAATTTGTCCATCTTTCTCTTCCGGAACTTTTCCGTATACTCCATGCGGGACGTACCGACAAAAAACTCGAGGCCGGGGATTTGTTTGGTGTCCGCCTTGATATATGTCTCGTCGTCCATGACAAGACAGCCTGGCTTGACCAGCCACTCACGCAATTTGGCCACCGTGTTATGCTTTGCAGTCCGGTTTGGCGCCTTCTTGACCTTAAAAACACGTAGCCCGACCCGCTTCATGGTCTGCTGGACGAACCACTTCGACGAATTGACCTTTTTGGCCACGTCTCGGGTGGAAAGGTTCGGGTTATTCTTAAAGTACTGCCTTATCTTCCGCGCCTTCTCTGGGTATTCCGTGTTCGGTTTTCAGCCGCTTCCAGCGCGCCGCTCGATGGTCTTTGTCTCCTGGAACATCTTCACAACGCGGGACACGGTGAAATGGTGGATTCCAAGCCTTTTGCCGATCCATCTGAGTGACTGACCAGGAATATCGATCACCGCGCCCAAGATTTGCTGGCGTAGCTCTTCTTGTTTCGAATGCATCTTGAAAACAACTTGACAGATCGTGATAAACACAGTGATTACGCACACATAAACATAACACTCTAAACTTGTATTACCCAAAATTTCATTAAAGTTTACCTACGCGATAAAAAGTTACATCCAAAACAAAGTGTCGCATATTTTCCGAGTCCTATCTTTAGAGCAACTTGACTCGACACATGTCACTATCGAGCGGAGCGAAATTGCGCATTAAAGAAACCTACTGAAACTGATCGAAGAATAGGTATTTACATTTTTCACTCTTGTTTTGTTTATAACTCTAATGTTCTTGTTATTCAGCAAACCTCATTGGGACACCGTTTCAAAGTTGTGATTTGAAATAATTTTCGGGGATGTTATTAATTTATACAATGACAAGTGTCGATTTCTACTTAAAAGATGATACTTTGAAGGAATTCTCAATTTTGTTGTTGATATATTGCTTAACTTCTTGATTTTTTTATACTCCTCTGAAAAACTTCAGAAAAGTTTTCTTACCGATCAAAAACGAGGTGAGATGAAAACCAAGAAAAATGTAGTTCCTACATGAGGTGTTGTCCCAACTCAAAGTACGATGTGAACGGTTACGGAGATGGTGTTCACCATACACAAATATGGTGCCATAAGCAATGAATATCATTATGGTCATATGAATGGTTTTTGTATTGACTGCTTCTTCTGTTCGTCAGTGCTTTTCTCTTGAATTTCAGGAATGCTCTTTTCTGATCTTCGACAAAGCTCTATGCTGAAATTCTTGGATTTTTTTCTCCTGATCTTTACGCAAGTTTCCTTATGAACATCTTGGCAGTCACTTCTGATTGACTTGTAAACTCACATCTAACAACCCAATCATACGTTCCAGGAACAGTTGGTAAATTTTTTTTATTGAACTTAGTTACCTTTAAACTTCTGATGAGTCCAATCATTTTGAAATTTTTTCAAAACCTTAGGAAATTTCTCTCCAGAATTTCTTAAAAAATATCCTTAAATTAGCTGAAAGTTTGTTCCTGAATTTGTCTTCGGAAATCCTCTTCGAAACATTAGGTAAGTTGTCTTCTGAACTTGGGAAAAGTTTGTTCCAGCATTTCTGAGAAATTCCTGTTTTAACTACTAGGAAGTATCCCCTATACTTTTGGAAGTTTTCATCCTGTTTTTCAAGTATCCTCTTGAAGTTCCAGAAGTACCTGAACTTTGAGAAAACCTCATTCTGAACATCTGGAATGTTCGTTTCTGATTTTCAGGAAAGCTTATGAGTACTTCCAACAAAGCTCTCTCCTGTACTTCCAAGAAGTTCCTGAAATTGTTGAGAAATTCCTCTGGTGAGTTTTTCCTGAAATTCTAGAAAGTTTATTCCCGAGCTAATTCTATCTTAACATCTAACAAGTACCATCCTGAACTCCAAGAAAAGTATCACGAAAACTTTGGAAAGTCCTCTATAGAATTTCTAGGAAAATCCCTTAAATTTGTGGGATGTTTCTGCCTGAACTTTTGAGAAGGCCTTTGTGGAACTTTTGTGAAGTTTTCTGCTGAACTACAGGAAAGTTCGATCCTGAAATTCTGAGAAAATTTTGCTCAAACTACTACCCATTATCCATTAGTCTTCTTGAAGGTTTCTTTCTTTTCATTGAAGAGGTTTTTTCATGAACTTTGAGAAATCCTTATTCTGAAATTTTGACATTCTTAAATATTCTCTTCTGAGCTTCGGGAAAGCTCTCTTGCATTTCGGGGAAGTTCCAACTAAACTTTTGGGAAGTTACTTTTGGAACTTCTGAGAATTCCGTTCCTGAACTTCAGAAAATTTCTCTCCTGAATTTCTATGACGTTTTGAGCTATGTGGAAGGTTGTTTTTATATTTTTGAGAAATTTTAGATACGCCCTCTGTTGCGTCATATTGCAGTGGACTGTAATTACTGCCGCCATCCAAGCCGCCACCATGTAGCGTAACGAAGATAAGGACTCCCCAAGTGGAATCCAGACCAACCAACCAATAAGAAATTCTTTCTGCCTTGGCTCTGAAAAGAGCCACCATTCAACTCTTTGATTGGTGGAACGAGGGTTTTTTCGGCTGGAGACAAATTAGAACACAGCTTTGATTTCACTCCATTATTATTATTCTTCTTCTAAAAACAACTTTTTTCTTCAGCCGATTTCGGCTTCGCTTTAGCTTTTCTTTTCTTTGCTCTGCTTCTGCTCGCCTCGACGTCCGTCACAAAACTGGTCCTCGCACCGCCAGGTAGGCGTTCTTTTATAGTGTTGTTGTTGTCGCTGTTCCCATTCTCGAAGTCGCACTGCTTCCATTAGAGGCGTGGCAAATGCTGCGGATGTTTGCTTTCTTCAGTTCGCTGCATTGCGGACTGAACACCCTCCCTGGTTAGTTCCCCCTTAACTTCTGAAAATTTCCTGGACTCCTTGGCAAACTCCAAAACCTTTAGAACGTTTCAAATTTCTAAGTAGTGCTCTTCTTTAATTTTCTTACGGAACCTATGAGAAGTCCTCTCCTGATTTTCTGGGTAGTTCTCTCCTTAACTTCTGGAGAATATGATCTTGTACTTCGAAGATGTTTGGTCCTGAATTTTTCGGGATATTACTGCTTGAACTGTTAAGAAGTTTTCTTTCCATACTTCAAGAAATCTAGGACTTATTTCATAAAACTTTTAAGTCGTGGTGGGACCCGATCCGGGCTTCATTTATGCTATCACGGATCGCCACAGTGACCCCTAATTTTACAAGCCTCCGGGTGATTTGTCACCTAGAGTTTTAATCAAGGAAGAGTTCTCTACTTGCCTTGTTTAAAACATTCTCATGGTCACAAACACACCAGTTGCCTTAAACAGTTGAGTGAGTTTGTTGGCAAGAAAAAAACAGTTCGTCTGTACGTTATACCTCATGCCGGAAGTAGTGCGCTGTATGGCGCATCTGATTACATTAGGTACTTCGTATGGAGCGAGAGTACAATCGATTGTCACTAGTCAATAAATTCGGGTTTTAAACTTAAACGGTAACAATCCAACCCAAGGTGCATTGGTGGTCCTAATGAATGGAGATCTAGGTTTCCTGCCACTTCTGTTGAGCATAAGTTTTTCTGGCTCCACGCCACAAAAACCTCTGGCAATATCTGCAATAAATTCAATCAGTTCAATGAGCCATTCGCCATATGAGCTGCAACTTGGTCTTAAGCTAGTATCAATTTGGCAATGGCACCATCTTAAGCCTTCGCCGTAACTTGTCGATAAAACAAAAGATTGCTTGAACACTAAAATCATTTTGTTCACTCTGAGCTCAGTTCATTATTTTATTCTAAAAAATGGCGTCCGTTAATTTACAAACAAGCATTTCTCAAACCAGTTTTGACAGGTGATTACAGGGAAGAGTTGAAAATGGAAATTTGAGCAGTATGTTTGACTCGAAAATCAACTGCCTATTTTCAATTGTATTTTCAGACCATTTTATTAGTTTCTTTTTCACAGATATTGGGTTTTGTAAATATTTTAAAGATTTTATACCAAAAATAGTTGTACTCGAAAAAAAAAAATGCAACAGACAAATATTATCACCAGAAATTTATTTATAGTCAGATATTGTTTAAACTCTCAGGGAATAAATAAACACATATTAGCTATGTTTTTGCAAAGTTGGCTTATTCAACCTCTCCTCTCCTAGGTTAAATTCCCGCACCTTGGACTTAACACTACCCATCAAATCCTTTGCAACACTTACTCCATGTTTCTTGCACACTTTCATCCACTATTTTCTCAAATCCTTGTTGTTTTTGAGGACTTTTGCTGTTTTCCGGAGCTTGCTCTTCATAATCACCCAGAATTTTTCTATTGGGCGAAGTCCTGGCGAGTTTGGGGGTTTAGCTCCTTCGGCACAAAAACAACATCATTGGCTTCGTACCACTCCATCACCGGTTTCGCGTAATAGCACGACGCCAGAGCCAGCCAAAATAAGATGCCACATTTGTGGGCCCGAGGAAGGGCAGTATGCGCTTTTGGAGTCATTCTTCTTTATATATTTATCCGTTGATGGTACCGGTTGTTATGTAAGGCTCACTTAATTTGCCGCATCCATTGATCACCTGCCACACTAAGTACTTCTTGGCAAATTTGTCGCCTTCTTCTTCCGGAACTTCTCCAAAACATCCAGGTGGGATTTGCCGACGAAAGCTCCATGGCCGGGGATCTCCTATTCGTCCGCTTTAATGTTTGTCTCATCGTCCATTACGAAGCATTTCAGCTGCACCAAACATTCGCTGTACAGCTTCCTGGCGTGGGATTTGGTCACCGTATTCGGCTTATAAGTTCGGTTAGACGCCTTCTTTACCTTGAAGACATGAATTCCGGCCCGCTTTATTGTCTGCTTGGCGAATTGACCATCTTGGCCACGTCCTGCATCGAATGGTTTGGATTGCACTTGGAGTAATCCCTCACCTTCCTTGCGTTCACGGGGTCGGTCGTCTTCGCTTTTCTTGCGCATCCAGCTCCCAGATGGGTCGTCTGGACCTTCTTGAACGATTTTACCACACGGGACACGGTCGACTTGTCAATTCTTAACTGTTTCGCGGTCCACCTGTGGAACTGGCATGGATTTTACACGACCGTGCCCATATACTTCTTGCTTGGAAGCCAACTCGATTACAAATTGAATGATAAACACTGTGACGGGATTTTGCGCATGAAAACATTACACTAGTAAACTAGACCGGGTTTTCTACCCCGTCTCGGGAAATCTACTTTTTCTCTATTGTTGTTGATACTTCCATAATGCAGTTTGAACTGCTCTGATACTCCCATCTTCTTCCTTAGCCAGTTTTATGATTGAAAGACCACTGAAGGTGCACCATTTGTGCACAATCCGTTGTCTTTGCTTAGAGAAAGACAACGCATTTTCAAACTTCCGTGGGAAAAATAATAATAATAGTAACATCAGTTTAATTTGGATATAAATAACAGGACGCAGCCAAAAGTTGGTTGACTACTGCACGCATTTTGTATTGACAGTTAATCATTAGTGTATGTTTAATTATCGGAACAGTCTATATACATCTCTTGTTTCAGTGAAAATTGCGATTGAGAACCAATCAACGATCCAGTTTATTGTGAGGCACGATGGGAGATAATGGCTTAAAACTATATACATAACCTACAAAATGATATGCTTCGTTTATTTGTACGTAATTTCCTTTTGCAGAAATTTTCAATTTCTATTTGGAACAAGCGTTACTTCGCGTAGCTTAGAAATGGAGCATTTTCTAATCAAATTGTAAGGAAATTTTGTCAAGTACTTACATACATGATAAAAGATTATTTGAAAAACGAATGTTATGAAAATTCACGTATTAAATAATAAACTAAAAAAAGTCAGAAAAACTATGGGGAAAAAATAATTTGTCTACACGGGAAAAAATCCGGTGCTCGAAACTAGCAAAATGGTTCATGATATCATGAAAAACGTACTTTTCATGTTATGAATATACACCATGAATAAAAGTCATGTAATCATGAATCAGCTTACTATGATCCAACGTAACGCCACTATGGCGTTATGTTTTTGATTTTTGATGCTGAAAGTGGCAACTTGATTCATGAAATCATGAAGCATCTGATTAGTAACCATAAATTAAATTCATGAAAACATGCACTACTTTTCATGATTATTGGCACCTGTCATTTATGATTCCAATTTTAGTGACGAAAACGGACAGTTTGATTCATGATATCATGAAGCATTTCGTTTGGAACTACGAAAAAAACATGAAAACATGAATATTATTCATGATTCCATATAGGTACCATGAAGCGAGTTCATGGTAACATGAAAAATACTTATGAATATGAGAAAAAACGGATTCTTTCAGGAGTTTGATAAATAAACTCATTTTTTTATTTCAGTTTTTGATTTCGATTCAATTTAAGTATATTACGGAAATGGCATGAATACAAAGGAAATGAGGATTAACAATCGATAGCTTTCAGCAAATCACGTGTGCTCTTCGGCAGCTCCACGATCGACGCTGGTATTTTAAACATATAGGTTTGTAGAAACAGCCACAATGGCCTAAAATCCGGCGTGTACTGCAGGTTCTACACGTACGTTACGTGCATGCACATACATATGGATTGCAGTATGTTTTCTGCTTTGTACTCGGAGCCGCCGAAAACCACGATAATGGATTCATTGGGTCGCGATGTTCCTACCGTGATTACTTGCGGCTGCATTTGGACATTTTCAAATTTTGTCCGAAACTCCAATCGCTGGTTGATCTTGACTTCGACGTCACCCGCATTCTACATGAAAAAAAAAGAAAGTAACCATACAAATATGAACTCAACAACAAAATAGCACCAGATTGTTAAATTTTAAAAACATTTATTTGTGACAATCGTAATCATAGTTTTAACCCTATTTTGTTTACGAGAAGTCTCGTTAATAAAGCAATAAAAAAAAACTGTTTTGTTTCTTGGGTAAATTAAAAAAAAAAAATTGTTCTACCGTTAATTTCGAAAGCGAATCGCTTTCCGGCCATCTGGTAGGTGATGTAGATGAGACGGAGAATGAGTGATTACTTCAATACCGCATTTACCGATTTCATAGTTATGCGGATCAACTAAATATGCATCCAGGTGTTCATCGAACACACAGGCCTTATATGTATGGCAGACAAATGTTATCACTTCACAAGCAATCGTCATCAATGGTTCCAAAACCATATTTTTCAATGAAGCGATAACTTCAAACAACATTGCACGATTATAATTAGGCAAGCTGTGCAGAAATATGGTGAATGCTGTTCCAGTTTTCTGAATTGATGTTAGTAGATCATCATCAAGATGCCTTCGCATATCCTGCCATAAGTCTTCGTGTTGATTCTCATCATCAACTATGGTATCACAATTTCGTGGTGTTGATAACTGCTCGCAATTAGATTCATTCCTGTGGTCTGAAGCATCAGCAATGCTAAAACAAAACAAAATAAATAAAAATTATCCTTTAATCATATTTTTTTGTGAAATTAGGGTAAACAGCGTAAACAGGACACTCTTAAAAACCACTTTTATTTGGACACTTCAATTTGATTTTGCTGGGAGTGTCCAAACTAAAATGGTTGAAGTTATCTATTACCTGTTATCTACTGGTGCAATATGTAGCCTCTTAGATCTGGAGATCTTCCGGTTCAATTTGAGGGTGTTCCTTTCTTAGATGGCGTACAAAACTTTTACTGTTGGTATATTTTCTACCACAGTTTTCTTGGACGCATTTGAAATGACTGTGTTGGTTCAGATGGTGAGAAGTGACACTTGACAAATGTGCCATCAACACTTTTGCTTCAGGGAATCTTCGATTGCGAAGGAAACATACTAGTCCAGAGTTACTCATGGCGGGGGGTGTTGACTATAATAAATTGAAATAAAGGTTGTAGTAGTTATCTTGTATTTCGTTAGAAAAACAATGCATAAGGCGAAATTAAAACTTGCCTGCTTTTTTATTCACACACCAAAGCTATCACGCTAGATTAGTCAATATATGGGAACTGTTCTATTTTTCATCTGATGCTCCCATATGCATCTCATTCTCAGAAAAATTGAAACATCAATTGATTGATTTCACTCCGACATAAACAGAAATATGTGATAAAAGTGCACGTTTACGTCAAATCGTTTCCTGTCTTCAGTGAACGTATACCTTTCAGCATTCCAAACATTCTAAACTTTGTTTGCAGAATACTGCAGAATATCTCTATAGAGATTGATCGAGGAGGTTCTGATTCTATCGTGTACATCGGCAAATACAGCTTCTAGGCCCCACTATTGTAAGGCCCCCCACACACGCTCCGAATGTTGTACAATATTGACTCCGCCCCCTGGAAATTTGGTCGAGTTGGAGTGTCTGTGTCTTACGACAGATTTGGCAAACCGTCTGACAAACCTGTCATACAACTTCACCACAGATTCTCCGACTTTACACCAACTCGACCAAAGAGGGTAGAGAACGGATCAATCGCCCCACGACCCTATTCCAATCATGGGGTTAACAAGAACTTAGGGCACTCATTTTGTTTAGTATGATACTATACATAACATTGCTTTACATTTACATGTGTTAATTGCTGCTGTCTTGACATGACCGCGAATTGATAGTGACAGTGATTAACGTATAGGTCGGAAGTGAGTATGGAATTCGAAAGTCAGACTTCCGAACTTTAATTTAGTGAATAGTCTTCAAAGCTGTCGATTTACAAAGATTTTCTAACTTACCTCCACTTCCAGTATGAAGCTGTCTTGAGTCTCTTTAACAGAAGGCTTCTAAACTATTTCCAATCTATTTAAAAACAAAAAAATCTAACCTAAAAATTATTTGACACAAATAGCTTATAGTTTCATGTGATTTTTGAATAAAAACGTTTTAATTTAACCCTAATCGAATAAAAATCAAGATGAAAAAAAACTTACCGCTAGGTTTTGTTGCTGCTTCTTTTACTGCTGCTGCGGCTGCTGCTGTGTACCGTTGCTGCTGCGACTACGCGGTAAGCTGTGCTCTTGATGTTTTCACACTATAATTAAGCACAAGTTAGTTTTTTTCGAGCATTTGTTAGGATTTCAAAACCTTACCTGAAAATTACCGCCGACCGGTAGGCATGCTTCGATTGAATTGATGAAAATTTTTGACAGGTTGACAGCTTTGCGTTACGCTTATAAAGCGACCATGAATCAAATTCATGGAAACGTTTGTTTTGGTTCATGATTTTTGGAATTTTAGTTATAAAGCATGAATGAGGGTCATGATTCCATGACTCAGCGGTATGATATTTTATTCCGATTTGGATTCATCAAAACGGGAATTGATTTATAATAACGCTTGTGGCGATCATGACTCATTTTCAAGTGAGCAGTTGTTATTATTCATGATAATTGTGGTTTTCGTCATGATATCATGAACCATAGTCATAATGTCATGAAGTGACACATTTTATGATTGCATGAATTTTTATTCATGAATCCGCCAACGGATTTTTTTCCGTGTATTAATTCCAGAGGTAGACATTTTACAATGAACTTTTTTTGTTTTCGATCTCTGTGCCCTTCTGTCTGCTTTTCGAATGTCTACAAATCACAACCGAGCACTAATGAGGCAAAATCTGCAATTAACATACGTCATCCGCCCATGATACATCGTTCCGGGCCAATGCCAATCCCATTCGGTTCTGCCAGGATTGTTGCCAGCGGGAAATTATGCGTATCACTGTTGTGTGCAAATGAGTATCCTGTTAAAAATATCGGCATTAACAGTCACATTACAAACGTGCAAATTGCTGTAATCCGCCTCAAACCCCATTGTGATTGGAGTGTGGGATGTTGTTTGTTGGTTGTAGCCTGTCCACAGCAACCAACCCCGAGGTGTGTAGTTGACAGAGAGCAACAGGTGCAATTCCAATTAACGAAATCTCCTCCACGCCAACGGCAATTCTACCTTGTTGAACACCGAAGAGTAGGCGCTATTCGACAGGGATAATGATGTGAGCCCAGCTGAAGCTTAAAGTTGATTATGCATGACCACAGCAAGTGCTCACTAGTAGAGGAAAGTTATGTTCTCCTTCTATCCAGTTTATTATCACACCGATCACCATCGAGAAGCGAACCTTTTATCGAAGTTACACGCGTTTTACCTTTATCGCATGTTTATCCATGTAGCAGGTGGGGTGAATGGAAAGAAGCGATGGTCGGCCGTTTGTTTGGCAGCACAAATTGGAAACCTAAAAATCCTTTCTTAACAACCGTTTTGGGCTTTCTTGAAAGGTGACAATAAGCAGTTTTGCAGGCTTGTATGGGGATTACATCTTCGTTGAGGGGATTTCTGAGATAGTAGGAGCTCGTGGTAGTCATCGACTGAAATGGGATATTATCTTGAACTTAATGCTACTTTGTTTATTGTTGTTGACTCATTTTGCTTGTACAGTATGCTGCCTTAGGAAGGAATATCACATCACGTAATGGAAGAACTTGACAATATCATTTGCAAATATTAAAAAAGTATGCGATGCAATTACCGATAGAACAAGAATTTAACTGTTGCTCTATCCTGCTCCGAGTATATCTGTTTTTCAATTGAGTTTTTTTTATAAAGAAATATCCGTGCGTTTCGTAGTTGCTAAATACTCCGTTACCGATCAGAACTAGTGTAATTGCACAGTGGACCACATAGATGGAGCTTGGGAGTAGCTTTGCATCTTCAATGTACAAGTTCACTAGTTCATTCTATTTATAGATCAGTACCGGCGCCGGCCACGTCCTCATGGTTTTTGGGGAGGGGGAAGGATGATTAGTTTGACAATCGTTGGTTAGAGACCGTGTTTACCTCTGCGTCTACACAATTCAAGCAAAACAATGCATTAGGTCCTAAGTGACTATGAGAGATTCTCTTTGTCGACTTTCTCTTTGGTTAAGAGCTTGTCTATTAAACAATTTGGTGATGTTTTCAACGTATTGAATCCCTTATCACACTTTATACTACCGTACTGTATGTTGAAAATAGTTGAACATGTTTCTACATAGCCGTAGGAACCCAAAGAGAAAGTCGACAAAGAGAGTCTCTCATTGTTACTTAGGACCTGATGCATTGTTTTGCTTGAATTGTCAAGGGAAGGATATATCCTTCTTTAGATAGAATTTATAGATTTGTGTTAGTGAGGCAGGTTATTTTTAGATCATGGATTCACCATGGTAAGTGATGCGATGCGATCAATGAAAGTGCAGTAGACTGCTTTTTATTTTAAATCTAGTGGTGATAGGAAGCGGCTAGTGACAAATAGCAAGGAAGGGTACGGGCCGGGGATTGAACTCCCGACCATCTGCTCAGTAAGCAAAACAGGTAACCACTGAGCTACCCAGCCACGTCTATCTCTATTTTTCAATTGAGTTTGAACAAAAACTAAAATTTTGTCAAATTTGTGCACCGCACCCAGCCATAGCGTGATGGATTCTCTGCCATGTTAGATATTTAAAAATGTAAGTGGAGACCACATGAATCAAAGATGCGATAAATTTTGCGGACGAATGGCAGAATTAGGAGAAACGTGAATCGGAGACATTTAGCGCATGCAACTTATTGCAAACAAAATACATAGATAAGTCAGCAATAAACCAGGTGAGCGCACAACCTTAGCCGCTTCTTTCAGACTATCACTGCACATGCATTTATTAGGTCAAATGGTATTTAAGAAAAGCTCATTGTACAATAACTTCAATTCCGTTCGACAACGAATTATTCTTAACCAGGAAGTCGACGGAAGTCGACCTTGACGCAAGTTTCGTCATCCATCACGATGCAACACGATTTGGTGAGCAACTTCGTGCGAAGTATCCGTGTGCGGGATTTCGCAGTGATCATTTACTTTTCATTCCGGTTTGCGGCTATTGAACCTTGATAACATTTAAACCAGCACGCTTCATGGTTTTCTGCACAAAACTGACTATGACGACTTTTTAGCGACATCTCAAATTGACTTGTTTGGACAGTTCTTGAACTTTTGCACCACTTTCCTGGCCATTTTACTGTCCATTGGATCATGTTTACGACCACTTCCTTCCTTCCTTCTGGCACTCAGAAGCTCGTTAAGGGTTCTTATCACACGTGCCACTACTCGAGCAAAGGATTATACCAAATTGATGATAAATAAGTTCTATTACAAGGTTATCATTTTTTGATCACTGAATTTGTTATCATTTAGGCTGAATAAACAGCCAAAATAACAAAATGAATAACAAAAAAATACTCGTTATTTTTTTAATATCATAATAATAACTCATTTTGTTATCACTGCGAACAACTTGATAACAAATCCTGTATTGTAAGCAAATTTATTGAAATAGTATCAAATTATGTTATCAATTTGAAATCAAATTCTCATGCTAAAAACTGAAAAAAAAAATTTGATAAAAAGCAAAATTTTTTGTTCAAATATGCTGGAAATATTTATAGTTTTACAATTCAACTTATAAAGTTCCTAAAAAAATAGTGTGTTCAAAATGATAACATATGATAACAAAATTTGCCAATGGTGATAACTAAATTTGTTATGCGATAGCAGAGGAAATCAAAACGATAACTGGGATAACAGAACTTGTTACTCATATGATATCAGCTTGTTATTTTCCTTTGCTAGGGTATTGTATATGCAATTCCAAGCTTCTTAGCGACCCATCGCTTTTGGATTTTGATTATAAGCGCTCAAACTGTTTTCACGGACAATTTCTTGTTTCTACGATATAACTATGGAACTTGCAAAATGTAAACAATATACTGTGAATAAGATTTGCTCAAATTTTAAGGGTTTTATACTCATACATCGAAGAGTATGTTATGAACTAGTAGTCCTGAAATTTTCAGCGTTGGGTACCAAAGGGTACCTGGTTAATTTGTAATACAAAAAAGTTTAGTAGAAGAATAAAAAATATGCTGAGAAGTGTTATATTATCTATTTGACAAACGAGCGTCCATACATTTTTTTTTGCCTCCACTCGTTTTTTGACTTTATATCTAGGATACTTTGTAAAAAGAACCTATCTTATTTTGTATACAAACATGTAAACAAAATCAAAAAGGCCTTTTTGAAAAACTCTTTGAAGGAAAAAAGGTGGTATGTTTGAACAGGGTGTCTTACAATAGGTATCACTAAAACAAGATGGGATTACAGTAAATCAAATCAACCAAATCATAGCATTAATTTTTCATTTGAGAGATACATGGTATAGAAATAAACCACATTAATTCAATTCGAATCTCTCGCCCTTTTCTTTGATAATTTTGAGTAAACGCTTTGAAAACCCATCGCAACTGGCACGCACGATACCCTGAGGAATTTGGTCCCAAATATCAATCAAATGTTTTTTGAATCGATCTAAAGTAGGGCCTACAGATTGAAGCATATAGCCCCAAACAAAGTGGTCAAGTGGATTGAGATCCGGCGAAGATGCAGGCTATTCTCCGCTTGTGATGAAATCGGGAAAATTTTCCACGCACCAAGCGTGTGTCTTCTTTGACTTGTGAGCTGGAGCTGAGTTCTGTTGGAAACAGTATGGTGTATTTCCATACAGCGTTGAAGCCTGAGGATGGATCTTCAAAACCTACTCCATGTAATATTAAGTGTTGATTTTTTCGTTAGATTCTCTAAATGGAAGAGAAGGTTTTCCTTTTCGTGAAACGGAGCTCCATACCATGATTTTCGATGCATTCTGATAGCGTTATACAGCTAGTTTATCTCTTGGAATATTGGCAAGTCTCTTGCCATGCGCACGATCATTTTGTTGATTATGACTGTCCGGGAAGAGGAAGAGCTTTTCATCCGAAAATAAAATCTCGAAGTCACCGTGCCGAACCAAAAGATTTCTGCATCTTTGGGCCCTGGCTTACTTTTAAAGCTCCGTCAACCCGTGAACCCGTTGTCTCAGGTACGGCTTGCTTTCCAGATCATATCTAAGGAGCCTGTTTATTAAAGCAGGGGACATTTGAAATTGTTTGCTCAATTGACGGCCAGATACGGCCGGATTACGTCTTATTCGCTCCCGCACACATTTGAACGTTTTCTTCGCTCTGGAAGTTCGTCGGACACCTCTTTTGTGTTGAATATGGACATTTACAGTTTCTTTGAACCGTTTCAAGGCACGAAAAACAAAACGCTTACTCACTCCGAACTGCTTAAAGCTATTGAATATCTGACACGGTCTAAGCTTTTGCAAATGTAATTTGAAAACTTGATCCCGTATGGCTTCCATGATTGCTGATAAATATAAACAAACGAAATCGCTTATTTATCTTCAGCTATAACCTGTCAAAAGAATACACTCACAACGGGTATAATCAATTCCGCTGGTAAAATTACCCATCTGAAATAAACCAAGACCGAAGAAAGGTGACACCTATTGTGAGACACACTGTATAAATAGAGCTGTTCAGCCTGGACAATCGGAAAACTATGGTAGATTTCATTTGCCAATAATGGCTGTCAAAGGAACACAATTGGCATAAAACAACCTCACTGACTGACGCTTATAACTAACTTTAAAATGGAAGCTCATGTCATACTTATTCAAACTTTTAAGAGTATTATTAGGAGATACCGCAGTGTTGTAAGTAGCCAACACAGGCACACCATAGCAATTGATGGTTGTCTAGAAATATCATTCGCTGTATGAATAATAAATATTATGCATACTCTTGTTACAAAACTTCTTGGGGTCGACTTCAGTACTACTAAAGGGTGTCCACAGTTAAATTTTATCACTTAAAACTCGTCCTCAAAAAAGAAAACATAATTCAAAAAGGAAAAGACTAAAGTGATGTATGGGTGGTTTTTAGAAAATCGTCCCAACTTTCATAAAAAAAATTGTAAAAATTGTCAAATCTATTCTTACACGCTAAAAAAATTTTTAAAATTTTAAATCAATTGCGAAAAATCACTATCTTAGAATTGGACAATTTTTTTTCTAAATAAGGCAATATAATTGTAAAAAGTTCGCCATACATTGCAAGATGGGCACTTGTAAGGAATTTTTTTTTCTAACAACAAATTTTTCATGTTAACATAACTAAAAATAACAAGACTTACAAAAACGTGATGTAAGGGTCACTTTTAGAAAATTGTCTAAGCTCTTTAAAATTGTAAAATCGATTCTTACATGCTGAAAAAAATATTTTAAATTTCAAGTCAATGTGCAGAATATGACTATCTTAAAATTAGACGATTTTTTTAATAGAGGTAATATAATTGTCCAAAAACTATACATTTCGAGATAGGCACTTTTAAGGAACAAATGTTTTTCCAACAACAAATTTTTCATGTCAACATAACTCAAAAAAATGTAAGGGTCACTTTGAGAAAGTGCTCCAAGCTCTTTTGGAAAAAATGGTAAAATCGATTCTTACACGCTGAAATTTTTTTCAAATATGCAAAATATGACTATCTTAGAATTAGACGAACTTTTTTTTTTAATAAAGGCAATATAATTGTACAAAAATTTGCCATACATTTCGAGATAGGCACTTTAAGGGAACAAATGTATTTCTAACAACAAATTTTTATGTCCAATTTTTACCGTGTATCGCACTAACACATCTTTTAATTTGATCCTTAAACCTCACAGAAGCCAATTAGATATAATTAAAATGGAAATTTGGATTTATTTGGGTTCTTTAAAGATTTAAAAAATCAAGGCTTCTATTTGGAAAGGGCCTATTTTTTAATTACTAGTTTTAAAACTTTAGTGATAATACAATTAAATCAGGTGGTCGATCCTGTTTACCACCAAAACTTTGAAGTATATTAAAAGAAGGACAATAAACTGGAAATCAAAAGCTTTGTCATAATATCTGAAGTATTCACCCACGCCTCAATAGCAGTTCAGTTGTTTATATCAAAATTGATAGATTTCAATAAACAAAATTCAATATATTGCTCAACAACTATTTTCATGTCAGATGGAGCAGCGGCCTATTATAAGAACAAAAAGAACTTTTCCAGCGTGTGCAATTTCAAATCCATATATGGATTGGGACGTCTCATGGGGAAGGTCCATGTAATGCTATTGGTGGTAAACTCAAGCGAATGGCAAAGAGAGCAAGCCTTGCTCCAGATTAAGGAAACACAATCAAAACTCTTCGAGATTTATATGACTGGGTATTACAAAACTGAATTTCTGCTTGCAAAAGTATGCAAAAAAATCAGAAGAACTTGAGGAGCTCTATAGCCACATAAAGACAATACCTATTACACCGGTTCATTGCTTTGTACCTATTTCAGAAAATCAAATTTCAGCAAAAAGATTTTTTTCTGCCACTCACCTTCTTCCGATCGACAGTTAAACGTTCCCCGGAACGTTTTATGACACGAGACACTGTAGACTGGTGAATTTTCAACATCTTTTCGATAGTTCTGTGCGAAAGAAGTGGGTTGTTGAGGTGCGTGTGCAAAAGGTTCTCGCACACTTGCTGTTCATTCGACTCCATTTTCGAAACTACGAAACATTTCACGCAGTGTTAACAATACGCTGAGGTCATTTCACCCAAAATTTCGTTGAAATCAACCCAAAGGGCGAAATGTTACAGCTTATTGAAAGTGATGCAATTCAACCGTGGACACCCTTTAGTTGTCAACATAGACTACATCGAAGGCCTGCATGTTGTCCCTAAGAATTATGGTTTGATAATTAATATATCTTTTTGAAATCTGCACAGCTCGAAAAAGTAGTGAGAATTTCTGTTCAATAACATGCACATAAATGGAGCGTCACAAAAATTACAAATTAACATTATAAATTGTGTAAAGTTTTGGGACATTTAATTCATTGTGGATAATGTTGTATACAAAAGCAATGCAATTTGATGGTTTGTATGGAAGGAAATACGATTTTACATGTCTTGATATTTATATCAGAATGAAAATTCACGGCCTGGAGATGACTTCAGCACTGGGGGTTTAATTTTAGGTATTTTAGGAGCTTCCATTTTGCGCCGGTCCAATACTAAATACTTCAACTAGTGCTCAAGCGGCAAAATAGGCTAGTAATCTAAAGCTTGTATTACACTGTTTGTCCAATAGCCAAATATTTGTCATAGGCAGATAGGCATCTGACAAACATCTATGATATCTGTCAGCTGTCTAGCTGCCTATGCCAAATATTTGGCTATTGGACAAACAGTGTAATACAAGCTTAAGGTCATCTCGATATGTTGTTAAATTGAGCTTCCAGAGCTGGTACTGCAGTTGAGTAGCTCATTCCAAGACCATAACTCTGAGTAATGCCCTTAGAGTGAACACGAAACTCCTCTTGCCGCACATTTGATTGATTGATTGTCGGAAATTGATCTCCAACGAAGACACACAGCCTCATGTTTAAATTGTCAATTTTCATTTGTAGTGAAAATCATTGAAGTTTTCTAACAAAGTTCAATTTTTTTCCATTATGAAATTACAGCGAAATAAATGCTTGTCAAACATTCTCAGAAGCACAGCCTACTCCTCAGTTTTGTCGGACTTGAGACCTTCTTGAGGTGAATACAGGTAGTATGCAACTGCTTGTTTATTGACAAAAAGCAGGATATTGTTCTACACCACTGCGTGATGAAAAACAAGCCTATGGCGAAAACGTTCTTTGATCTAGTGGGTTTAAATTTCCTCCATTTCCTCTCAACTGTCAATCACATTTCCAGCACGAACAAACATCTTACCAGTCAATTTCCGTTCATCCCCACGTCAGTGAAGTGTAGACGTCTGACCACATATCATTGTGTTGAACTTTCCAAATAGGTCAATATTGTCCAGTGCGGTGTGGACCAGTGCCTTGGGACATAAAAAACAAAACTTTCTTCCTCAGCTTTCGGTATACTTTGGAATCAACATTTCCCACACCGTTCTTCGAGGAAGGATATGAGGGAAGCTGGGAATAGATATTTGTCATCCAGCAGTTCGGGCACTTGACAGCGCAGATATGGAGCGGTCCCAAATGGATGTCATAAAAGTACGATTTATTTTTCACCCCGTGGGAAATAAGTTATGGCTCTGTGTTTTTGACTTTTACTCTATTTGCGATTTCACCATTTTATTCGACAAATTTAGTATGTTTGAAAATAAAATTTATCAAGAATCGATTTGCGAGCACTGACTCGAAACTGCATCGCACAGCGTTCAGACTGAACAATATCACTTCTGCACGGAATCGGAACTGAATCGGAAGACGGAAGTGGAAAGTGGGCTCGCAAATACCGATACTGCAGATGATGGTAGAAGTCCAATATTGCTCCCGGTCTTGCGCTCGACTGGAGCAGCAGAATGCGGCTTGGAGTCTTGTTCTGTAACTTCATTCAATCGGATAGCATCGCTCGCAATCCTCATCGTCGTCGGATTTCATCATGATCTCGGGAGAAAACAATTCCGGAAATCATAAAGATGAAAATTTATATTCTTTTTTCTTCCCAGCAGATGAAGCGAACGGATCCCGTTGTTGGAAAGGAACCATATTGAAACTGCAACGAGAGCTGCATTTCTGAGAAAGTTGTTCCACTTTAAATCAAACGGCCATTCCTGTCGCATTCGGCATTTCTCCGAGATTTTCCCCTTTCGCTGAAGTTGTTCATCTTCTCTGCAGTGAAATGAAGAACTATCAACTTGGTTAACGACTGTCGGTTTATTTCAATGTTATGGGGGTGAAATTGTTCCGTGCCAACACCCACCTCGGTTCCAGTCAAGTTCGCTCAACAACCAACCAGAAATGTTGAACTTGTTGCTTAGAACATGGGGACTAGACGCACCAAAGCGAAATTTAATAAAACACATTCCTCGCAAATAAAACCAGTTTCGAATTCGTTCTTGTTGCTCGTTTGGTTCAACGTAGATACAACCAACCATTCCGTATATAGTCTATGTTTTCCAGAGCAATTTCAACTCGTTCGCGGTGTTCTCCGATTGCTTACGATTGCCATCAAAACGGAATGATGTTTTCGAACTAACTGAGAAAATCGGTGCGGAAATTGTTTGTGTTTTGTGGAGTCAGTCATTTCAGGGCCAAACAACTGTTGTTTGCGTTGCAATTCGAGTAGGTATACTTCTTTGGGGAGAAAGAAATAGTGGCTGTGAAAATTCGGTTGGATACACGACCAAAGGAAGAAGCGAGGGAAATTCAATCAGAAATTTTCACACCTTGCTCAGCAAACAAACGAATATTTATACTAAATTGTTCAACGGGAAGAAGCACAACTGATTTTGTAGTGAAAAATGGAAAAATAAGCAGGAAAAGGTTGATTTTCTGTCCTGCAACTGACGGATGTCATTTCAATCAATCACTTTCCGATGGGAGTGTCTAATTGGTTTTCATTTTCACCTTCATTTACCTTCAGCTGTTGAGCGGTTCCATATCATTTCAGCAACGAGTAATTTTCATATATTTTGATTTGCATGAAACCTTGCATACAAGTTTTTGGGGAAGAAAAACGCCGTTTTGCATACTTGGTTCGCCATTTTGAATCTAGCCTTACTTATGAGGAGGGCCTATGAAAAATGCACATGATATCTTCAAAAAATTGTATCTCGGAAACGGTTTGTCCGATTGGTTTGGTGTCTTCGGCGAAGTTTTAGAAAATTGTTGGTGCTATATGGAAAAAATATGCACGGTAAAAAAAAAGTTTGGTTTTTGTGTTTTGAACTAAAATATAGATTTTAGTTTTTTATAGTGACCTGTCAATAATGTTTTAATTATTTTTTTGTTATAGCTGACTTAAAATGCTATCTAGTGCACAGTGAGATGTTCTGGAGAAAAATAGGTTACAATGAAAAAAACAAAATTAAAAATAATTACAATTTTCAAAAAAGCTATTAAGAAAAGTCAAAAAAGTTTGTCACCCTAATTTTATGAAAAAACATCAAATTTGCAAGCAAAAAGTACGTCGGTAACATTTTTCTAAGATGCACCGTTTAGAAGATATTACTGATTTAATATTGATTTTTTTGATAACTTAATAAGTTTTGGCCCTTTTCGGATGTACTCCGTGTTTTTTCAGTTTCAAAAGTATTTTTTTTCGGAAAGATTGGACAATTTTGAGTTAAAATGACACTGACAGCTTAAAGACTTGAGTGAAATTCTCTGCCTTAAAAGTATTTTGAAAAACAAGTTACAAAATCCCACTATCAGGAACAATGATTTCTAGACAAAATCGTCAAAAGGTCGAAAGTAACAATTGTAAACAATGACTTAAAACGTAAATTTCCTGAAAGTGCCAGGCTGCTAACATCTATATCCACTACCAACGGAAAGGTAATAACTCCCTGCATCTGTTTCTGGTGCTATTTTGTTTGGGGGAGCAAGCAGCTCCCAGAAAAATACGCAAGAGGTCATTGTTTACAAATGTTACTTTCGACCTTTTGACTATTTTGTCTAGATTTCTTCAAGTGATTTTTGGTGCGTTGTGCTGAAAACGTGCTAACAAGTATTAGATACAGGTAATTAGATACCAGTTAGCTCATATTTATTTCCTTTAATTGCTGTACCATAATTGTACGCTCGACGTTCACGCTTAACTCCAGTCATTAGGCTCTGTACAACATCGGGCTTCTTCTGTATAGAAACACACATTTTCTTCATGCCTTCCTCATATTTGACCTCTATGGGATGCTTCTGTAGTGTCTGCTTCATCATTTTGCCACCAAGCCAAACATCATGACACCAGCCGGATGTTTGGTTTGAAATTTGAATTTCACTTTCTTCGGAACGTTCTCCATTTTCTGCGGTGAAATGAACTGGTCCGTGCGGCTGTTGGCAACAGCATCTATGCTGAAAAGCGGAACGAGTCACTCGTAGTTTCTTGACCCGGTCCGTAATCAAGTGGCATTTCACTCTTGCTCTGGAAGATACATGCAGGTCTTCTTTGATGATTCTTCGCATGGATTTCTCCGAAATATTGGCTTCCTTTGCAAGTTTTCTTATGGAACGCACCGGGTGGCGAGCAATTTTTGCACGGACCGATTTGATCATGTTCGGCGTGCGTGCAAAAGGCGGACGTCCGCTTCCCGGCTTCCGCTGGTTAGGACCATCCTGCAGGAACTTTTTTACGCGGTAAACTGTTGCCAAATGGCACCCTACCACCTTGGCAATCTCCTTCGGCTTCTTCTGGACGAGCAACAAACTGGTGATCACTTCTTTCGACGGAACATTTTGACGAATTTGCAATAAAACAAATATAATGTTTGGATGCAGCACTTGAAAGTATACATAAACAAATACACTTTCGACAGAAATTAGTCACTAGCTACACGAATTAACCCAATACTCAAGTTTGAACATTTACGCATTATTTTCTGCCGCACCCTGTAAAATTACTTTATTGACGTAAATAAAACGATAATGGCAATATCTGTACGTTTTAATGCGCGGCATCAAGCTGAATTAAGAACATGCGTGGAAATTGTTTTTTGGGGTGGGTGATAATAGGATTTGAGAAGTCGAAATTTCGGGCTTAATCATATATTGAAAATGCAACATGCAACATCGTATAAATAATTTTTTTTAAAGTTTTTTGAATGGGAATATGTAGAATACCTATGTAATCATTAAATAACACAAATTGTTTTGACTAACATCACAAAAAGTGAGATCAAATAGCTGTTTATTAAATATTCACGTGTAAACAAGGTGATTTATGGGTGCGCTAGCCTGTTGAAGTAATTTAAACATTCTAAGCATTTACTGATTATTCCGGATACAGGCCTGGGTGCAATGTTTGTATTGGTGATCTTCTAATTGTTGTTTACAAAGACATCACATCAAGTAAGCTTAAAACATTTCCTTGAGTTTTGATTCTTTTCCTCCTATCTGAAAATTCAGTTATTTTAGTTCCTTGATTACCGAGATTTTCAGCACTGGGCTGCTTCATCTCCCTCCGTAGTCACTCCAAAACCTTCTGGGTAATTTTGTAACTTGTCCGGCGTGAGATTTGAACTCCTGACTTTGACGTGAGAGGTACGGTTGGTAACAACTACGCCGAGGTTGCCCCCAAATTCAGTTTTAGATTAAGTTTTCTCATTCAACATTGGTGAAAACTGACTTTCATGATCAGAGGCCAAACGACGATCGACGTGGTTGACGTATTTCATGACTTTACGACAACTTTATGTAACTACAATGTTAAACTACCACGCAGTGCAGTATGTGAAAAGAAAAATTCTTTTGAACTAAGCAATTCAAATATAAGCCTGAACCAAAAGTCACACAAACCCCAGCACTTAATAAAGGTTACCTTGTATAAACACCTTTATATTGGATAACCTTCAATTTGGCTTAAGCAATGTCGTGAAATATTTTGTGCATTACTGATCTGAGAAACCAACACGACTGCAACTAAATTGACACCTCTGGCCTGAAGATGACCATCGTCTAGTAAAATTTAAAGATTGGAAAATCCATTCCATCACCAATAAGTCTCTCCAAAACTTCACTCATCAGCATCCAACAGAAATGTAGCTAACTTGTATATGACCATGCACAAACTTCCGAACGATTCAACCGAAATGGGAAACACTCCGGCACAGCTGAAGCAGCCACCTTGGGACGCATTGATTTGAACTATCATGAGAGAAGTTCGCATCTCGATGTACTCCTTGTGATGATCGATCGAGTATCCCAGTTTGGATCCAGAATGAGCCACGCTGTCAGCAATCATCTTCATCTAAAGGCAAGAAAAACAAAACGATTGTACATTTCATATACCCTTAGATCTTCTTCTGAAAACACTAACGGCATCTTGAATGGAGTCAATAATGCGACACCACGAGTAGCACTCTAATGCAAATACACTAGTACTTGCAAAAACCGCTGCAAATACGAGAGTAACCCCACTTTTGATCATTAGAAATACAAGCAACGAAACGATGAACATGACACTGTAATACTTGACGGCATAGGCATAGCTCACGAGTGGTTGCATTAGTTGGATGATCCTAAACGATTGAAAGTTAGTCAACATCATCATTCTAATTCAACTGAAAACTAAACCTACCTCAACACCTCCACATGCTGTTGTACATTAGCTCTCAACAACTGTTTCATGTGCTTCATCATCAATCCATAATTGTCGTTCAATTTCCGCGATTTCCCCATGACTTTGTTCCCAACGTTAAATGCGGCAACTCGTCCTCGCTCTTCAATCGTTTCATAACCACGAGCAACAACCATCAACTCACTTTTAAGCCCCATGAGTATTGGTAGAATTGTAAGAGAAGCATAGAAATATCTACTTCCCCAAAAAATGGGCAACAACAGAACGAAAGCTTCTTGTAGCAAACAACCAATCGTATCCCCAAATAATACGTAAAACTGTTCCGGAATCCCATAAATACGATCCCGAGCGGAGCACGGAACCAACAGGATCACTTGGTCGAAACAAAGTAGACAAAACACCGCCAAAGTCACTTTCCCGTTCATCCTGGAGTGATCCCGCCGAACCTTCGCGTCGTAATCGGGTTCACCGGAGTTCGTGCATTTACTGTCGATAAATAATTTCGACTGTCGAACCGCTTCAGTGTAGAACTTCAGGACGTAAACTTCGATAGAGATCGTTGCAGTGCATGCAAACACAACGATGGACGCGCAAAGACCTATCAAGTCATCTCCGTTGCTGATACTGAATACTACCCGTGACATACACATGATGAACTGACAGAACCCCAGCAGCTGGTACAAAATGAAGCAGTAAAGCTTCCAACGGCCTGCACCAGGAATCGGACGGATCCCAGCTCCAATAGCGATCAGGTCAAGGCACTGCTCATAATCGTAGTTCAGATAAGGCTGCACAGATCGCCGAAGATCGTTCCGACGAGTTTTGAGTTTCAACAGAAGATTCTTCCAATCAACCATCTTGGCGAAAATGAACACAGTTACTGGGAGTGGTGGTCAATTGTTTTCAGATATTATCACCACGACGGAATTAGCTACGATGCACATGTGCCTTTTCACAACGGTTGGCAACTTGCAGTGTGGGAACACGCAGCTGGAGTTCGAGTCGCAATATGGTTTGCCCTTCATTCAGTACCGTGTGGTTCTCGTTCACCGCCCATTTGCTTTCTTCAAAATATGACGAAAAATTTAATTGAACAAGTTGTTTTGAATGGTCGCCAATGATAAGAAAAAGACAATGCAAGCAATATTCACACTCCCATAGAAAATGTGCAACACTTGCCAACTTTCTAAGGGAGCAGACAGTTTGAAAAAGATTGGAAGATATTGTCAAAATTTTTCGCTGAGAAGTCTTTGAGGAATTTTATGAAGTAGAATTGAATATCCAGCACTTGTTTAGTATTTTTACAGAAAACTGGGTGCGTCCATACTTTTAGCCTTGGAAAGTTCTATCGTTAAATTCCTTAACTATCGCCTTTGTATGGACACAATTCCATTGTTTGATTCCAGGCAGTAAGAAAGCGGACTTATTTAGACGTGTCTTTAAGAGAAGCTCGTTTTTCAGCTGGACAACAAGCCGAAGCATACTGCCATGAGGACCGAGGCTTTCTTCCGGAGCGAGGATTTGTGGGCGATTTTCGGTGCCAGGGTTGACAAAACTGGTGTTACCCATAAAAATGTCTGTCTTGAAACCCTGGAGCGCACATGAGAAGAGCTAGATGAACATCACCTAGAGATTCTGGTGACGAGCATGCCAAAGCGCGTGCAGCAGGACCTAAAGGCCAATGAAAGACACATTATTTATAAAAATTCTATTCTATTACCTTAATTTATCTCGTCTAGGGCCAAGTTAATAAGTTAGTTATGTTACTGAAACGTCGCAGGAAAACAAAAAATAGGATATGAAAAAAACTACAAAAATAGTCATTTTATTATGGAAAGTTCAAATTAAGTTTTCAATATTTTGAATCTTCTTTGGTAATTTTCAGTTTCTTCTATGCTACCAACCCTATTTGAGACCAAAGGAGGATACATTTACAGTTCAGGGGGAACCATAAACGTTCCTTAAAAGCTGAATATAGTAAGTGGAGCTCAGGTACGACACGGTAAACAAAGAAAATAAATTTCTTCATGAAATGTCCCAGCTGGCTGAGTAAATAATTGATTAAAATGTTTGAACTTCTCCACCGCTGCATTTGAAGAGCATCGTGGCCAAGGAGAACTCTGTGAACATTTGCATGTGTTAGGTATTTCCCCTCCAGAGTGGGTCTTAAAACATTTAAATCGTTCACCTAAGTTAAAAGTAATAAAAATTATGGTTAGTAAGTCTAAAAGTTGTTGATTTCCGAAGGCCATCTGACTACCGCATGGATTAGTAATCCAGTCAAAAATTGATGTCTAGTGAAACATCTCGAAATTTCGAAAAAATACAGAACTCATGAGCATGATCCATCAGTTGATCACTTTTTCGGTTATTCCAGGTTTCACTGAAGACTGACCTTAAGACCTCAATCTCCGATATGATGGTCTCTAACTGTTGTTGCATTCTCTTAATGTTATCCGGATGTATTAATATAAAATGGTTCTCGTACTGCGAGAATGCGGCATTGTAGTTCTTTAATCTCAAAAATGACTAAAAAGCACATCCTCTAAGAGGCCTGATCAGCTTAACATTGTTTTTTTACATTTACCATGATTTTCCAAAGACCCAAAACACTTTGTGACACTTTGTGAGTGAACCCGAACAGCATCCTAAATATTGGTTTAAATTGGTCCATATCGGCACTAAAGCGTTTCTTAAAATGTACCTTGATTTTCCT